>JAANYP010003811.1:246825-514325 GCA_020465985.1 Centrapalus pauciflorus | reverse complement strand
TCACGAGAAGAAAGCGTCTGCACACAATGTGCTGTAGAAGCTTGTTGTGATCTAAAGGTACTTAAAGTGCCTGTCTTGAAGGAGGAGGAAGCACAAAATTTCTTTTCACAAATTACAGGAGTATCCAAAGAAGATGATCCACAACTCCATCAAATAGGATGTGATATTGTGAGAAAATGTGGTTATTTGCCCCTTGCCATCAAACTCATTGCTACGACCCTAAAATTTCAAAAGGTGTCTGTATGGAGAAATACACGTAAGCGTTTGAAAAATAATGTTCTTGTTAAGAATGTCGAAGAAATTATCAAGATAAGCTACGACCATTTGAGAGAGGAAGAGGATAAAGCAATTTTTTTGCTTTGTGGCTTGTTTCCTGATGACTTTAACATTCTAATTGAGGATTTGGCAAGATATGCATGGGGCCTGAAATTGTGGAAGGAATTTGATACTTTTGGAGATGCAAGAGATCAGATAGATAGATGTGTGTCCAATCTAAAAAGTGCCAATTTGCTGATGGATAGTGATTATGATGGGTGTGTTAAAATGCACGATCTTGTACTTGCTTTTGTGTTGGGAAGTGTTTCTAAAGGCAATCATCCATGGATCATTAACCATGGTGATGTAACAAAGATGAGTGGCATTGAAATAATAAGCGAGTCGTGTAAAAGAGTTTCATTGACATGCACGGGTATGTCGGAGTTTCCAGTAAATTTTAAGTTCCCAAAACTCTCGTTGTTAAAACTAATGCAAGGGGATAAATCGCTCATGTTTCCCGAAGTCTTTTATGAGAAAATGGAAGAACTTGAAGTTGTAGCGTACGAAAAAATTCAGTATCCATTGCTTCCTAGATCACCTCAGTGCTCCATCAATCTTCGAACACTCTGTCTCCATGATTGTTCATTGATGTTTGATTTATCACCTATTGGTGATCTTGTAAGTTTGGAGGTTCTCAGTTTTGCTAATTGTCAAATCCGAAGGTTACCTTCGACAATCGGAAATTTGAAGAAGCTAAAACTATTAGATTTGACACGGTGTGTTGATCTTCATATCGATGAAGGTGTGTTGAAAGGATTGGCTAAACTTGAAGAGCTTTATATGAGAGTTCTTAATGAGCAGGCCATTTGTTTCACAGATGTCAACTTTGATGAATTGGTAGAGGTTTCAAAGAATCTTTTTGCATTCGAATTTGAGTTCTCTAATAACAATGCTTTCGGCAAAAAAATGTCATTTAAAAAACTTGAAAGATTCAGGATCTCCATGGGAAGTTTCTTAAATCAAGCTTATGAAATGAACAAGTACTCATTTGAAAACACATTGAAGCTAGTCACCAATATAAGTGAATTAGTGGAATCTGGGGTGACTGAGTTGTTTGAGAAAACAGAGGTGCTTCATTTAGAAGTGAATGATATGAATGATTTCAAAGATGTTTTAGTGGAATCACGACATCCTCACCAAGACTTTTTTAACAACTTAAGAGTCCTTGATGTTTTCAATTGTGCAAATCTAAAATACCTCTTCACAGTCTCTATTGCAAATGGTTTAAAGAAGCTTGAACACCTTAAAATTTCCTCATGCTCTATTCTAAAAGCACTCATATACCTCGAGAATACTAGAGCTGGGGCAATTGATTTTCCGAAGCTGAAGTCTCTATCTTTAAATAGACTGCCGGAGCTCGTAGGGTTGTGCAACATTGTCAATGTAATTGAGTTGCCGGAACTCGTGAAGCTGAAACTTGATGTCCTTCCAAAGTTCACTAGCGTTTATTCCGACTATGAAGGAACCACATGTTCATCACCGAATGGCATCCTCTCAATCTTGAATAAAAAGGTAGATGTGTTTATGTTCATATACACTTTTGTAAGATAGACCAAGTTTGAATTGACAAACTTAGTATGTTGTTAAAGTTGAGGAGGTTTTGAAAGTCAAATATTTTTAAAAACACTAATTTGTCAATCAAAATAGAGTTGATTTATTTGGATTAGTGCTTGATTTATTTAATATTGCAGGTGGATATACCAAAGTTGGAGACATTGATGATTCAAAAGATGGAGAACCTGAAAGAGATATGGGCTTGGCAGTTAAATACTAGTGAAGATGTTTACACATGCAAACTGAGAGAGATTGAAGTGATTGAGTGTAATAATCTTATGAATCTGTTTCCGGAGAATCCAATGCCATTGCTACATCATCTCGAAAGGCTTGAAGTTATGAGATGTGCTTGTATAGAAGTGCTATTCGAGATGGACTTAGGATGTGTTGGTGAAAATAACAAGAGCAGGTTGAGAAGCATTTATGTTGATGAGTCAGAGAAGCTAAAAGAGATATGGAGAGTGAAGGGTGTAAATACAAGTGATCATCTCTTTGTCATCAGCTCATTTAAAGCAGTTGAAAGCATTGAAATAAGAAACTGTGAGAGGTTTAGAAATATATTCACACCTATGGCTAACGATACACACATCAGTTTTGATTTTAGAGCACTTACGAGGATTGAGATAACCGATTGGGATTGGGCTGAGAGTAATATCCAACAGGTACGTACGTCAAACCAACTACATTTCCACCGGCCCATTTTCTTAATTTACTAATTCACAAAATTAATTGCTACATACCCCTTCCTTTCTAATTAGGGTTATATGTCAAAAATAGCAACAAATTCTACCTATATATTACCCATGGAAGTGAGAGAAAACTTTTCTCCATTCAATGTGCGCCGTCCGATCAAATGTTATTCAATCCTGACCTCTTTAATTCGATTACTTCTGTTCATGCACGAGTTACAACTGTGCTAAGCATAATTAAACCCACTTTCCAGAACTGCTCCTACAATTTAGCAATCATGCCATCCACTAACTCCACATTTTAAGCAAGCGTTTTGAAGAAGTAAGGCAACCGTTTCTCTTTTTCTCTATTTAAGGCCTCCATTTGATAACAAACACTTTTTTTATATTTGTCAAACTGCAAAACCCTTTTCATATTTATTTCTTTCTGCTGAAATGGCCAACAAGGTATTCCGGATATACATTATTATTTTCTTCATAATCTGCTGGTTTACTGTTATTTTAAACATTACACCAATTGTTCTCATAGGAGTTGAAAATAAAGATCAAGGTTGAAGCTGAAGAAGATGCCACACTCACGGTTAGCCTTGCCTAGCACGACAGTTGTTGAAAGTATTGTCTTTACTTAGTGTTGCGCAATTCTGTTTACTTACAATTTCTTCTGATCACAGCACCGAATGAAGGTGAAGGCTGAAACACCATCCGAAAAGAATGTATCAAACGCTAAAGGAGTAGATGATACCATCATCCAAAAACCATCTTCTCCGGTATCTGCTGCACTTTAAACTATTCATCGATATTCATACAAGACATAGTAATACATGAATTTACCCATTCAGACGATAAGGTTACAAGTTCCACTTTTCACTATCGATGATGAGGTAATAACGATGAGTTTACTAAAACGACAACGACATGAGCAGTCACTTTTCTTTTGCTAATGCTCGCTTACGTACTTTAGGTTGATATTCAATGGGAAGAAGAAATCTTACGACACGTTGAACGCTATGAGCAGCGGTTGGCAGACGAGGAAAAAAAGGCAAAGGAGGTAATCATTTTTCTGTAAGCATTCAGGTTTACAATCCTGGGTACCAACCATTTCTTATAACTTTCTTCAGGAAGCCGCTAAACTAGACATCAATAAAAAAGCCACGGGCGAAAACGTTGAGGGAGAACAGGTGAACAGCTAAATATGGGTAGGTACACTGTATCCAGGTTAATAACAGTTTGCTTATGTATCATTGAATTTTTCTAAAAAATAGCCATGGGAGAGTTTATCAAAAGGCGACATGAATGCCCAGACAGATACAGCTCATGAAGAACTCGAGGTATTACATCTTTTTTTATAATAAACCTGCTTTAATCCTACGTAAAAGAAAGAAATGTTCCAGATTGATTGAAGATGATGAAGACGAAGTTTGACATGCATAACCACAATCTACAATTTATTGCTTTCTGTTTGAGAAGTGCAGTTGACTATTTTTTATTTGTTCATGTACTAGCCGTATATGAAATGTTACTCTTTTTACTTTATATGTAAGTAAGAATGTATGCACGTTTTGGTATTAATGGAGATTAACTACTTCTTGTGGGTATTTAATATGACTCGTATAATTTCGAACAATATAATTGCTTAACAACAAAACAGTATATTACACATAAGCATGTTACAAGTCATGGATTTTCTCATTGACCTAATATCTTTATTCACAAATGTCTTGAAACCAAACACATTAGATATTAAAATGTATCGACGAAAGTTAAAAGTTTTTATATAATAAGACTCCTGTCTGTCTTAAGAATTTTCATTATATATTGTATTCAGTTGCTATTCTACAGTGTTTTATACGCTTTATATTCATACCCACTTTAAATGTTGATTACTGTGTATCATGGATTACTAACATACTAATTGTTGTTCCACGACATACGTACCTTTCAACAAATTTCAATAAAAGTTTAAAATTCGAGGTATGTTTTCCCAAATTGCATATTTGCACATGTGTGTATATTTTGATATTAGTATCCTATTTTCATTATATACAGTTTTTGTTTATTTGATTCAGTCTTAGTATCATCTATAGGCTATTATATGTTTTACATGCACAACCATTTGAATTGCTGACCTTTTTTTTGTTTACCATAAAAGAATTGAACTTACTTACTTGACATGGATTTTTTCATTAATTATGTAAATTGTATTTGCCTTGCCATTTATTATTCGTATCGCTACTGCCTGTATGAAATAACTTCTCAGGAATTAATATTGTTGTATTGTATATCTATTCTGATATGCTCACCAATGAAATTAATTTGATCGTTCAAGTCGTGTTACAGTTTAATGTAAATCTAACTTAAATAACAGAATCAGGTCAGGATTCCAGTACTATTAAATAGTACGGTCAAGACCGAATACTGTTATGTTACTTACTTATACTTAAACATGCGTATACTACGAAACAATAAAGTGGATAGCCAAGAAACTTACGTAGCACCATGAGTCCACATGGTGTGTCGTTTGTTGGCGGATGCTGCTGCCGGTCGTTGTCGTCGATTACACATATTAAAAAGAGGGCTTATTACATGCATTATATGAATGAAAACATCAAACCTATTCTAAATACATCAAAAAACTTTTAAACTAAAGGATAAACTAAATATGCAACCTGCAATAAAAGTATAAATATGTTAGACTTTTTTTGTGCATTTGCTGATACCAATATACATCATATATGTGGAATGTGATTACCATTATAACTGTTGCTTTATGTACCCACCAGATCAAATTTGTTAAGCAGCAAACCTGTTACAAAAGGTGTTTTGTAACATGTCTTTCCATCAAAACAAAGTTATGGTTATACATTCAGGGTTTAATGGGACAAAATGCTAACAATTCAATCTATTTGTCGCATTGAATTAAATGATGTGCTGATTAAGAATAAACCTTATTTTGCAAATGTCAGCATCTAAGCCCCAAAAGTATCCCAACTTTAATTTACGGATTATGTATGTTATATCAGCATATTGTAATAAACACAAGCATGCAAAATAAAATGTTACTTACACACTGTATTTTAAAATACAAAGAAATAAAACTACATAGGATGTATGTATAGATTTAATGTCATACAGATCTCTCACCCACTTTACCCGTTGATGTATACGGATCTGTACAGTTAATGTAAAATCCCAGTAATCTGGATTTACAGTTACCACAAATAGGTTCTCACTCATCTGCCATTGTTTTCAAAGTAAATGTAACGACTATATTTCAAATATACATGACATTGGGTACAATGTTTCGCCTACCCATCCGTTTTCAATTTTATGTATTGTTCATCTTCGATTTTAAAGAATATGTAAATTGAAACCAATGGCTGATGAGTGACAAGGCAGATGTAAATCAAATAATACATTCATGCGTGTGTGAAAACCAGTTCGTGTTTTGTCCATCATGGGCTGTGATATTGCCTCTGGCAAATCACTTATTTTTTAGAAAATTAAACATATGAAAGTGTACACAACTACGGATCCATCACGAAAGGTCCCTTCATTGATGTACCGTAAGTAACGGACATCTCAGGTTATAGCTAAACTAACAGCTCATTATATAAACTTTAATCACCCAACAGATCTAAGTATTTTCAAACAAGAACTATAGTTTTTTGCCTCTGCGAACTCCCTTATTTTTTTACAAAATGTAAGTAGGAAATTGTACACAACAGTGATCCATCACGAAAGGTTCCTTCATCGATGTACCGTAAATAGATGACATCTCAGGTTTATAGCTATGGTAATATATGGTAAACGCCTATCACAAAACAGATCTGAGTCTTTTAAAGTCAGATCTTTGTTTTTTTTTGCCTCTGCCAACTCACTTCTTTTTTACAAAAGTGTAGATCTGAAACTCTACGCATCAGAGCTCCATCACGAAAAAAATGCCTTCATCGATGTACACTAAATAAAGTACATCTCAGGTTGTACATACGATAACATAAAATTTTATAAACGCCAACCAAACAACAGATCTGAGTCTTTTAAAGTCAGATCTAACATTTCTTTGAAAAACATACGGGCGACACACACAATCGATGGCAACTTCGTCGTCTACAGACAACTGCATGCCGCCTTCATCGATGTGGTACCACCATAAGTATAGATCTAACCATTCCACGCACCATGCGCTGTCATCATCGCCGAACGACGCACGTTTTGGACGGCGGCCGTGGGCTAGACGTGTGCTGCTATCGGTGGCAGTAGACGGTCGATCTGATGTACAATATCATAATGTGTTACCGTATATGTTAGCCACCGTGGCAGCTGTATGATCGGAAGGGCTTGGAATCGCCGATCGGCGAAAAACGTAAGAAGACGTTCTAGATTCTGCGGCGGCTGTAAGGTTTCGGCTGAGCAAATAAAGTGACCAGGTTAACTTGAGGTGGGCAACAATATTGATGTATATACCGCCGGGTTGTCATTCGGTTCCGGGTCGCTGAAGATCCGCGCTTTTTTCTTAAACGTCGCCTTTCAATATATTGTTTGCTTTAATTATGCCTCCATTATATAAATAGTTTAAATATTTTTTTCATTGGTGTTGCTTTTTTTTTTTTTTTGCTTTCATTATTAATTAATATTCATTAAGTTTATATTTAGAACTAGGTTAATACCCATGTATTACATGGATTGATATAACAAATTACTTATAAATTAAATATTTATAAAGAGGTGAGATCCCTTAGTAACCATTTCTTAAATTATGATACAATCAAAACCAATAAAAATATGACACACAGACAAAATCATTGAGTCAATGGTAGATAATGACGACTCTAAGTCAATGTTTAAGTCAAAAAAAGACAGTTAGAATGTTATTCAATATATTTGAATTATTGATTTAAATATACTATCTTATGGTTCTTACATATGTGATTCAATCCAATTGATATCTTCTTATTTTTTATTCAAAAATGTTGAACCTTCACTCAATTTTATTTGTTGTTGTGTTATCATCAATATTATAGAAATCAACAAAATAATTTTTAAATGGTTACTTTTTTAATACTTTTTAAGTTTTTTGAAGTATATTAATTAAATTGTATACATTTTTTTGAGACTATTAAATTAATTTATATATAAATTTTATTATTGAAGATGGTTTGATTAAAAATAAATATCTATTGCTTAAGTGATATTTGATATAACAATTCTAACGTCCACTTAAAAAATAATCAAGATTATTCGAAATTAAGTTATCTTAAAATATAAATTCTGCAGCTTTAGTTTTGAAGTTTAGAAATTATTAATACACAATTCTATTAAAGAAAATACATTTGGAAAATTTAATGATTATTTTATTATAATGTGTCTAAAGATTTGAAAATAATTTTTTTTTCAGAATTATTATATACTAAGGTTTTTAGTTCTTATTTCATACAATTATTTATTCTTTCGGACATTAAATTTAAAATTTGATTTTTATTATTTATAGATCTTTTAAAATATTTATTTTAAATTTTGAATTTTACGTTTTAATTTTATTATTTTTTAAGAGTTATTTATTTTTTTGGGACATTTAAACTTGAAGTTCATGATTTTATTGATTTTTTAAAACTTTCTTATTATTGTGACTTTTGCAAAGAGAATGTCCTTAATCCTCGACAGACGTAAGTTTCATGTTCTTACAATTTGTGTTGTGTTGTAATTGTTTTCTTAAAATATTATCTTTGTTTTAGATATAAACTGGTAATTCGGCTAAAGAATGACACACATGAGATGAGTTGTGTTTTGTTTAACGCTGATGCAACGAAGATTGTCGGTCTTACTGCAAGTCAGTTGCTTGTAAAAAGTTTTCAGGAGGTCAGTTAGTTAAATATCACAATTTTTGTGCTTCGTCTTGCACGACTTTGATGGTGTTTGCTAATTTAGTTACGCGTGTCAGGGCGGTGATGATCGTGATTGGATTTATTGGTTTTTGGTTGAGACTTTATGTGCCCGTCATGTTGTTCTTGAGATCAAAGTGGATAAATACAATATGGCCCCGCACTGCATTCGCCGATTTACTGTTGCTCGGTTTCATGGTGACTATGAATCTATTATGGCCATTCATTACACCCAACCTTCTTTATTATCACCGCATGCATCTGCGTCAACTGTTACCTCTAATGAAGAAATCACTTCACTAGATTGTTCTACTGTAACCGAATGTGACTTACAACATCATAGTGCATCGCATGATTGCACGTCTATGGCACTGACTACATTGAACACCGTATCAACTTCTGCCTCATCACAACCTTCTGTCGCTGAATCAGTCCTACCTCATCAGTTGACGTCCTCTTCCGACATTCCATGACAATTTTGTTCCTGTCGTTATTTATTTAAATCGTTAACATTGGATTTCAGTCTGTACGGTTAATGATATTTTCCATTTAACTTGTATGCTTTCAATTAGTTTGCAGTTTGTTTTGTATTGTGCCATTATATCTTTCTTTTTAATACTAAGTTTCATCTTTTTGTCATATCAAATATTATTGGTTTTATATGTATTCATACTACTGTCAGACCGGTGGCATGTGTCATGATAGTGTACAAACGTGCTCGTGTTTTTGCATGTCGTTCTCATGTTACTGTAGACACATGCTAATGTTTTTGTGTCTCATTAAGTTTACTTATTCTGATGTCAGATTTATAAGATTCATTTAGAATTATATTTGTTTGTTGTTACAAGCTTATTATATTTTGTTAACATTTTCGTAAAGTCATAAGTGTTAGTATTAACACTTTCATGTAACATTCTGTGTTTAGATATGATGGATATTTGGACGGTTGATGTTTTTTCATCTCTCGCTCATCCTCATGCAAGTTGGAGTATTTCTGCTGTTCGAGTAGAGTTGGTGTGGAAAGACGATGTTAATGAGCGATTAGTATTAATTTGCATTGATAGAAGTGTAAGCGTTATTTTACACTCTTATTAATGTGAATGTTAGGGTATAATATTATACCTTTATTATGTAACCGTGCGTCGAATATATTGTGTGACAAAGAGCGAAAATGGCAGCTGTTATCCCATTTGCTTTTATGCACCTGCACGATTGTCGGTCTTTGACGGGTCGCGTTTTCTCTTTGCATCATTTCAAAATTGAAGGAGCATGTTATCAATTTCCAAGATATTTATCGTTTGATCTGTTACGAGCTGAGTGGTACATACTTTTTACTAAGAAGACAACAATTGCACCTGTTACAGTTGCTATCGATCGCATGGTCCCTTTTTATCCATTGGTACCATCGTTAAAAAGTATTGTGGATAAACTGACGAGTTCACGACTATTGATCGGTACGTGCATATTACTTAATACGTCCTTCGTGTGTTGTTTTTTACCTGGTCATCTAATGCGCTATTACTTTACCTTCTTTATTACTCATTTATCTTGTGTCAGATGTTGTTGGAAAAATCGTATCTGGTCGTCGAATTAGCGCTTCATATCTAAACTTGAGCTCTTCGTTTGAAGTATTCTTACAGGATGACAGGTAAGTTAACGTATTTTTTTTTGTATGTTGTGTTCTTATGTGTGATATGTGTACAATACAATGTTATGTTACTTGCAAATATTCTTTTTTTTACAGCGGATACAAGATAAAGTTAAAGTTGTATGACACGTCGTATAGGAAGCATGTTAGATTTTATCGTGCTATCCTGGCAAGGTCTATCATATATGTTTCATGTGTTACTCTTGTGCATTTTGATACAAGTATGTTATCAAAAAATTTGATTACTCTCATTTTATGTTTTGTATGCGTTGTTTCGAATTTCTATTTTGCTAATGTTGTATTACATGATTTTCAGTGAACGTGCTGTTTTCTACGGATCTGACGAAGATAGTTATCGAACCTGTAATACCTGAAGCAGAGAACATTAGAAGCTTGCTATTGTGTTGATGCTTTATTAATATTTCATACTTTCCTGGTTTATGTATGTTATGCTATTTGAACCATAATGTCTTATTAATTGTTATTTCCTGTGTGCATAGTATTGGGTATGTTATATGCTTCGAATGGTTGTAACTCGTAATTCTGCGAACGTTTGAACAACGGATTAAATTATAACATTATGTCGTGCACTGCACGGGTATTACACTCATTTTATGAAAACGAGGAATGCGTTATAAAAATATGTTTTCTTCAAACATGATTATTGTTCGGTTGAAAGTATTTTACCTGATCATTAAATGAGCTTGTGTTTGTTGTGTATTGTTAAATTATAAATGTAATAGAAACGCATATCATATGTGCTAATTGGTCATTGTTTGTTTCGTACAATAGTTTCAAACGTTTCAATGTAACTATTAAAAAAGTAGTATCCTGTGCACCGCACGGGTATTACACTAGTTTTTGTAGTTTTTATTGGGTTTTCTATTCTCTATCTAGATTAATTACAATGCGAAAAATCATTTAATCTAGAACAACAAAGAAAAATAACCCTAACGGATCTAAACATAATAAGTAAAACAACAAAAATAAATAAGAAAAATACTAACCTTTGAGAAAACCGAAATTCTCACGAGTATGCCGCTACGAACGAAAAAATAAAACTCGGAGGCGAGTGCTTAAACGAGAACACCTCTAATGGCTCACACCCACAAACCAAAGAGAAAAATAACTAATTTCAGTTCTAACTCATAATAGAAAGAATAAGAATCAAAAGAGAGAATTGAATGAATTGAAGCATTAGCATTAAACCCTATATATATATATATATATGTGTGTGTGTGTGTGTGTGTGTGTGTGTGTGTGTGTGTGTGTGTGTGTGTAGGGGATGAAACCCTTGGAAATTGATTCACTGGCGATGTGAGACACTCCAGAATTTCATAGATAAGAAGTATCTTTTAGGGTTTATCTGTAACTTTCCAACTATTACACTCTAGCGCCTTGCTTCTTTATAATTAATTATTTAGCTTCTAATTAATTTATTAACTATAATAAATTAATAAACCAATTAGTAAATTATTTATATAATATTAATTCTAAAATATTTTTTCTCCTTTTAACTATTTCTCTTTACTGTTCATTGAGGGCAACCCAAAAAGAACTCTACTTTTTAATGACAGTCTTACCAATTAGTTATGACTTGGACACTATGTCCAACAGTCTCCCACTTGGACAAGTCATCAACTATTATTGGTCCAAGTCTATCCCATTAACCAAGCAGAGAGTTCCATCCAATGCAACTGCTGAACTCTGAATCATATTCTAGAGACATCCCTTAGATAAGTGACCAACTATTCATTTGTTCTACTGATATCGTATGAAACTGAGACATGGATTTTAATCAATCTAAAGATTCAAAATTATGTTTCTGATTTCCAATTAATTGACTATATAAGACTACTGAATTGAACGCATCAAATTAGTTCCGGCTAGGCCTAGCATTTTAGAGTCAACATTTAATCATCAGAGGGCCCATAGATATCACTTTTCCATTTAGGCAAAAGGAACAAATAAATTTCGAGTACATAGTGTCAGTCAACTTATCATGTCATATATAGCATACCCTTTATAACTGGCATTTACGCACAGCGTTTGAATAAGCTAAAGTATAACAGACTTGAAAAACTAGAAACTCAATGTATCTCCATTTTAAGAATAGAGGATATTATCATCTTAGAATTACTTGTGATTTAAATACATGAAGTAATCTCTCTAAGTGCGGGTTTTCCTATACTTAACTTCCCATTAAGTACTCATGAGTGTCGCAGCATTCTCCATGCTATGTCTAACCCGCATAAATGCTTGGGATAGTGGTAAGCATCGGATTTGCTTGCAGTAATATAAAATGCTTATGAAATGCACAAAGAACGCTTTAAACAAGGCTTGCTGTGAAATATGTGAAAAGCAGATAAATAATAGTAAATTTATGCATATTAATAGAACAAATATGAGATCTGGCTAGACTAGGTGCCGCCTGTACGTCAGTCTTCACCTTCACTCACATAAGTATTATTGAAGGTGAAAGAAAACATATAGAAGCAAAGTATGTCTCAATTACATAAAATACATGTACACATTCTTGTTTTATTCATGCTTGCATAATCCCATAAATAAACAACAATTGCCATAATAATCATATTAAGTCTAGAGCTTTCATATAGAATAGGGTTGCTGGCATTTTGCTGTTGTACATTCAGTTTTAAAGTCCTAAGCACACACACATTTACTTAGAAATCTTTTACACTTTGTAATGTTGGGATATCATTTCCTATGAGTAAAATATCATCCACATATAATACTAGGAAGACTACAATACTTTCACTAACTTTAACATATATACATGACTCATCTTCGCTTCTAGAAAATCTAAATTGTGTGATTTTCTCATGGAAGCAAAGATTCCCGCTACAAGAAGCTTGTTTGAGTCCATAAATGGCCTTTTGAAGTTTGGACACACTTTTACGATACTTTGCATCTTCAAACCCCTCTGGTTGTGTCATAAACACATCCTCTGTTAGTTTTCTGTTAAGGAAAGCTGTTTTGACATTCATCTGCCATAATTCATAATCATGAAACGCAGCTATGGCCAACATTATCCTAATTGACTTAATCTTAGCTACTAGTGAGAGGGTTTCCTCATAATCAATCCCGTAGGTTTGAGTATACCCCTTTGCAACTAACCTAGCTTTATAAGTGTGTACCATGCCATTCATGTCTGTTTTCTTTATGAATATCCATTTACAACCCACCGTTGTAAGACCGGGTGTGGCGTCAACCAAATTCCAAACTTGGTTGTCATACATAGACTCAATCTCGCTTTTCAAAGCCTCCTTCCACTTAGCAGCCTCAGGGCCTGCCATCGCTTCCTTGTAGTTAGCAGGATCATCCAACTCGACCAGTATACTATCACTAATCATGTCTTCTTCTTCAATATGGAAACCATAATAGAATTGAGGAGAATGGTTAACTCTACTACTTGTTCTGCGAACGGGTAAGGATATGTCATTCGACTCAACAGGTGTTGCCATCGGTTGTTGAGTGTCTATGTTTGTAACAGGTTCTTCATCGGTAGACTCTTGAATTCCTTCAAGATCAATCTTACTCCCACTATCCTCATTAGATGTCATTTCTCTCTCAAGGAACACTCCTCTTTGAGCTACAAACACCACATTCTCCTTGGGTCTATAAAACAAATATCCAAATGAATCCTGTGGATAACTGACGAATAGACACCATTCTGATCTCTTTTTTAGTTTGTCTAGAGTTTCTCGTCTAACGAAAACCTCAAACCCCAGATCTTGATATGCCCAAGGGAAGGACGTTTTCTCCTCCGTATCTCATAAGGTATCTTTGAAACCTTCTTAGTTGGTACATGATTTAAGATATGGGCGGCTGTCTCTACCGCGTAACCCCAGAAGCTTGTTGGAAGTTTCGCTCGACTCATCATAGATCTAACTGTGTCTAACAAGGTCCTATTTCTCCTCTCCGCAACTCCATTAAGTTGCGGTGTTCTAGGAGGAGTCAATTGTGAAACTATTCCACAATTTCTAGATGATCGAGAAACTTGATACTAAGGTATTCTCCTCCCCTGTCGGATCGGAGCACCTTTATCTTTATGCCCAGTTGATTATCTACTTCATTTTGATATCGTTTGAATATTTCAAAAGTTGTATACTTATGTTTAATCAAATAAACGTATCATAATCTACTAAAGTCATCAGTAAATGTAATGTAGTAGCGATTGCATCTTTTGTGGTGCATCAAAATGATCCACAAACATCCGTGTGAACTAAGTCCAATAGTCCTTCACCTCTTTCACATGTTCCAGTGAATGATGATTTTGTCATCTTGCCAATCAAACAAGATTCACATACATAATCCGATTTGATATCAAATGATTCCAACACTTCATCATTTTGGAGTTGGGCGATGCGTTTCTTGTTTATGTGTCCAAGACGACAATGCCACAATTTTGACTTATCAAGCTTATTAGAAGAATCAATATTTAAGATTAAATTACTAACACATTCAACAATTTCATATATGCCATTATAAGGAGAAGCTTTAAAAATTAAACAACCATTTAAATAAACCAAAAATATCGCCATTTTCAACATCAAAAGAAAATGTATAACCATCCTTAAACAATGCATGTAATGAAATAATGTTTCTAGTCATTTATGACGAATAACAACAATTATTTAAAACTATCCTAACTCCACTCTTCAGCACGATCTCAAAATTTCAAATCTTTTACACGGGCGTGATTCTCTTGTTTCTTATGACTAAGTTGAGCTCCCCATGCCTCAAATTTCTACTTTCTTTTAGCCCCTGCAATACGGTGCATATGTGAGTACCACACCCTAAATCCAGAACCCACGAATTAGATATTGTAGTATTATGGAGTTCGATCATAAACAAACCTGAATGACTTCCCTTTTCGACCTTTCCATCTTTAAGGTCCTTCAGATATTGAGGGCAGCTACGCTTCCAATGCCATTAGTGTTGTAGTAGAAGCACACTGCTTCCTTTGGATCACTTGTAGGCGCAATTTCAGAGTCGATCTTTCTCTTAGACCCACGGTTGGACTTTCCATTTGTGGTCTTTTTCTTCCGGTTGGAATTAGACGACTTCCTTTTCTTTGCATTTTGACCAATGGACAACACAGGACCTGTTGGCACATCAACCTTCTTGATACCTTACTCAGTAGTTTGTAGCAGATTATAGAGTTCCATGATTGACGTCTTTTTATCATTCAGATTCATTTGATATGAGACCACAAACTGGTTGTAGATTGCGGACATGTAACATTCGACACTAAACCAGGTTATGACCTAATCAGTATTTACTAGCCAATTATAACATAATCAGTGGTCATTATCAATTAATCAAAGTGATTAACAAAGTTCATAAGGAAATTCAATTCAATAAGAATCAATTTCATCGGTGCGATGAATCGGCAAATCAATTAATCCGATCGATTTACGATATGATGGATTAATTCAACTGAGTACATAATTAAATTATGATTAGTGACACTAATCATACACTAATACACTTACTTAACATTAATTATGCAAGACTAAAACAATTCATTAAAACAATGCATCCAAAAGTATTTATGAAATTACAAAAAAAAAAAAAAAGAAATACAAGAATACATTTCTAAATACTTTTATACAAAAAAAAAAAAATAGAAATACATCACATGCCCGGCCATAAGGTGGTACATGTGTAGCTTTTGACTTCAAATATTTTATTACAACCTCCATAACATATCACCATCAAATCCTCACTCCATCATACTCTTTCATTTCAAAGAATTCTCACACTCAACCTCCACTGTCACCATCATTGCAAGATATTTTAATCCTCTATAAATAGAGAGCTTTTCCTTTCATTTTATTCACACCAAAATCCCTTTCTCTTCTCTTGAAAATCAGGTCTTCCCACCCCAAGAACACCAAAATTTTGCAACTTTCATTCCTTCAAGTTTTTCAAGAAACTCTTGTGCAACTATGTTCAAGAACCCAACTTCTACTCATTTTCATTCTTCTAACACATCAAAGTAAGTAAATACTAACCTATTACATCTTATATATATGTTTATATAGAATCTTGCATAATATATATAATCACCAACAACAGCAAGATTCATAAAAACTCAAGTTTATAAATCACTAGTTTTGTTTTTAAATTTGTTTTCTTCAAATGTGTTTATAAATGTATAAACACATTATGTAAGTGTAAATATTATGAAAACAAGTTATATAAATGTGTTTTATGTCTTTTTATACAAGTAGTTTTTGAATAAACAACAAGAATCACAAGTTGTTTCAAGTTTATAAAATCCAATTTTCGGCAGAAATGTTACGTCGACTTTGAAAAATCATAACTAATTCATAACTTAATGAAATGAGTTGATTCTTTTCTCAAAAGTTAGATCTATGTCTTAACTAACTAGAGGTTTTCATAATTTAATATAAAGTTTAGAACCCTCAGATATTATTTGGGAACCCGAAAGTTTGACATCTCAAAAATGGCCAACATAGGGATTTTAACGAGTTTTTTCCCCAACCTAAACACCTCGAAAAATGTCCGTTCTTGACTTTAAAAATTCTTTGTATATATTAGTTTAATGTCTAAGAAAACCAAAGCCTAAATAGTTTTGGAGCTTGGTCAAAAACATCCTCAAAGTAGGCCGAAAAACCTTCAAAAAGCTGGAAAATTATATATATATATATATATATATATATATATATATATATATATATATATATATATATATATATATATATATATATATATATATAAACTTGACGTTTTAAGTGTGTATTATTTATAAACTTGTAATGTTGGGTGATTTAAGACATAAAAGCCTTTATACATATATATTATCATATATGGGAGTTATTAAGTCCCTATTATCATTTAGAACTCGATTAAACACATCCGTTTCATCACCTATCAAAGAACGCAAATTAGAATTTACGCTCATATTTTGTCATCGCACTCTCGGTGAGTCTTCATAGCCCCTATTTTCACACTGTTATGTTTTGGGGTTGAAATACATGCTACGTTTTTATATGAACACAAAAACTACTTCATTTCTATTATGTATTACACATGTGGTTCCATCAGCCCTCAGATCATGAACCGTTAGTTACATTTTTATGTAAGCGCGAATATATTATGGATAGATCTATCGGGATTAATGTCCCCCACCTAGGTTGGTCGCTCCAACTGCTAAGGGGTGCATATATATTTAACATTACAGTATTAGGTATGAGAATACTGCACAGGGCAAACTCATAATTAAGTTTCGGTTGCATGATCGTTTTATGTAATACATAACATGGAATTTATGATTTTATAAATTCAAACTCAACTGTTGATGTCCATACAAGTCATATTTAAAAACTATTACGAAACTGTATGAACGAAACAACAATTACGAAACTAAAAAATAAAAAAAATACAAACATTTACGAAATTATATAAAGAAACAATAATAAAAATAAAAAAAATTATAAAACCAATATACATATATATATATATATATATATATATATGTGTGTGTGTGTGTGTGTGTGTGTGTGTTGATAGTAGAAAAAAAGGAAAAGAAGAAGGGAGAGGGGCCGAGTAGGGAAAGGAAGCCGAGGAGGGGGAGCACATCAGCGGGGCCGAGATGGGGGGGGGGGGTGTGGCAAGCCGCCTAGGCTTCGGCCTGGGTATACCGTTCCCCCTTAGGGTGAACCTAAGGTTTCGCATCGAGTCCATATAGTTTATGAGAAGTTTGTGTTATGAGCGGAATTAGGAACACGAGGGGTTGAACCATTTTGAGTAGACATCTATAAGATAAAATAGTTTTAGTTAGTATGAATGTTCCTTAAATAATTACCCAATTTGATTTAAGGCTAGGATCCATATTTTAAATTCGTTTTATGAAGACGTTGCCGTAAACATATCACAAATTTATTTTAGGTAGACGATGTTTTTGTCAATTTCATTCTCTATAAAAATTCCTAGTTCTTTTGAGTTTCACCGATTCTTATCAATGGCATGTTAATCTCGGATATGCTTATCTACCATTCATGATTGGGATGTCGAGGATCACGAACAAGATGGTGAATTTTAACCATGCAAAACACGCGTGGTCCCCGACACGAGTATGCTCGAGAATCGCGAGTCTCATATCACCTCTCACTTATGTTCTCATATTAATGTGCCGATAAACCACACACGCTCCATTAACAGTTCATACAAGTGATGTGCAGTCTTCATGGATTAGCATACTAATTCACATTTGATATATCTAAAACGGGATTTTGTTTCAGTACTTTTAAATAATACTTTTAATCTTGACATCATCCTATCAGAAGTCCTCGGTAGCTCCATTGAACGCACAACGAAGCGGAGAAATAGTTCAGCGCGAAGCATATTAAAAACCTACTTCTTTAGGGATATAAAACGACCCGCCTTATACCTCGCTTATAGTTTGTTCGCTATGGGTGAGCCGATTTTTCGATTGACTGACAATGTATTTAAATTTACATGTTACATATATAATTCATAACTAGTTTAGTAACCGTGTATAAAAAATTAATAGGTAAAGGTATAAATATTTTTTTAACAAAAGTATATAAGAATGATATTATTATTTATTATGACCTATTAATTTTATATATTTCTAAATATATGAATAGTAATTACTTTAATATATAAACTTTTATTATATTATATTAGGGATAATTGCGTAAAAAACCATCAACTTGTTAGGTTTTTGTGATTAAAACGCCAAACCATTTTTCGTTGCATAGAAAACCCCAAACTAACTAAAAATCGGTAAATTAAGGTTTTATCAATGGGTTACCGGTTGAAACCGGTTATTAATCGTACGTGGACCGGTAAATAACCTACGTGGAATAAATTTTAATTATTGAAACCGATTTCCAAGTACTACACATCATTTAAACCACCGTTGATAATTTTTACTTGTAAATTTTAAACTGGATTACATCATCAACGGGAGTTTAAATGATGTGTAGTACTTGGCAACCAGTTTCAACAAATAAAATTTATTCCACGTATGTAATTTACCGGTCCACGTAGAGTTATTAACCGGTTTCAACCGCTTACCCATTGATAAAACCTTGATTTGCTGATTCTTAGTTAATCTGGGTTTTCTATGCAATGAAAAATGGTTAGGAGTTTTAATCACAAAAAACTGACAAGTTGGGGTTTTTTGCGCAATTATCCCATTATATTATGATTAATAAGTTAGTAGAGTATTAGATTTTGCTTGATTTAGTTTGAATTTAAAAGTAAATTATATTAGAATTGGATAGATATAATTTAACTTCTTTAATATTTTTAAAACCTATAAACGCCACGTACCGATTCATGGTGATGACACGCAGGGGTGTTATTCGGGCGGGTTAATTGGGTATTGGGTTATTCGGTTTGGGTTATTCGGGTTTGAGTGTGTGGGTTAGCTAACCGAACCCGAACCAAATAAGGGAATAGGATAATCGGTTTCGGGTTAAATGGGTATCGGTTTATTCGGTTTGGGTTAAATGGGTTATTCGTTTTTGGTATAAAAAATGA
Source organism: Centrapalus pauciflorus (assembly GCA_020465985.1). Lineage (NCBI taxonomy): Eukaryota > Viridiplantae > Streptophyta > Magnoliopsida > Asterales > Asteraceae > Centrapalus > Centrapalus pauciflorus. The sequence goes on along the minus strand of JAANYP010003811.1, from coordinate 494,676 downwards.
AATCATCAACAAAGTAGTTTAAACGGGTTAAATGAGTTGGGTAATTTGGGTAAAACGGGTTAAATGGTTTGAGTATCAAAAATGGGTATTTACATATTTACATTCTATATATAAACAATACTAGTTAAAATTACAAATAAAAAAAAATTAAAAATATATATTAAACGGGTTATTCGGGTTACTTGGGTACCCGAATAAGCATGAATCCTACCCGTAAACGCACCGAATTACATATTCGGGTACCATTTAACCCGAATAAGAAACCCGAAAACCGAATAACCCGACCCATTTAACCCGATTAAGGTTCGGTTCGGGTGGGTTATTCGGGTTCGGTTATTTTGCACACCCCTAATGACACGTGGTTTCACAAGAAATGGGTATAGGAACTCTTTTATTAGTATTTATAGATTATAGATTGGAAAAAACAAATTAAATAGAAAATTGTTAGGTACATGTGGCAATCCCATATTAAGTCAATTGACGTTCTATCTAGGTGTAATGTGCCATCTAGTTACTTATATATATATATATATATATATATATATATATATATATATATATATATATATATATATATATATATATAGAGAGAGAGAGAGAGAGAGAGAGAGAGTTAGGTTCAAAAAAGTACCTCTCGAAATCAAGTGCACCCGAAGGTACCAACCTTAAAAAACTTTTTTCAAAATTTTTTTCTCATAACCATGTTTAATTTAATGTTATACGCATGATATATGAATTTCACATACATTCACACTTTCTGTGTCCTTAAAAATTATGTGAATGCTTAATGCACATTTATGTGAATGGTCATTTCACACAATGTGAATGGTGTGAATGACCATTCACATGTTTTTTTACCATTCAGAAGATTTTTGATGTTGCTTCTTTTGAAAAAAAGTTTTATAATGTTGTCTTATACATGTTTATTCAAAAAAAATATATGTGAATGATCATTCACATTAGGGTACGCTGGAATCTTATAGGTACGCTGATGAACCTAATTATATATATATATATATATATAAATATATATATATATAGTATTTTAAATCTTTTCAAGTTTGGGGTGCTATTTTAAACATTTTAAAAATAGGAGGATTATTTTAGACAATTTAAAAAAAGTAGTGTTTAAATTTTAACATATATATAAACATATATATTTGTAACATCCACGGATTCAATTTGATGTATTTTGACTAATTAAGTGGAAAATTTATATTTAAAGTTGAATTTGGGTGATTATTATGTATTTGGATATTTAGCAAAGTTTGTTGTTATTTTTAAGAAAATTGAACTCAGAATCAATTTTGTGGATTATTATGAATTTAAAAGTTATTTATGATAAATTTAAGATTAAATCGGTATTTTATGGAACCGGTTAAGTCGGGTGATGAAATGTGCAAAATGACGAAAGTAGTATATAAAGGGCAATAGGCTTCATTTTCTAGTTTACACACTCTCTCTACTCTATCTCTCTAGAAATTTTCTCTCTACATCTCTCTAAGATAAATCACAAACCGACCGTTGGATTTTCGAGAATTATACGTCATCGGAAAGGTATCGAGGAGTACAACAGTAATCTACAAACGGATTTCAGATTTCGTGCGAATTGAGGTAAGAATCGATCCTTTTTAAGTTATGGTTTCGGTTTTAAAGAACAAGAATCTCGAATCTATCATTTTATGCATATTTAAGTTTGTTTTGCTTGAAATGTTGCTGGATTATGATACTATATGCATAGTAGAATCGAATATATGCATCATACATGATATAACACTGATTTTAGGCCTTAGAAATGAAGGATTTAAGTTAAAATGATGAACAGACTCGAATATGTCAAGAACAGAGTCGAAATATAAGAACAAACTCGAGATTGGTACTAGATTCGAAGTTGTACTATTAGATTCTAAGGGGGAGGCTTCGAATCTGACATTAGATTCGAAGATGAGTTCGAATCTGATGGGGGGAGTTCGAATCTGATGTGTAAAATTCGAATCTGATGCTTGATTTCGAATCTAACCCATTAAATTCGAGTTTAATGCCTAAAATTGAGAATACTACTCCCTAGACTTGTGTATTTTGAATGAAACTCATAAACAACACATAAAATGTCATGAGTTATATAAAGGTCAATATATGAACATGAAATGGGTTCAAACTTAGTTGTAATTCGAATTTGGATATAGACCCGAAATGGGGGAAAACGTTGCAAAACTTACGAGACTTGATTTTTATGAATTAAACGGATAATGATATGAGGAATTTGTTGTAATTGATATAACAGGTCCCTTGTGGTGTTGTTTAACCCACAGTGGGGTACTTGGTGGAATCCGGTTGAAAGCCCGAAGAGAAATAATATCGGTTTAAAGATAATACGCACCCACTGTGAGTACAGTAGATTTCGCATGATTATATCTGATTTATGTTAAGCTTTGCCTGCTGAGACCTGTTGTTTCATTTGTTTGGTTGGATTTCTACTAACTTGCGTAGATTTAGATGCACATTCTTACTTGTTGCATGTCCGTTCGATTGTTGTGCATCTAGTGATGGACCGGTGGGTCGCATCGTTAACTCTGATGTTACTGTGCTATATGACGCTGGAGCTGATCCCTCCAGGTCCGGTAGGCAGTATGTCATCCCCGATCGTTCGTTTGTCTCAGATGGTATGTGTAAATGCCGAGCTTTGGGCTCGAAGGGGCTGCGGCTCTGGTCCGTACTTGGTGTACGAAGAGAGTATACGACGTTTGTCGTCGGGGTTACTCTTGGGCTTCATAAATATTTATAATATGCGCAATCTTTGTATTCACTAAGCATTCGCTTACGTTTTAGTTGTTGTATTTTTTTTACAGGAAAAGGGGAAATCTACTGCTGGACCTTCTAGTTAGGTCGATTTGGAAGATTTGGAAGATATCTGCTATTTAATCGGTAATTATGTTGTGGGACAAATGTTGTAATATATTCTGGATGATTGTAATAAATGTATGGGTGTGTAGACCTAGACTTGGTACCTGATAGCACCGTAGGGTGTTTAACACTTGTTGCACCACTTTATTTAAGTTTTAATGCTTCCGCACTTAAATTTAGGTTATCAGATCATTATGTTATTGCATGTTGATGATTAATCCTGGGTGTATTGCAATTGGTGGTTGTTGTGGCAAGGGTGTCACACGAGAAAATTGATTCTGAGTTCAATTTTCTTAAAAATAACAACAAACTTTGCTAAATATCCAAATACATAATAATCACCCAAATTCAACTTTAAATATTAATTTTCCACTTAATTAGTCAAAATACATCAAATTGAATCCGTGGATGTTACAATATTCGCAATTCATTTATATAATGTACATACATACATATATATATATATATAAATAAAGGTAAATCTATAATTCTTATAAAAATCAATTTATATATTTTAGATAATTCAATTTTTAAAATTCATATTTAAATTTAAACCTATGATAATACATAACTTTATCCATATCCATAAATTAAATTTAACCAAAACCTTTAAGAACTTAATTCTATCTCTAAGGCAAGTTTCCAAACAAATTGGAATTAAAATAATTACCTCGAAAATATAGAACCTTTTAATTTCGAAAATATTGATTTTGAAATCGAAAATTTTATATTTTAAATTTTGAAAATTTAAACCCTTAATTCTATAATTATGTGCAAAACTTATTAAGTAACTTGGCTCTAATACTACTGTCGGGTTTTCTATTTGCTATCTAGATTAATAACAATGCGAAAAATCATTTAATAACAACAAAGAAACATAACTCTAAAGGATCTAAATATAATAAGTAAATCAACAAAATAAATAAATAAGAAAATTCTAACCTTTGAGAAAACCGATTTCTCATGAGTATGCTGCTACAAACGAGAACATAAAATTCGGAGGCGAGTGCTCAAACGAGAACACTTCTAATGGCTCACACACATGAACCAAAGAGAAAAATAACTAATTTAACTTCTAACTCCTAATAAAATAGTAGGAATCAGAAAAGAGAATTGAATGAATATCAGCATTGACATATATATAGTCCGGTTCAAATAAGTACCTCTCGAAATCAAGTGCACCCGAATGTACCAACCTTAAAAAATTCTTTAAAATTTTTTTTCACATAACCATCTTTAATTTAATGTTATACGCATGATACATGAATTTCACATAGATTCACACTTTTTGTGTCCTTAAAAATTATGTGAATGCTTAATGCATATTTATGTGAATGGTGTGAATGATCATTCACATGATCTTTTTTTACCATTCACAAGATTTATGATGTTGCTCATTTTGAAAAAAAAAGTCTTATAATGTTATCTTATACATGTCTATTCAAAAAATATATATGTACGCTGGAATCTCATATGTACGTATATATATAGGGGATGAAACCCTTGTAAATTGATTCTCTGGCGACGTGGAATCTCCACAATTTCATAGATAAGAACCATCTTTTAGTGTTTATCTGTAACTTTCTAACTATTACACTTTAGTCCATTGCTTCTTTATAAATAATTATTTAGCTTCTAATTAACTAATTAACTATAATAAATTAATAAACCAATTAATTAATTATTTATATAATATTAATTCTAATTAGCATTATTTCTCCTTATTAATTAGTTCTCTTTACTGTTTATTGAGGGTAACCCAAAAAGTACTCTACTTTTTAATAACAGTCTTACCAATTAGTTTTGACTTGGACACTATATCCAACAGTTTTACCATTTATAGCCATATTGTTTATTTTTAATCATTAATAACAACAACTTTTGTATTTTTTACCGATTATACTAATTTTTGACCTGGAAATCTGCTATAGCATGTTACCATCCATTAATAGCAACAACTTTTATTTTTGTTACCAATAATATCAGAACATTTAAAATTATGATTTATTTAAAATTATGAAAACGGTACCTCAACTCTTGAAATTGTATCAACAGTCTCTCGGATCAGTGTTTGCTTACATACTTAAAGACACGGTACCTCCTGCCCCTTCGTGAATGATCAATATACCTTTCACTTTTAGTCATCTTATATAATGATTATTCTCTCTTGATCGTTCTACTTACTTTATGTACGTTTAATTCCTTTTTTTTTTACAATTTAAATGTGTTTTAAAATACAATTTTTTTAACTATATAAATAAAATACAATAAATTTTATAAGATAATTAAAAAAATTACTAAATAGCAACATAAAATCTAATGCTATTTTTCTTATTTTATAATCACCCATAATATTTTTCTTAAAACTAAAACTGAATCATAACAAGTTTACACTTATTATAGAAACCCTTGTTTTTTAACACTATAACTTGAAAACTGAAATTGTAAAATAACTAGTTTTCGTTAACCAAATACATGTTATTTTGACTTTTTTAAAAGGTTAATTACAAAAAAGTTAAAATATTGTCATATCGGTAGTAGCAAAGTTAAAATTTTCTAAAAAGTTTTTCTTAAATTTTTTTTTTCTTTTTCATGTTTAAATAAACATTATAAAATTATTTAGATAAGCATTTACACGGTTTCGAAATTTGTAAAGCCTTTAAAATGACATGTGAATGTACGGATATTGTAATGTGAATGAAGGGTGGATTATGTGAAGGTATATTTTAGTGTACTTTCACAACTAGAAACCATGTGAATTTTTAAATATGGACTTTTAGTATTAGTTTACACAAATCTATGAAAAAATATATTAGGCTTGTAACTACCGGTTCTACCAATATTATAATTTATTAATTATTTTTGAAAGCAACATGAGTAGAATTAACCTGATTTTGTTTTATTCATTGAAAACTTTTTATTCATTAATTATTTGTTATGGGAATGAAATATATGCAGAGGAATGTTATATCAAAGGAAGGAGAGAATTCACAAGTGAATGATAATGTTGCATTCTCATCCAATCTCATGTTGCAATCTTTTAATCACCTTCATGAACTTGAATTAAGGGGCAAAAGAGGAGTTGAAGTGGTTTTTGAGATAGAGAGTGCAACGAATCAACTACTTCCCCACATTCAGATCGAGTTTAACCTTATCTTCAATGTTCACGATGACTCATATATGGAAGTGCAATCGGAATAAATACCAACTGTCACAACCATTCTTATTCCACAACCTGACAACCATAATCGTAGGCGAATGCAATGGAATAAAGTATTTGTTTTCACATCTGATGGCAAAGCATCTTTACAACTTAAAGACCATAAAGATAGAGAATTGCATCGGCATTGAAGAGGTTGTTTCAAGCAGAGATGATGGAGATGAAGAAATGGCTACATCTATGTCAACCCACTCAAGCACCACTTTATTTTCTCATCTTGATGAACTTGAGCTTTATGGTCTACGTTGTCTAAAGCGTATTCATGGTGGTGGTGCTTTATGGGGAGGGAGTAATAAAATCACTTCTAATATCACCGACATGGTTACTACTTCTGATTATTACATCCAGGTATATATATTCCTTCTTTTCAAGTATATTTTCAACTGTGTACTTATTCAATGTCTTTTCTAATATTGTTTTACCGTTACATATGACATTTCATATAAAACTGAAACAACATAATGGATCATCAAAATTTCACTTTTAACGCAAATTATATAATTATTGCACTTTCTTTAATAATCATGAATGTAGACTTAATTCAAAACACAAGAAATATAAAAAGACACGTGTTTATAAATAAATGGAGATAATAAGCATGAGAGTTTACAATTAAAGGTTAAAGTAACACAATTAATATCAATGTACTATTTTAAACATATGTTTACTTTAGTTGTTTACATAGAGTCGATCTGGTTTTTCATACAAATAGCGTTTGATTTATCAATCGGACTCTGTATATGCAGAAATGTATTTTATTCGAATGGAAAGAAAAACTCAAGTACATGTACCATAGGAGTAAGAACAAAAGTTTATGAAAATATCAACACATTCGAAAAAGTACGTTGGTATTGTGTAATGTTAACCCTTAAAAAATATATGAAGAATACAAAGTTTTACAAATTTTATGTCCTAAAAGCGTTGTATATATTCCAAATATTAAAAAAAGAATAAATATTACATTTGTATATACCATAATCTACTTACTGGATTCTGCTGTTTGACCTTATTAATGGCAATGCATATCTCTTCTTGCAGTCTCCACGAGTGGATGTTACTTCTTGCTCCTTTTTATATCAATACTCCAAAAAGATATATATAAAGGATTGTAATGCACTATCAAGTGTGATTCCGTCCCATGTTGTAGGACAAGTTCTAAAGCTTGAAGAGTTGATAGTATCAGACTGCAAGTCAATGAAACAGGTATTTGAAATCGAGAGAGTGCTCAACAATAATACCGACAACTTTGGTACTGATGGAAATACCGACAACGTTGGCATTGCAATGACAATCACGAGAATGACGAGTTTGCTTGAATTTCCCAACTTTAAGATATTACGCATTGAATCATGTGACCTTTTGGAACACATACTGATAAGTTCGGCCCTTGAAAGCCTCAAGAAACTCGAAGAGCTAACAGTAAAAAAGTGCAATGCAATGCAAGTCATTGTAAAAGAAGACGGAGAGCGCAAAACAACATCGAAAGTTGTGGTCTTCCGTCATCTAAAGTCCCTTACGTTGGTTGAAATACCGAATCTCAAGGGTTTTCTCTTGGGGATGGATGAGTTTAAGTTTGAGTTGCCGGTACTAGATAAAGTCACGATCTATGGGTGCCCACAAATGATGAAGTTCACACCTGGACAATGCATCACTCCGAGACTTAACTACATGCATACAGCATTTGGCAAACATAATCTTGAATGTGGCCTAAACTTTCATTTGACCGACGAGGTATGTCCGTTGTTCTTCCCCTTTAAATATATACCATTGATAAATCATAAAAACAAAAACAACATGATTATAATTATATATTCAAATATTTATAAAAGGGTTAAAGTTGTACGAATATATGTTAATTTACTAAAATTATCATTAATTTAGTTTTATTTTTGTGGAAAAATGACATCAAATAGCTTTGAACTTTCGACTTTGTACACATTTATGTAGTGAACTTTTTTTGTGCATATTTGGTAGTCAAAGTTTCAAAATTGTTCCAATTTGGTAGTTGACGTACCTTTTAACCGGTTGCTTCCGGTTTCGATGTCTACGTGGAAAATTTTTTAATGACGTGGCTACCCGGTTTTATCTACGTGGCAACCCGTTTTTTAAAATCACCCGGGTTTATAACGCCGTATGAAATTAAGAATCACCCGGGATTTTTAAAATCACCCGGGTTTATAACGTCGTTTTTTAAAAAACCCGGTTATAAACCCGGATTATTTTAAAAAACGGGTTGCCACGTAGATAAATCGGGTATAATATAAAAAACGGGTAGCCATTAAAAAATTTTCCACGTAGGCATCGAAACCGGAAGCAACCGGTTAAAAGGTACGCCAACTACCAAATTGGAACAATTTTGAAACTTTGACTATCAAATGTGCACAAAAGAAAGTTCACTACATAAATGTGTACAAAGTCGACAGTTCAGAGCTATATATTTGATGTCATTTTCCCTATTTTTGTACTAAGAATACATCTACTTGGATTTTGTTATCGAAATGTTAATAAAAATGCTAACGTGACGTTTCTCTTAAACTAAAATGATGCCATATATTTATATAAAAGTTAAAGTTGTTACTATTATTTATTTTATTTTTATATTTACTAAAATGATAATGAAAAATATATATAAACAATAACAAATATTAAAAAACTCAATCCCAAACATGATGAGGAGATGAATGACATGAAACCCACCGATGGGAAAACAAGGTGTCACAAAAAAGTAAATTGCGGAATTAACCTTCGTTTGACAAAAATTTCCCTACTTGAATGAACATGTGAGGAAGCAAACAAATAAGGCATACAAATGCAACTTCAAATCAGCCCCACATAACTAGTAAATGCAAGTAATCAAGCAACACACGAGACAACGATGTTTTTGCGTGGAAAACCCCTAAAACGAGAGGGTAAAAATCACGGGACCACTTTGGCCGCTTAATCCACTACCACCAAGAAGAGAGTAATACAAAGTCTTCTCTAGATATACTAGAGGCATACCAAAAACATCATACACTTGGAAACATAGCACATCAAGATGTATGGTAACAAAAAGGACAAAGTTGAGAAAAGATCACAAAAAAAACGCTACTGTTCTGGCCACGAAATCCCGACCTCTGGACCTCAAAACCCGATCTCCACAGTTCAGAATGTAGGCACAGATGCTACGAAGCTCCTGTCCAAAAATCGTGACGATCCGACCATTCAATCTCCGGGAAACGAAGGATTTATGCTGCAGTGCAGAAAAATCCGAAAAATAGCTAAATGGTTTCTTTCTCTCTTTTCTTCTCTACTTTTTATCTCTTTTATAAAGTGGTGGCTGGACATTTATTTAACTCTTCAAAAACAAAGAAAACCCTAAAAGGCTTTTTTTATGGGCTTTTAAAATAAATGGGCTTACTCATTATGTCAAAAATGAGAATAAAAACCCAACAAATCTCCCCCTTTTGACTTATGATGAAGAATTCGCCATACCGGCGATCGAGCAACATCTTTGAGCTTTTCCCTTGCTAGTACCTTGGTCAACATATCAGAACCATTATCATCGGTATGAACTTTATCAAGTGCAAACAACCCATCTTCAAGAGCAGCTCTAATCCAATGATACCGCACATCAATATGTTTTGCTCTCTTGTGAAACATAGAATTCTTAGCAAGGTGAATAACACTTTGATTATCACAAAGAACCACATAGCGCTCTTGCTTGAATCCAAGCTCTAGCATAAGCTTCTTCAACCATAATAGTTCTTTGCATGCTTCTGTTGCCGCCAAATATTTAGCCTCTGTTGTTGATAAAACAACACACTTTTGCAATCGTGATTGCCATGACACAGCTCCCCCTGCAAAGGTCATCAAATATCCAGAAGTGGACTTTCTATTGTCTTCGTTTCCTGCCATATATGAATCTGTATACCCCACAAGCATTAGCTTTTCATTTCCAAATGTGATACCTAATTTGGAAGTACCCCTTAGATATCTAAGAATCCACATAACTGCTTCCCAATGCCTCTTACCAGGATTTGACAGAAAACGGCTCACAACACCTACTGCATGTGCTATATCAGGCCTTGTACATACCATTGCATACATCAAGCTTCCAACGGCTGAGGCATATGGAACTCTATCCATATCTTCAATCTCCCTCTTTGTAGAAGGGAAATCTTTATCTGTGAGCTTAAAGTGAGTAGGAAGAGAAGAAACAACCACTTTAGCTTTATCCATGTTGAATCTGCAAAGCACCTTCTCAATGTATCACTCTTGTGACATGTGCAACTTCTTGGCAGCTCTATCTCGAGTGATCCTTACACCAAGAATCTGTTTTGCTGGCCCCAAGTCTTTCATAGCAAAAGACTTGCTTAATTGTTGCTTCAACTCGGCAATTCTTCCTGCATTCTTGCCAACAATAAGCATGTCATCAACATAAAGCAATAAAATGATGAAATCATCATCACTAAACCTTTAGAAGAAAACACAGTGATCTGAAGTAGTCTTTCGGTAGCCTTGCTCCCCTATAACAGACTCAAACTTTTTGTACCACTGCCTAGGTGCTTGCTTCAACCCATATAGACTTTTCTGAAGTCTACACACATAGTCTTCTTTGCCTTTAACCTGAAAATCTTCAGGCTGCTCCATGTAGATTTCTTTATCTAAGTCACCATGAAGGAAAGTTGTCTTAACATCCATTTGCTCAACCTCAAGATCAAGGTTGGCCGCTAAACCAAGAACAACACGTATAGAACACATCTTCACGACTGGAGAGAAAATCTCATCAAAATCGATCCCTTTTCTCTGACTGAATCCTTTGACCACCAATCTAGCTTTATATCTGGGTTGTGAAGTAAACTCTTTGGTCTTCACCTTGTAAACTCACCTGTTCTTCAAAGCTTTCTTGCCTTTAGGCAACTTCACCAATTCAAATGTGTTGTTCTTATACAAGGAATTCATCTCATCTTGCATAGCTTCAACCCACTCCTTTTTGTGCTCATCTTCCATGGCTTCTACATAACACTCTGGCTCCCCTTCATCAGTAAGTAAAACATACTCACCAACAGAATATCGTGTAGAAGGATGACAATCTCACGTAGACCGTCTGAGTGGAACAAATGGTGGCATATCTGGTACCGGTAACTCTGGAGCATCAACATCATCAGTACAGTGGTCATCAATAGCAACATCATCTCCATCAAGTGACTCAACACGTCGAGGAGGAACTGGATCCAAATCAGTAAAATCATCATTATGTTGAGGAACTGTCTCTGTCTTCTCAACATCATTTAAGATTTGATCGTCCACAAATACAATATCTCGGCTTCGTACAAGCTTCTTATGAATGGGATCATGTAACAACCAAATTTTTGATCTAGTCATAATTCAGTAATATTTTGAACTGATAATGTAATAAATGTTGAATTATTTGAATTATAATTTAATTAATAATGAAATATTAATTAAATTATATAAATATTTAATTTATGAATTAATTAATTATTAAAGAAAATTAAATAAAAGAGATATAATATACAAAAATAAAAGTGAGTTAGCTAACAAATATAACTAGACGACGTATATAAACGAGAAAATAGATTCAAACTCCAGATTCAGCCTCTCTCTCTAACTCTCTCTCTCTAAACTCTCTCTCTAGTTTCTCTCTCTAACTTCTCTCTAGAAATTCTCCTAAACCGACCGTCCGATCATCGAGATAAATATACCGTTAGGAAGATCTCGGCGAATACTACACGGATATATCAATTTCTGCTTGAATTCAGACGAATTGAGGTAAGTTTATGTATATTTTCCGTTTTATATATATAGGATATTCTCGAATCTACTGAGTTTTATGAAATTTAAAGTCATTTTATCAAAAATTAACTAGAATAAGTGTAAGATAATCGAACATAGGCTTAATATTGATTACATATGTGATTTATGCTTTAGAAATTCAAGTTTAGAGTTGAAAATATGATCAGATTCGAGAACATTATGATCAGATTCGAAAATACATAGAGCAGACTCGAAAATCCATGATTAGATTCGAAGTGGATAAAATTCGAATCTAATCCACCCATAGATTCGAGATATGCTTCGAAACTGTGTAGGCTTTTCGAGTCTATGCATAGTTCGAATCTAATCTCCATATGTGTGTGTGTCTCGAATCTATCTATTAGATTCGAGGGGGGGGGGGGTCCATTTCGAATCTGACTCTCCATATATGAACTTAATTTTCCCGAATCTAGCTAGTTAAACTCGAAAGAGTGTATGTGTTTCGAATCTATTCTTTAGATTCGAATAAGCCTATTCGAATCTAATGCCTTTAATTCGAATCTGATGTTGTTCCAAGCCTAAGATGATATAAGAACAAACAAGTCATCAGAATCAGATAAAATAAAGATTTTAATGACCAAAGAAATGATGATAATGATATGATATTGATATGGAAAGATATGATAATTCTGACACAGGTTCAGTATATTATCAGAACAAAGACTAAAGACTTAAAGACTTAAAAGCGGGTCAGAGACTGATTTGACAGATTACAGATTGACAAAATCCTGAGATAACTCAGGTGGCAGATTCTTATATCTGTTTGACCAAGACCCAGATCCGTGAGTTATAGATATTCAAATTGAACATGCAAAGATCCGTTTGAGATATATTGATGCTGTTACATTATTTGACATTCATTTATCAGCTGGATTGAGACCTGTGCACACCATGGATGGGTGTTGCCCAGTGAATCATGATAGCTAATTGCTTATCATTTCATATTGCATTTATTAGCGCTTCAGACTTTGCTTTATGATTCGTTGCTATCATGACTCCTAAGACTTATGCTTATTTCATTGATCAGACTTGATAAGATTTATTCAGCCTGATTAGCCCATATGGTCTATTGTTCTAGACCCGGCTATTCCACCAGTTCTCACGAACTTGGTAATGACCTTCGATGTTCGGCCATGTTGACCTACTGGTAGCTAGCCCAGTATGTGGCTGATCCCCACGATATAAGCGTGAGTGTGGTTTGAACATCATCCGATCTAGATACTATATCTCAATCATGATGAGGGCTGTAGCGGCAGCCAAGACTTATCACGCTTAGATTTATAACTCCGCTTGACACGCATGTTAATATTGAAAATCTATAAACTCACTAAGCTTTGCTTACAGATGTTGCTTTAATGTTTTACAGGAAAAAGCAAAGGAAAGTCACCTGCCGGACCTAGATCTTAGGTCTTACACGATCAAGACAGAAGTATCATAGACCTCTACTCAACGATCTCATTTTGGTACTAATTGGATGATGATATTGTGGTGATCTGGGTAGATTTATTTTGGTAATATGATGACATGAATTAGATTAGACTTGTGCCCTTTATAAGTTTAATTTAATCTGTATTAAACTTAAATCTTAATAGCTTGTACTGTAATTTAATTTTCCGCATTATAATTACTCTATCTTAGTTTGATTGATATCGTATTGCATGATGTGGGACCTAGACTGGTGAGAACTGCTCCGTAAGGGGTGGTCTTCACAGGATGGTATCAGAGCACTAGTTTGAGTGAATCAAGTATTACGTAAGTATACTTGATCTCAAACTGAAGCAATACATATGTATCAATCATTTAGGTGGTTTGAACTGAGATAGGATGTACAGACTATTAGGATGGGAAAAAGGGTACATAGATCTAAGTCTATAAACTGATAGTTAATTGATTTTAATTTTCAGTAGAAGATGTCAGGATCAGGATCAGGTGACATACCAAGCAACATGACCCCACAACAAATGTTTGAGATGATGCAACAATTACTAGCACAACACTCAGAACAACAGAATAAGATCATGCAAGAACAATTTCAGGCCAGAGATGAGGCCGAAACTAAAAGACGTAATGATAAGAAAAATAAGCGAAAAGATAAACAAGTTCAGAATGAAGAATCTGATTCTGATAACTCTACCCCTGAAACCCAAATCGAACAGCCTAAAGGCTGTAAGTTTAAGGATTTCAAAGCCAGCGGTGCCCTGAACTTCGAGGGTACAGTTGATCCGATTCAGGCGATGGATTGGATCAGTCATACGGAAGAAATATTTAGAATCTCTGACTGTTTAGATTCTAAGAAAGTAAGCTACGCATCTGCGTTGTTTGTTGGAGCTGCTCGTGCATGGTGGAAGACACAGCGAAGCATATACGGGGAGGAAGTCATTCAGACGTTAGAATGGGAGCAGTTTCTTGATATGTTCAATGCGAAATACTGCCCGGTCGACCAGCAAGATAAAATGGAAGTACAACTGATGCAGCTGACTCAGGGAACGAAGACAGTTGATGAATATGAACACGAGTTTTCACGTCTATGTGGTTACTCTTCATACCAGGTTGCTACTGAAGAAAGGAAAATGAATAGGTTCCGAGTAGGACTCAATCCTAGATACAGACATCCGATGAGCGCGATTAAATACAAGAGTTATCTAGAAATGGTAGAAGCAGCTAGACAGATTGAACGAGGGTACTTAGAGTACGGCGATCAGCTCTACGCTCCATCTACTAATCCGATGAACCCGTCTCCTCCAAAGAAACAGCGATTTGGCAGATTCTTTAGGCCAAATAAGTCTCCGTCACAGTCTCAGCAATCCTATCAGCATAGTTCACAACCGAAAGCGCAAGCTTACTCACTGACAAACGAGCCACGATTCTGTAGGCGATGCAGAAAGTCACACATGGGGTTGTGCAATCCAGAAGATGTCACTTGCTTCTCATGCAACATGATAGGTCATAGCAGCGAGGAATGTCCACAGCAGGGACGTGGATGTGCAAAGTGCGGGAAACGAGGGCATTTCATGTATCAGTGTAGAAGCGGGCCGCGATATCAGTCTCAATCATCTGCGGGAGGTTCTTCGGGAAAAAGTTCTGCTGCAACGCCAACTGCCCGGACACGAGCTTTCCAAATCACTGCCGAGGAAGCCAAAGAAACGCCTGATGTAGTTACGGGTATGTTTTTACTTAATTCGATTCCGGCACGTATACTATTTGATTCTGGCGCAAGTCGTTCTTTCATATCGACTTCTTTTGCATCGAGACTATCTAAGTTCCCATCAAAGCTTCCAGTTATATTAGACATTGAGACAGCCAGTAACAATTTCGTTATGGCTGATTCCGTTTACCGAAACTGCACTCTACTTGTAAATAACATCGTATTCAACCTCGATCTCATCCCGATTCCATTAAAAGAGTTCGACGTTATTATCGGCATGGATTGGCTAACGAAAAATGAAGCTACTATTGTCTGCAACCGCCGAATCATCCGAATCAAGACTACAGACGGCAGAGTATTAGAGATCAAGGGCGAGAAGCGGAAAGGTGCACATTGCTTTATATCTGTTGAAAAGGCGCATAAATACTTGTCTAAAGGTCATGACTCTTACCTTTGTTATGTTTTATCTGAATCTAACTCCGAAGCTCAAAAGAAACCTTTATCCGACATCCCTATCGTCTGTGAGTTCCCAGACGTATTCCCTGACGACATTTCCGGAGTGCCACCGGAACGACAAGTCGAGTTCAGTATTGACTTGGTTCCTGGTGCGGCTCCTATCGCCAAAGCTCCATACAGACTTGCACCTGCAGAAATGCAGGAAATGTCAAAGCAACTGCAAGAGCTGTTGGAGAAGGGGTTTATCCGACCGAGTTCTTCTCCGTGGGGTGCACCAGTTCTGTTTGTTAAAAAGAAAGACGGAACTTTCCGTATGTGCATTGACTACCGCGAGTTGAACAAGGTTACAATAAAGAATAAGTATCCTCTGCCCAGAATTGATGATCTATTTGATCAGCTACAAGGAGCCAGCTATTTTTCGAAAATCGATCTTCGTTCTGGGTATCATCAGTTGAAAGTCAGGGAAGAAGATGTTCCAAAGACAGCTTTCCGTACAAGATACGGCCATTACGAATTTCTCGTGATGCCGTTCGGCTTGACAAATGCACCAGCGGCATTCATGGATCTCATGAACCGTGTGTGCAGACCAATGTTGGATAAATCAGTTATCGTGTTCATAGACGATATTCTGATTTACTCCAAAACGGAGGCTGATCATTCTATTCATCTGCGGCAATTGCTAGAGTTATTAAGAAAAGAAAAACTCTATGCAAAGTTTTCTAAATGCGAATTCTGGCTCAGACAGGTATAATTTCTATTATATAAGTCTTGAGCTGTTTCCTTAACTATTCTATGATTCACCTCAGAATTTGAATTTCTATCTTGATTCTTATAGATCCAGTTCCTTGGCCATGTTGTTTCTGGCGAAGGAATTTCCGTTGATCCTTCGAAAGTCGAGGCCGTTCAGAAATGGCAAACGCCTCGCAATGCCTCTGAAATAAGAAGTTTCCTCGGATTGGCTGGTTACTACCGGCGATTCATAAAGGACTTCTCGAAGATTGCTGTACCTCTAACGATGCTAACACGAAAGAATACTCCTTTCGTTTGGTCTAATAAACAGCAAGAGGCATTTGATATTCTGAAGCAAAAGCTTATTCAAGCGCCGATTCTAGCCTTGCCAGAAGGTAATGACGATTTCGTTGTTTACAGCGACGCTTCTGGTACTGGTTTAGGATGTGTTCTTATGCAAAGGGGAAAAGTCATTGCCTATGCTTCAAGGCAATTGAAAGATTACGAAAAAAGTGCACCAACTCATGATCTTGAGTTGGCTGCCGTCACCTTTGCTCTGAAAATTTGGCGTCACTATCTATATGGGACTCGGTGTCAGCTCTACACCGATCATAAGAGTCTCAAGTACCTTTTTACTCAAAAAGATCTGAACATGAAACAACGTCGATCCTTGGAGCTTATCAAGGATTATGATTGCGAGATCTTATATCATCCCGGCAAAGCAAATGTTGTCGCGGATGCATTGAGTAGAAAAGTGTATCCAGAAAAGTGCTGTTATGCCCTAACTCCAGTTATATTCTCTTCTGATCTTATTGAAGATATTCGAGTTGCTCAAGCCGAAGCAATGAAAGAAGAGAATATTGATTCCGAAAATCTTAAAGGGCAGCTACAATTACTATCTCTGAACCATTTGGGACTTTACTGTCTCCAGGGAAACCGAATCTGGGTTCCTAAATATGGTTCTATTCGTAGCACTCTTCTGTCCGAAGCTCATCAGTCCAAGTTATCTATTCATCCTGGCAGCTCAAAGATGTACTTTGATCTGAAAGCTGACTATTGGTGGCCAGGAATGAAGAAAGACATCGGAAAATATGTTGAAAGCTGCAAAGTATGTCAAATGGTTAAGGCAGAACATCAAAAGCCCTTCGGGGATATGCAACCACTGCCAGTTCCTGAATGGAAGTGGGAGCATATAACAATGGACTTCATTACGAAGTTGCCTAAGACCAAGAGACAACACGACTCCATCTGGGTAGTCGTGGATCGATTAACGAAATCAGCACATTTTATTCCGATGAAAGAAACTTATTCTCTCGATAGATTGGCGCAGCTGTACATCACTGAAATTATTTCACGACACGGTGTGCCAAAGTCTATCGTATCTGATCGTGATAGTCGCTTCACATCCAGATTCTGGCAAGCACTACAAGAAGGGATGGGTACTCGGATTTCTATGAGTACTGCTTATCATCCAAATGCAGATGGCCAGAGTGAGCGTACTATCTTAACTCTTGAAGATATGCTTCGTGCCTGCGTTCTTGATCTAGGTGGTAACTGGGATGACCACTTGCCGTTGGTCGAATTCTCATATAATAACAGTTATCATTCAACGATCAAGATGGCTCCTTTTGAAGCTCTATACGGAAGAAAGTGCAGAACTCCTACCTGTTGGCGTGAAACAGGCGAATCGCCAATAGCAGGACCTGCCCTTCTACAGTTGACTCACGAAAAGATTCAACTCGTTAGAAGGAATATACTTGAAGCTCAAAGCAGGCAGAAGTCGTATTATGATAATCGGCATAGATCAATCAGTTTTGCAGTTAACGACTGGGTGATGCTGAAAGTATCCCCAATGAAGAATGTGGTGCGGTTTATTAAAAGAAACAAGCTAGCTCCGAGATTTATTGGTCCGTTCAAGATCGTAGAAAAGATTGGGAATCAGTCTTACCGTCTTGATCTACCAGCTGACTTAGCTGGAATACATCCTGTATTTCATGTCAGCCATCTGAGAAAGAGCTTAGCAGATGAAAGAGAGGTTCAAATACCACATGTTAACCTGCAAATTGATGAAAAGCTTCGAGTGATTGAAGAGCCAGAACGTATTCTGGACACAAAGACTAAGAAGCTTAGAAATAAAGAGATACAGATGGTGCTCGTCCAGTGGAAACACCACAAAGGTTCGCATCAGTCTTGGGAATCGAGAGATGTTATGAAAGCTACTTATCCAAGTCTGTTTGAACGTAGCTAACTTCGGGGACGAAGTTTGTGCGTGGTGGAGCCCATTCTGTAACAACCAAATTTTTGATCTAGTCATAATTCAGTAATATTTTGAACTGATAATGTAATAAATGTTGAATTATTTGAATTATAATTTAATTAATAATGAAATATTAATTAAATTATATAAATATTTAATTTATGAATTAATTAATTATTAAAGAAAATTAAATAAAAGAGATATAATATACAAAAATAAAAGTGAGTTAGCTAACAAATATAACTAGACGACGTATATAAACGAGAAAATAGATTCAAACTCCAGATTCAGCCTCTCTCTCTAACTCTCTCTCTCTAAACTCTCTCTCTAGTTTCTCTCTCTAACTTCTCTCTAGAAATTCTCCTAAACCGACCGTCCGATCATCGAGATAAATATACCGTTAGGAAGATCTCGGCGAATACTACACGGATATATCAATTTCTGCTTGAATTCAGACGAATTGAGGTAAGTTTATGTATATTTTCCGTTTTATATATATAGGATATTCTCGAATCTACTGAGTTTTATGAAATTTAAAGTCATTTTATCAAAAATTAACTAGAATAAGTGTAAGATAATCGAACATAGGCTTAATATTGATTACATATGTGATTTATGCTTTAGAAATTCAAGTTTAGAGTTGAAAATATGATCAGATTCGAGAACATTATGATCAGATTCGAAAATACATAGAGCAGACTCGAAAATCCATGATTAGACTCGAAGTGGATAAAATTCGAATCTAATCCACCCATAGATTCGAGATATGCTTCGAAACTGTGTAGGCTTTTCGAGTCTATGCATAGTTCGAATCTAATCTCCATATGTGTGTGTGTCTCGAATCTATCTATTAGATTCGAGGGGGGGGGGGGGTCCATTTCGAATCTGACTCTCCATATATGAACTTAATTTTCCCGAATCTAGCTAGTTAAACTCGAAAGAGTGTATGTGTTTCGAATCTATTCTTTAGATTCGAATAAGCCTATTCGAATCTAATGCCTTTAATTCGAATCTGATGTTGTTCCAAGCCTAAGATGATATAAGAACAAACAAGTCATCAGAATCAGATAAAATAAAGATTTTAATGACCAAAGAAATGATGATAATGATATGATATTGATATGGAAAGATATGATAATTCTGACACAGGTTCAGTATATTATCAGAACAAAGACTAAAGACTTAAAGACTTAAAAGCGGGTCAGAGACTGATTTGACAGATTACAGATTGACAAAATCCTGAGATAACTCAGGTGGCAGATTCTTATATCTGTTTGACCAAGACCCAGATCCGTGAGTTATAGATATTCAAATTGAACATGCAAAGATCCGTTTGAGATATATTGATGCTGTTACATTATTTGACATTCATTTATCAGCTGGATTGAGACCTGTGCACACCATGGATGGGTGTTGCCCAGTGAATCATGATAGCTAATTGCTTATCATTTCATATTGCATTTATTAGCGCTTCAGACTTTGCTTTATGATTCGTTGCTATCATGACTCCTAAGACTTATGCTTATTTCATTGATCAGACTTGATAAGATTTATTCAGCCTGATTAGCCCATATGGTCTATTGTTCTAGACCCGGCTATTCCACCAGTTCTCACGAACTTGGTAATGACCTCCGATGTTCGGCCATGTTGACCTACTGGTAGCTAGCCCAGTATGTGGCTGATCCCCACGATATAAGCGTGAGTGTGGTTTGAACATCATCCGATCTAGATACTATATCTCAATCATGATGAGGGCTGTAGCGGCAGCCAAGACTTATCACGCTTAGATTTATAACTCCGCTTGACACGCATGTTAATATTGAAAATCTATAAACTCACTAAGCTTTGCTTACAGATGTTGCTTTAATGTTTTACAGGAAAAAGCAAAGGAAAGTCACCTGCCGGACCTAGTTCTTAGGTCTTACACGATCAAGACAGAAGTATCATAGACCTCTACTCAACGATCTCATTTTGGTACTAATTGGATGATGATATTGTGGTGATCTGGGTAGATTTATTTTGGTAATATGATGACATGAATTAGATTAGACTTGTGCCCTTTATAAGTTTAATTTAATCTGTATTAAACTTAAATCTTAATAGCTTGTACTGTAATTTAATTTTCCGCATTATAATTACTCTATCTTAGTATGATTGATATCGTATTGCATGATGTGGGACCTTGACTGGTGAGAACTGCCCCGTAAGGGGTGGTCTTCACATGTCTGGATTCTTGTAGTCCTCAAAACTAGGAGGTTGACACACATAGACCTCTTCTTCAATTGTCCCATATAGAAAGGCAGGCTTCACATCCATTTGATACACTTTAAAACCTTTGAAGCTTGCATAGGTCAAGAATAGTCTGATGACTTCAATTCTTGCCACTGGGGCAAATACATCATCATAATCTATGCTTTCTTCTTGAGTGTACCCTTGTGCTACTAGCCTTGCTTTATTCTTGATGACTATCCCTCTCTCATCTTTCTTGTTTCTGAACACTCATCTTGTTCCAATTGCTCTCTTTCCTTTAGGAAGATCAACCAGAGTCCATACATTCTGAATCTTGAACTGTAGAAGCTCTTCTTGCATTGCCTCAATCCAGGATGAATCTTTCAATGCTTCTGATGCCTTTTTAGGTTCTAGTTGAGACATGAAACATGCATTTTCAAAAGCAGCTAGACTGAATTCAGGAACTGCTTGTTCAGCAGCAGCAGTCTCATTGTGAACCATTTTCATTGTTTGTACAGGAGTACTTGGATCACCCAGTATTTGATTGAGAGGATGATACTTGTGAACTCTGAGTGTAGGCTCTCTCTCTCTCTCTCTCTCTGTCTGAAAAGAGGATCCAAGATTTGTATCATCTCCATCAGGACCAGTGGATGGTTCAGCTTCTGGAACAGCTTGACTTGAATCTGGGACTGTTTCCCTTTGTGTTGGAGCTGTTCTCTCAGGGCTTGAGAGTGGCACTTCAGTGTCTGGATTTGTATCATGTTGAGCATTTAGAACCCCTGGAGGGTCACATGACAGAAGTGGTATAGTGATGTATTCATCCCAATTGGTTGGATCTACAGCAGTTTGAAACTTTGTGCCAACAACTTGAGAAATTGTATTGGCAGCATGAGAATTTGTGTTGACAGCTTCAAACCTGTTTGCATCAGTTTCTGCAGTATACTCAACAAAGCTCAGAGAATTTGTTAGTGAATCTAAATCAAACAGCCAATCAGGACCAGTGCCTTTGACATTTGCAGTATTTTCATTAAATTCAACATTGGCACTTTCTTCAATGGTTTTAGACACACTGTTATATACTCTATAGGCTTTGCTTTGACTTGAGTATCCTACAAAAAAATCCTTCTTCAGCCTTACTTTCAAACTTCCCTAAGTGAGACTTAGTATGAAGAATAGTACATGGACATCCAAAAGGCTTGAAGAAAGCTATTAGGGGACTTTTGTGATGGAATAACTCATAAGGAGTTTTCTCTTGTGATTGAACAACATGAACCCTATTCAAAACATAACAGGCTGTATTAACAGCTTCTGCCCAGAAAGTCATTGGCAGTTTAGAATCAGCTAACATTGTTCTAGCAGCCTCAATTAATGTTCTGTTCTTTCTTTCAGCTACACCATTTTGCTGTGGTGTTCTTGGTGCACTGTATTGTCTAGCAATACCTTTGGACTCACAGAAACTGTTTAGAATATGATTTTTAAATTCAGTTCCATTGTCTGATCTTATCACCTTAACTTTTGAGTTGGATTGGTTTTCTATCTTAAGAATAAATGACTTAACTAGCTCAGCAGTTTCATCTTTAGTCCTAAGAAAGTAAACCCAAGTAAATCTGGTGAAATCATCAACAATAACTAAGCAGTAAGCCCTTTTATTCAAACTCAAAACAGATGTTGGACCAAATAGATCCATATGAATCAGCTGAAGAGCAGATGAGATTGAATTTACTTCTTTGGCCTTATGAGAAGTTTTGTGTTGCTCGCCTTTAAGACATGCTACACAATGATCATCACATATGAACTCCTTTTGTGGTAAGCCTCTTACCAGATTCTTTTTGACTAAAACATTCATGGACTTGAAGTTCATGTGACACATCCTTCTATGCCAAAGAGCAGACTCATTGGATGATGCTTTGGATATCAAACAGCTTAAAGTATTGGATTTGGATAAAAGATCTGTGTCCAAACAGTAGACATTGTCCTTTCTTGGTGTTCTTAGTAAAACAAGATTTTCAGGAATTTTGAAATCTTTTGAAAGGACAATGCACTCAGAATCTGTGAACAAAACAATGTTTTGTTTGTCACAAATTTGAGAGACACTTAATAAATTATACTTAAGCTGTTCAACATACAAAACATAATGAAAGATCATGTTGCCTGCATTAACAATACCTTTACCTGTAACCTTACCTCCTTTTGAGTTGCCTCCAAATGCAACAAAACCTCCATCAAAGCCTTTAAAATTTGACAAGCACTCAGAATTGCCTGTCATGTGCCTAGAGCATCCACTGTCCAAATGCCATCTTGTTTTATGAGGTGACCTGTGGTTGCTCTGCACAAATAAAAGCTTAGTCAGTAGTGGAGTAAACCCAAACCAAATTGGTTTTGGGTTGGCCTTGTACATTGACATAACTAAACACTGTTTTTGACTTCTTATATTTAGTGAGATCTACTGATGGAGTCTTTGGAGAGTATTTAGTGATTATATGAGGTATCCAGGTATTTTGATCATCGTTTCTTCTAACAGTCTCAGATGATTCACTAGCAGTTCCAGATTGATGCTTAGCAGTCTGATCTGTGTTTGTAGTGCTAACAGCTTTAGGATTTGCACTAACAGCTTCAGAATTTGGCTTAGCAGTCTGATCTTTTGCATCAGCAGTTTGATCTGAAAATTTGTCCTTGACACACCATATTTGTTTAAAACTTAATTTAGGCTTTGCCAAAACTTGTTTTTGGTGTGTGGACTGTTTTTTGTTAACTTTTGAAATCCTGTGATCAACTGTTTTCTTTGGAACTGGTGTGGAAGGTTTGACCTTTGAAGTTTTTCCATGAGTAGGACTTGACTTTTTATGAATCACAGTCTGTTTTGCTACAGCTGGTTTATAAAAACAGTCATTGGCCAAGTGATTCTTCCTTCCACAGTGAAAACACCTTTTGACTGTTTGAATTGGAGAACCAGATTTATTTGACAATTTCTGGTTCTTGTTCCTCTGATTTCCCCTTACCTGCTGTTGTTTGGGAAACTTTTGAACACCATGCTTTTGACATGTGCAGACTGGAACATTTATACCCCTTTTATTATTCTTTGAAGAAGATGCAGTGTTACAGTTAGAATGTACAGAAACTTGTGGAGCAGCATTGCATACACTCATCTTCTCTTTTCCATTCTTACTGGGGGCTTGGATCTCTATAGGTGCACTCATTGTTTTGTGGTCTTTCTCAACTGCTAGACACTCACAGTCTCTATCTTGAATCTGATCTTCTTTTGATTCAGGACTGTTATCAAGGATAGGATCTACAATAGTCATAGACTCATCTAGTGGTTCATTTACAAGTCTATTAGCAACCTCACTCATTGGATGAATGTATTTGTTGTTGTATGGAGGTGGAGTAGCCCTGTAGCCTATTCCTTCTTTGGGATTAACCTGAGATTTTACCTTATCTTTAAATTGGACTTCCATTAGGTGTTCCAGCTTTTGATTAGCCAATTTGAAATTACCTAGATCTATATTGACAGATTCTAGTTTCTTATTAGCCTCTAACACCTTTTGTTCAGTCTCTTCTACCTTTTTATTTAGGGATTCTATTTTTTTATTTAGCTCCTTTTTCTCCCACTCATGATATGTTCTATCATGTCCCATTTGAATCTCATTGTCCTTATAGTCATTGATCTGTTTTTCAAGATCTTCTATGGCTTGCATGTATTCATATCTCCTTTCTTCTATCTTAGCTAGAGTTTTGCACATGCTCTCATTATGGTCTCTGTATTTTTTAACCATATTTTTGCATGATTGAGAGCAGAGTTTAGAATTTACCTCAGATGGTAGTTCAGTGGAGGAGACATTTGATGTTTCTGCCATTAGAGCTTGATTTTGAAATTTTTCCTCTGTCTGATCACTCCAGTCAAACACATTGTTTTCTTGAGAGACAAGTGCTTGTGATGATAAAGCCTGATTAGCCTGTTGAGGCCTTGATAATTGTTGACTTTGAGATCTGCATTCTCTGGAAAAGTGACCAAGTTTATGACACTTGTAACACTCAACTTTTGTCTTATCAAAGGCTGGTTTGCCTTCTGTTCTGGCTTGAAAGTTGGTCCTTCCAGTTTATTTAAGAAACCTTTTGGCCCTCATGGTCAGCATTGCATGTTGCCACTTTAAATCCATCTCTTCAAGATCATCTGGATGAATTTGTTCTAAATCTTCAGCATTTAGAGCAAACAGTCCATCATTGACAACAAAAGCCTCATAGTGAGCTTCAGTAGAGTTGCCATCACCACCTGAAAAGGAATCACTGCCATTAGATTTTTCAGAAGACAGAAGAGCAGTATTGTGATTATAAGTAAATGATTTCTTTTTAGTATCAATCTCAGTCTCAAACACTCTCAGACTGTTGTACAGATCATCCAGTTCTATCTCATCAAGAGTGTCTTTTGTTCTCCATTGTGCAGCATACACTATCCATTCTTCTCCAAGAGATCTGAGAAACTTTCTGTTGACTTCATCTTGATCCAGACTGACTTTTGCACTTTCCAGTTCACTTATCAGTTTGTTGAACCTGTCAAAAATTTGAGTAAGGTTTTCATTCTTGCCACCAGAAAAGTTCTCATACTGCTGTTTCAAAAGATCCTTTTGATTTCTCTTGGTACTGGCATTACCAGCAAATCTTTTCTCTAAAGCATTCCAAAGAGAATGAGCAGTATAAAACTTTTTGAACTGATGTTGATAAGCATTAGGAATGGCTATTTGTAAAAGTGTAAGAGCTTTCACTTCATTCATTCTAGCCTTTCTTTCAAGTTCAGTTTTTGGAGGAGTTTTGACTGGTTTTCCCTCATCATCAAGTTCTGGATCAACTACAGGAGGAAATTCAACAGCTTCCCATATGGCATAATCAATGAATTGAATATGCCGTTGAATCCTGAGTTTCCACATCTCAAACTCAGTGGGCTTGAGCATAGGCACTTTGAGTCCTTGCCCAGATCCACTGCTGCTATTTTCAAATTCCATTGCAAAAGATTAAAAATTTAAAAAGAAAGTTTTCGACTTTGAAAAACAAAGAACGACCTGGGGCTCTGATATCACTTGTCAGGATCTGAAACTAATTAACCAAGACTAACTGATTTGAATTTATCAGAGTATAAATCAATAATCTTGCTTTGAATCAAAGTTTAATTAAGAAGTTTGCGGAATAACACTTAATTATTTTAACAAAAGCTTTTAGAATCAATAGTAAATAAACACAAGTAATAATCAAAACTGCTTGTATTGCTGACTTCAAAGATTACAATCACCTCTAATCTGTTTGATTAGACGAAGAACACAAACTGTTCGTAGGGTTTTACAACCTTAGAGGCTTATGAAAACTCAAACAAAAAGCAATTACAAACTCGAATATGCAGAAAACTCCTATATAATAGAAAGACCTATTCTATGTATTTATATTGCTTCTTGATTTGTTTCCTTGAAGGACTATGACTTCTCTGATAATAGATATGCTAGAATCTTCGTGTAGATATCTTCTCCTGAAAATCAGCACTTTCTGTTTATGAAACTGTTGAGCAGCTTGAATCACTTGACAGCTTGAACATAGCAGCTTGAGTTGATTTACTCTGGCAACTTGAACTTTTACACTAGCAGCTCGAGATTCTTCAACTAACAGCATGAACTTTGTATTTACATAAAATTCTACTAACAGTTTGAGAAGTCTAACTAACAGCTTGAACCTACTTAGACTATTTCCCAACAGACAATGTCAGTATGATCAAACAGACGATTGACTTTTTATTATTTGATGTTCATGATTTGAGTAATGTTAATGAAAAAGCATTTTCAAATATTATCAATGTGTCAAAGCACTATCATACCCTTTGAAGCAAATCAAAGGCGATACCCACAGTGGTTAAGTCCTGTATGTCTTTACTAGGACTTTACAGTAAGTGGACAGACGCTATGTCACAAGCCACACTACCCCCTGATATGAATAAGGGGCGGAACTCACATGAGTCTAACACCTGTCCACAATTAAAAGACAAAGTGTCATCACATTCTGCTACGAAAGGCAAACTTTTTAGCAAGGATCCTACCCCCGATCAGGGGTGAAGGCAAAAAACAAATAGATGCCATACTCATGATGCATAAGATACACTGCCATATTAAAATAGTTTGAACAAGTTCAGAAATAAATTCCCATATTCATGTCTACACAATTCAAGCAAGCAAAAGATGAACTTCTTGATCAACAACAACACTCTTATACTAACTTATCTCACTACTTCTCATCTAAACTTTATTTTTGCTAACAAAGGCATCGGCTGGAGCTGCTTCCTTGCTAGGATCTAAAACCATCTTCTGAGGAGGAACGGTAGGATCAATCTCTACCTGCATAATTTCATCTACAGATCTTTCTGGATGACTCCTGATATCCTCCAAATAAGCATAGGATAGATCTTCAGCAGCTACAATGGCGTCCTTGATTTCTTGGGTACTGGAGGGATGGAAGTCTGGTTCCTTGGTCACGTCCAAAACGGATTCGACTTGGCCCTTAATTTTTACCAATTGCAAATGCTTCCCCAACTTTAAAGCATGCTTCTGGATCCCGGCAATTGGTCCGGTAAACTGAGCACTACGGGTCTGGGAATAAAAGACGTGAGGAATTACCTCAGAGACTAGCCTCCTTTTCTCAGTTTTCAACTGCTCCAATTGTCTTGACAACTCTTCCTTTATCGACAGAGCTTGATTTCTAGCTATGTCAACCTCATGCCGCCAAACGTTTCTTTCCTCCAATGCTTTACCTAGATTCTCTTTCAACTTCATATTCTCCTCCTGGGAAACTGTCAATCTAGAACTTAGATCCATAACCTCCTGAGATTTCTTGTCTGCCTCATCAGTCAATAGTTGAATTTTTGTTTCAAACTCTATCCCCTTCTTGATCTCAGTCTCCAAGGCCTCCCTCTGTTTACTCACATCGACTTCAATGCCACGCAGCCTGGTACATTCCAATCTATCCTCCGCTGCAGACGCAAGAGACATGGCCAGTTGGTTTTCTAAGGGGCTATATGATTGTTTTCTTTATTAAGTTCTGTTTCGATTAAGTGGACTGTCTGGATTTAGTTAGCTGTCCGGATAAAGACAGTAGTTGTTTGTTTTAACATACTGAATGAACCGTCTGAATAAAACAAATTACCTATTTACCCTTTATTTAATAATTATTTTAACAACAAAAATAATTATTCATCACCAATTATCCACAACCTACCATGATTTCCTTTTTCCAACCTGAGCCAAACTCCTTCCAAATAGGATCCTTCATTATCATAAATACAGTATATGTATATGAATCAACGAATTCTATTTTATATATATATATATATATATATATATATATATATATATGTATGTATGTATGTGTGTATATATATATATATATTTATATATATAAAATCAAACTCAAGGAGCTCGACTTTCTCTGCTCACCGTATAATCATAACATGTCATCACATCCCGTAATCAACTCCTTCATTGTATTAAGCGAAGTGTAAAAAAATCGATGTGGTGGCGGTGGAGGTGGGAACCAGCAGCAATGATGGAAACCAACGGCCATGGTGAAGGTGGGAACCAGCAACAGCGATGGAAAAAGTCGACTCAGTAACGGAATCTCAACGATAGCAGTGGATATGTTGGTTTGTATAGGAGATGGAAAAGACGTGGTGCGGTGGAGGTGGGAACCAGCAGCAGTGATGGAAACCAACGGCCATGGTGGTGGATTCCGCAAGCCATAAATAGAGGAGGTGGTGGTGGACTTTGACGCCACAGAGGAAGGAGGTGGCGATGTTTGTTTGATTTCAATTACCTGGTTTCAATCTTCATTTAAAAATCAGTAGTGAAGCCGCCAGGTAGAAATGTCTGATTTCAATTTTCAAAGGGAGAAATTGAATGAAATGTAGAATGATAAAGGAGGGGCATGTAAGGTCTACCACTACGAGATCTATCTAGACGCGGAGCCGTCAACGAGTGTGGAATCCTCGTTAACGGGTAGACGGAAACAACTCTCACACACGAAACACGGAGACTATCAGAGGCTGAACGAACGACACACGAACGATCCTACGAACTGATTCTCTCCGAAACGGCACTAACACTGATGATAAACTCGAGATCGCTTAATGCTTAATCCCTCACGAATTCTGCAAAAAGTCTAATAATATCTCGAGTCTATCCCTAATTATAGAGCCTGATTCGAGTCTGTTATGGGCCAAACTCGAATCTGGCCCAAGGCCCATTCGAGTTTGTCCACAATGACACTCTCGAATCTGCCCTCATTCGAATCTAGGGCTACATTCGAATCTATCACAGATTCGAATGCCAAGCCTTAAATAATTCGAATCTAACTAATTCACATACTCAACTTAGCATTGAAACTTATGTTTTTTACTTTATGATTGATTTTATCTTTGTACTTTATGTTTGAACTTCTTGTAATACGTTACATCAAGTTCAAACATACAAACACTAATAAATATCAACCATATATAAACATATATAACAAACACTTGCTAAAATCACAATGTAGGATCACTTAGACTGCTATCGTCACACAGGATGTACCAACAGACTCCCCCTTGACGATAGCTTCTAATAATTCACACATTTGACTTAAGAACTTTGTTTATTTATTGATTCAAACTACTTCCAGCATACAACCCTTTTTCAACACATACTTTGACTACATTCTCATATTTCCTAGCTTCACTATCCATATGTGCATCACTAGAAATCTTACAGGCATGCAAAATATGAAGATCATCTCTAGAAAGGTTTACCAGGTGAAGAGGATCGTAAACTCTAAGAATAACGTTTTCTTCAAAGTCTTCCATGACCGCTTCTCCAGTTTCAGTCTCAGCATACCACCAATGCAGATTCTTCAAGACATTCTGTGGCATAGGCTTGAGAGGCACCTTCCTAAGACATCTTGCTGGTTTGTAGTGGATCCTCATCCAAGGTCGTCTAGTTAGAGGATCAATACGTGAAGGATCTTCTACTCTTCTTCCAACCCTTGGATTCAGTCGCTCAAACTTCCTTGATCTTCCCTCTTTTCTTATGATTCTTGCAATTACGTCTGCGTAGGGATCATTGCCAATGTTAATCAGATCTTTCCACGCTAACACTGTGATTTCGATCTTTTGCAGTGAATTGAAAGCTTTCAGTGTTCGTCTCAGGTACTGGAGCCCGTCTTTCCTCTTAATTATAAATAGCTGCAGTTCTCGATCAAAGAACCAGCTTAATATGGGTGCAGACAACTTCCTAGTACCCAGCACCCTCATTTTCTTTTTAAGCTCTAACTCCTTCTTTTCAGCTCTGAACCATAACTTTCTTTTCTCTTCATTTGTTAGTTCTCTGGTTGGTTCCTCTACTGATGGCTCAACGTTTAACGCAGCATTCACAACCTCTACGTTAACAATATCATTCCGATCTATCACGTATGTATCAGTGATAGGGTTCTGCTGTACGACAATCTCATCAGCTTCATCATCGTCATCAGCACATACCTCGTCATCTGATTGCCAGTCAACTATCTCTTCAGGTACAAACTCACCTTCTTCTAGCTCTTCATCGTCACAATCAAAACCTAAATCCATCGGATCATCATCAAGATCCATGAGAGCATCGATCATCTCACTAATCTCAAAATCTGTAGGCTTAGATGAACTTGCTTCTCCTACTTCTCCTTCTGCTAGACTAGGCTCCCCCTGAGATTGAGCAGTCTGAGCAGCAGAAAAATCTACTGGCTCATCCTGACTTTTAGGGCTGGGATCATTGCCTTGGTTGTCTTCATCATCACCATCTCTCGGCCTCTGTACATTCTGTTCACGACACGACGTCTCCCCCTGAGCCTGTAAATTTTTCATTAACTGCTCTATTAGGGAGCGCATCGCCCTTATCTCTGCGGCCTGATCTGCTACAAATGATTTTAGCTCTGTGTTCTCTTCCTGGACTTTCTCCACAATCTTTTTTAAATCGGCATTGTCTTTGTCAAGATTTGCATTATGCGTCTGAATTTCTCCGATCGCCCTTGTTAGCCCAAAGATTTGGAGTTCCTGGAAGTCGACTCTATCTTTTAGGCGCAAAAACCTTTGGTTGTCGGCATATGTGGTCGAGGTTGATGGAATAGACTGTATAGGTGTAGGAATGATTGGCGATGGAATATATGGTTCATCGCGAGGTGGTGGTGGCGGTGGAGTGGTGGCCTGAGGTTCTTGAGATTGAGGATTTTGAGGTTGCGGAGTTTCTGGTTGTGCTGCTGATGCTGAAGATGATCCTTGCATAAACCTATGACGCTTGGCCCGTTGCCTCGTCACTAATTGTGCAACTTCCTCCTCTTCAAAATCAGAATCATCAGATTCTCGTGATACTCTCCTCCTCGAAGCATCTTCATGGACTACTAACCTAGATCCATACGTTCCAATCTGAACATTAGGTTCTGTAGACACTGATTCTGGAGCTTCTACTTCAATTTCCTCCATTTCCTCCGACTCGGTTGCAGATGATGACTCATCAATACCAGTCTGCTCTGGCAAATATTCGTCTACATCTCTCAACACATCTTCTTCTCCCTCAGGAGGCTCAAGTAATTCACCCACTAACGCTGCAGCTATATCTTCATTTGCATGAGGACCTGCCTCCCAGATTTCATTAAGAGTTTGACACAATTGATCAGCTTCGCTTGGAACATTTGAAGGCCCTGCTTCTTGTATTTCTGGCTGCTGACTGGTAGAAGGCCTAGACGCCTGAATTTGACTCGCAGAGGTTCTTTGTCTTCGCCTTTGTGCACGCGGTGGCTGTGGTTGTTGTTGTTGTTGTGGAGGCTGCCTGGCTCGAACTTCAACTTCCCCTGCCCAGTTGGCAATCTCTGGGGCTTCAAAAATCCTATCCAAGATGGCTCCAAACAACGGACGCTCAACTGGAACAGCCAATCTTCCTCTGTTCGAGGAACAATCAGCAAAGATCCTCTTATCCATTACAGCAACGCTTTGAATCTCATTCGACTGAGGCAGATTTGACAAGAAATGCCTGATCAGCATCATGATGAACCGTGGATACAGCAGGAATTGTTGATTTTCTGGAGCGGTGATCTGGTGAACAAATTCGGAGAAAAACATTCCGAGAAACTGTATGGTCGGTTATACACTATCGCGACAATCCCAGACTGGATCTTCGAAACCATATAGTCAAAACCGGCTTTCTTTGGTGCAAAGCATACCATAAAGACATGAGCCAGAAATCTCCATTGGCCGATTAGCCCGCTCTTCATATACGAAACTTTCGTCACGTCTAGACTATATCCCATTCTCTGAAAGGCCGCTTGCCTAATATTCAGAGGAAACTCGATTGATCCAGATTCTTCTTCTTGAGAGCCTAGCTGCAATACCTGACGCATCATATCTGCAGAGAACACCAACGGTTGCCCTGCTATTCTTGTCCGTAGCACTGTCGGGGTGACAGAGCAGTCAACCTGAAGATGATCATAAAATTGACGAATATATGGTAAAACAAGCTGAACATTATGGGACAACGCAAAACAAATCCTAGATTCTACTAGGAAATCTAGCATTTGTCGGAATCCCTGCGCCTCAGGGAGATGATGGTCGGGGTGAAGGACCATATTGTGCTTCGACACAAAAGCTCGTACAGCCATTTCTGCACAACAAACAAACTATTAGATTCATTAAAAATCAATAAACTCGTTTAAATTGAAATCTGTTTTATTTTGAACTTGTTTCAGTACAAAATCCAACACAATTAAATTTCTACAAGTTTAATAAAATTTAAATTAAATAATGCAAATAAAAGACAGATTCGAATGTAACAGATTCGAATAAGTCCCCTTTTCGAGTTTGATGATAGAATCGAATCTAGTGTCCTTCTCGAGTCTAATGACAGATTCGAGAAACCTCAGGAACAGATTCGAACCGCCGACCCTACTCAAACACCAAATCTCTTGATTTTAACCTTTTTGGACTTAGAAAATTACATTCATTAGTCGTACTAGTTACTAATCACAAAATATGTGCCTTTAATTTGACTATTTATCGGTCCAAACTTGGTAATTTTGTAAAAACCCGATTTCGACCTTTAAACCTTCAAAAATCGATGATTTTGCCTAAAATGGTGTATAAGACTACATGAATCTTGTACAATCAAGTTGATTATACCTAGATACAACAGTAGAATCGAACTCCTTAGCAATAATCTTGACAAATTGTCGTTTATGAGAGAAACGATAGATTCGAGCAGCAGATTCGAAATCGCCTGAGTAGATTCGAGGATATAGATTCGAAAACAGTAAGTAGTTAATGACTTCACTGTTAACCTATATATACCACCTAACGTCGAATCTATGTCCAGATTCGAGTCTACTGAGAAATTCGAAAACCCAGTTTTCGAGTCTGTCCTAAACTCGAAACACTCCAACACTTAGAAAAAAATTTCGAAAATTTTGAAATAACTTCAACTTTTTCAACTTTTTTTTTTATATGGTATTGTGTAACAAGATAAACTATGCCAACTCTTTTACCCTAAGCACAAGATATTTCACGCATTGTTTATTTTATCCAACTATGAATGCACCCTCAGTAATTTTTGACCTTTTACCTAAGTAAAAATTAAAAAATAAAAAATAAAAAATAAAAATAAAAATAAAAATAAAAGTAAACTAAAATATAATAAACTAAGATAAAATAAAATAAAATAAAAATTTTGACTTAAACATTGAACTTAAACTTAAGCTATACCTATTAAAATTTACAACCTTAGCTTTAAACAAAATCTTTTTGATGAGTATAGTCTAAGAAAGGTTCAATCAGATAGCGATGTCAGAGACTCACTTTCAGTACTTAAACTTTCACACTTAGGAATTTTTGATTCCTTTGATTGTTTGTCGTGACATACCCATTTAGCCGATTGTCGGTATTTTACCCCTTTTAACATTCTACATTTTGGAATCTCCCTTGGAATTTTTATTTATCATGAAATTATCTTACGTGACTCATACATAGACATACTTTTATGATCAAGGCACACAGACAAAGATTCTAACTTGTTGGTATTTGTAAACTTTCTTTAAAAGACAAACATCGGACACAGGTCTGTATTTTCATACAACAAAGTGTCTTAGATTGACTTAAGGTTTATTTTTAAAGTTAGCAAGACAGCGGTGACAGGTCTGTACCGACGTACAACAAAGCGACATATCTTGCCAACCTGAATCTAAACAGAGGCAACAGGTCTGTACTTACGTACAACAGAGTTACATGTTTTCGACTCTCAATTTTGTATGATTTGACTATTCTTTCCATTTTCAGATGTATTTGATGTTGCCATACATCCCCAGAAAGTTTGCATACCTCATTTAGACTCAAAGTTTGTATGTCTTGTACATAAAAATTAAGACCGATTGGTCATACATCTAAGTTAGTGACACGCTTGACTTTTTCTAGAATATTTTATTAGCCTTGAGATTCCCTATATGTATTATGCCTACCAACACATCAAACTAAATAAAGTATAACACTTAGAATTTAGTTGCATTATGTGTGAAAGCTTAAACACTTAGAGTTTGTAACGACTGTGCTAATTTTCGTCACTTTGAACCTATATATCTAAGACTTAACTCCTTTTCTGATATTCTCTTTTTTTTTTTTGTATTTTTATGATTTTCTCTCTTTTTTCTTTTGTTTTTCATAAGAAACAGCAATAAAATAAGATAACCTACTAACTTACTAAAAATAGAAACTTACTAAAAATAGAAACTTTCCTAAATTAGCAGACTACTGTAAAGAAAGAAATACTACGACTATAAAAGAAAATAAGCTACTACTACTAAGGTCAAATTACTCTGGGTTGCGCATTCCATTCAGTTGAATTAAATACTCAAACCGTGACTTATCAAATGCTTTAGTAAATAAATCTGCATTATTATCTTCTGTTGCCACTTTTACCAATTTAATTAAGTTCTTTTCAGCACAATCACGAATAAAATGATGCCTAATGTCTATGTGCTTTGTTTTATTGTGTTTAACTGGATTATTCGTTATAGCAATTGTAGATTGATTGTCTATCCTAATTGGAGTTTGAGTGTAAGCCAAACCGTAATCCCGCAATTGTTGTTGTATCCACAGAACCTGTGAGCAGCAACTACCAGCAGCAACATACTCGGCCTCGCACGTTGACACGGCTACCGATGTTTGTTTCTTGCATTGCCAGGATACCAATCTCCCTCCTAGGAACTGACAACCTCCAGTTGTTGATTTGCGCGTCAAGCTGCATCCTCCGTAGTCAGAATCCGTGAACGCTTCCAACTCTAGATCTCCCTCCGCGTGATACCAAAGTCCCAGCTTCGGTTTCGACTTGAGGTATCGTAGAATCCGCTTCACAGCTTTCATATGCATCTCCTTCGGATTTGCTTGAAACCTAGCACAAATACACACAGCAAACATAATGTCAGGTCTTGAAGCAGTTAAATACATAAGTGATCCAATCATGGCCCGATATAATGTCGGATCCACATCGGTATCACTTTCAGTACCCGGTCCGAGATTATGATTCACTTGAATCGGCGTGCTGAAATGGGCAGTCAACTTTGTTCCTTCCATCCCGAAACGCTCCAATATGTCATAGACATACTTAGTCTGATGGATAAACATCCCTTCCTTCTTCTGGTCAATTTGTAACCCTAAAAAGAAATTTAACTCTCCTATAGCACTCATCTCGAACTTAGACTTCATCACCTTCTCGAAATCTTTGCACATCTGTTCGTCTGATGATCCACAGATGATATCATCGACGTACACTTGTACCAAGATAAAGTGTTCTCCCTTCCTCTTAACAAACAGAGTACTATCTATCCTACCCCTTTCAAAACCGTTCTCTAACAGATGGTTGGATAGAGTCTCATACCACGCCCTTGGTGCCTGATGCAATCCATAAAGAGCCTTATCTAAACGATATACTCTATCAGGATATTTTGGATCTGTAAATCCGGGCGGTTGTTCTACATACACCAACTCCTTCACTTTCCCATATAGGAAAGCACTCTTAACATCTAATTGATATATCTTAAAGCCCTTGAAGGAGGCAAAAGCTAGAAACAACCTGATGGCTTCCAACCTTGCTACTGGTGCAAATACCTCGTTCTAATCGATTCCCTCCTCTTGGTTGAAACCCTTTACAACTAACCTAGCCTTGTTGCGCGTGACTATACCCCGATCGTCTCTTTTGCACTTAAAAACCCATTTGGTTCCTATGGCAACTTCCCCTCGAGGTAATGGAACTAACTCCCACACTTCTAGTTTCCTAAAATGCGAAAGTTCTTCCTGCATCGCTTCAACCCAGGAGTTATCCTTAAGTGCCATTTGCACATTCTTAGGCTCTACTTGCGATATGAAACAAGAATAGAGACATGTGTGATATGCCTCGGAGTCGTTTATCATCGACAACAGCACAGTGTTGTTATTTACACTACTCCTAGTCCTCACACCCTCGTTAGGGTTTCCTATGATGCTTTCTATAGGATGGTTCTTGTTGATCCTAGTGGTTTCTATCTCATCAACCCTTAGATTATCTCCTAAGTTAGATCCTATTTCACCTAATGGGGGAACAGGCTCAGCTTCTACATTTTCCTCCTCATGGACATTTTCCTCAGAGTTGGAACTTGTTGCTTGAGTCTGATTCTCAGTGGTAGGTGCTTCTAGATCAGCAACTTCTGGAGATCCATCTACAGTCGCAGTAGGCTCGGATGTGGATTCAAACGTAGTCCTCGGAAAGATATGGCCATCGTCATTCAGATGCAACGTCGCCATGTCCTTTTCGATTGTACCTGCATTATCATCCAAAGGAATGTTAAATGACTCAAATAACTTATCATAGTCAAATATCCATTCTGGACTAGTTAGGGGTTCATGTGTATAACTTGTGACTTCAATATTATACACAATCTCCACAGTACCATTTGTTTTGTTAAAAACCCGTTTGTTTGGTGAGTTAGGCACATAACCTAGGAAGTATCCTTCGTCAGCCTTTTCACCAAACTTCGGTTGATGTTTTGTTCGTAAAAGAGTGCATGGTACCCCAAACGGTTCGAATCCAGTTAAATTAGGTGGCTATTTATTCAAAATTTCATAACATGTTTTGTTCAAAGATTTGACTGTAAGGACTCGGTTTAAAATATGGCACGCGGTATTCACTGCCTCCCCCCAAAACATGGTAGGAAGCTTTGAATCCGAAAGCATAGTCCTTGCAGCCTCAATCAATGTCCTATTTTTACGTTCGACCACCCCATTTTGTTGAGGTTCATATGGTGCACTGAATTGATGCACTATGCCCTTTGATAGGCAATATACACCAATTGCAGTGTTTTTGAATTCAGTCCCATTATCACTACGTATTCTTTTAACCCTTGTTCCGTAGGAATCTCCACTTGGTTAAGAACCCGATGAGCTTGGAAGCCGTCTCGTCCTTTGTACCTAAAAAGAAAACCCAAGAAAAACGTGAGTAATCGTCAGTGATAACTAAACAGTACCAACTACCTCCAATACTCCTTTTGTTGATTGGGCCGAAAAGGTCCATATGCAACAAATCGAATGTTGAGGTTATGGAGTTCTGCTTCTTGGACTTGTGTGTCTTCTTATGTTGCTTGCCCTTCATGCACGGTAGACACTTGTCCTCGAACTGAAAGCTCTTCATAGGCACACCTTGCACCAGTCCATTCTTCGTTATGTAGTTCATCTTCCTTAGGTGCAAGTGAGCCATGCGTCTGTGCCACAGTACCGATTCCGTCTCCGAAGCTTTGGATAATAGACAGATTGGCCCCATCGAAGTCTCCGGCTTGTTCATATCCAGCATGTACAAGTCATTCTTCCTTGGCGCCCGCATCAATACCCATTCTTCAGGAATCTTGAATCCCGGCTTTAGCACTAACGCCTCAGTGTCAGTGAACAACACTGAGTTCTTCTTATCACAGAATTGAGATACACTAATGAGATTGTGAACCAGTTTATCAACGTGATAAACTTGGTCCAACTTTATCGTCCCATTAGTGACCACTCCGGTACCCGTGATATTTCCACCCTTGTTACCCGCGAATGATACGAATCCCCGATTCCCACCCTTGAAGTCTGTAAGTAGACCTCTTTCCCCTGTCATGTGCCTGGAGCATCCACTGTCGACGAACCACTTGTTGTTTGGACCTGTGGTAATCTCCTGCACATGAAAGAAAATAGGTTAGTTATCACGGGGAACCCAAGCCATAACTGACTTGGTTATACCATTCTCGTCCACATACTTGAACTCTTTCAAATACCCATCTCGCCTTTCAGGTGACTTGGGCCTTTGAACTGGAGTCTGTTGTGGTGCCGAGTGATTTAAGTTCACTCTTTGCCTTGGAGTAGGCATTTGTTGTGGAGCTCTAGAATAATTCCTATTATATGGCATTTCGGACTGTGATCCCTGAGCTCTTACCGGTGCGTAATGTCTAACTGGAGTATGAGACCTAACTGGAGTGTGTGCCCTGCTAGGTGTTGTGCTCCTATAGACTTGTTGTGGTGCTGACCTAGATTGATTAATGACACGATTCGATGAATTTGTCCAAGTCACTTCCTTTGGTCCAACCTTTACCGGTGTGTTTTTCACAACTTGTTTAGGTGCGGCCTGCACAGTTTTCTCGGTACTTTGAGAACTACTGGTGCTTGCCACACTGGTTGAGGGCTTAACAAGTGTTGGGTTCACTGTCTTAGGTGTAACATCGGCTTTCCTAAGCGGACAGTGAGACGCAACATGCCCCTTCTCGCGACATCTGAAGCAAGACATCTTATCTATGGACTTTTTGTGTGATCCCTTAGACTTAGGTGTCTCACTAGTGTCTATTTCCTTTTGTACATCTATGGCGACTGGCTCATCGTCCTGATCAGCCCAAGCAATTTTCTGTTTTCCTGCAGGTGTTTCACTGGAGGAAGACACAAATTTGACTTTCTTAACCTTGACGGTTGTGTCAGTCACCTTAGGTGCATTATCTTTTATAGGCTCTGGTGTCGGTGTAGGTAGGTCCTCTAAGTCTACTGATTTATCAGTTTTCTCCTGAGGCTGAGGCACATAGTTTGCATTGAAAGGTGGAGGAATTTTGTGAAATCCTAGACCTACAGGCTTTTTAGACTGTCGTTGGGCGTCTAAAACTTTCCCTAGGTTTAGGCTTGAATTCCTAAACTTTTCCAACTTGCTATTCGCCTCGGCTACCTTTACCTTTGTTTCAGCTAGCTCTATGTCCTTGTCCTTAAGACTTTTGGTCAAGGCCTCTACGTGCTCATACATAAGCTCTATCCTAACACACTACTCACTCAGTTTGTCTTTTAGAACTATTACGTCTTGAGCATCAGCCTTAAGCTTTTCTTTAAGATCTTGCTTGATATCGTTTAGGCTAGCGTTTTCAATTTTTAAATTCTCATTTTGAGCAGTTATGGTTTTATGTGATTCTAAGACTAGATTTAACCTATCGTTAGAATTAACACACAACGCACATAATTCACGAAAAAGAGAGTAAGTCAGACTAACCTTTGAGTTATCAGATTCCACGTTGGCCATCTGAGCAGCAAACTCCAGAACTGTCTGATCATTCGCCTTCTCTACCCACATCGGACTGCTGTCCCTTGTGGTCTTCTCTTCCCCATCACACCCAGTTTCCGTGACTTTTGCCATAAAAGCCCGTGCATTCGATTCTGGATGTGAGCTCCAGTCATAGGTACCATCTAGCTGTCTGTCTGAAGTGACATTGGATAGTAGACCAGCTAGATTGGCTTGTCCAGATGATGAACTTGGAAGGTATCGTTGTTGAGACTGAGTCTGAAACTGTCCCTGATGCTGACTCTGCCCTTGGTACGTTTCTACTTTCGGCCTCTGACATTCTCTGGCGAAGTGTCCCAGACCTTGACAGTTGTAGCATTTTACCTTGGACTTATCAAATCCAATCCCCTTGTTGTTCATTGTCAAATTCCTCCCAGTTCTTTTAATGAATCTCTTAACCCTTTGGGTTACCATGGCCAGTTGCCATTTAAGATCCATTTCCTCAAGATCATCAGGGTCGACCTGATCGTAGTCTTCATCCCAGAGAGCAGGATCGTTAATCTTCCCCTGAACACAATTCCCATACGCGGCCACAAAAGAAGCAAGCAGATTCAAATGATCTTCCGCTGATTTTGCGCTCATGGGCATCTTCGAGTAGCTCTGAGATGTCGATGCCTGTTGTACTTGAGGCTGCGGTTCTTCCGATCCTCCTAATCCTAAGAACGCGCGATTCAATGTGTCATCAGTCTCTGCTGGTGACGACGTTTCTCCGGTGAAAAACGCTGTAGCAGTCTTCAGGTCGGCTGTCGCTGAAGGTTTTGTTGTCTTTCCAAAATACATTGCTGGATTCTGGACTTGTTCGTAATCAGTTTCGGCCTTCAGTAGCTCGAAGTGATATGCCCGCAACGTTCCCACAATATCATCCAGTGATTGAGTATAATACTTGTCCTCGTTCAGCTTGATCATTGCCACATACATAGCCCATTTGGCTGGTAAGGCATCAAGAAGCTTGTTGTTCTTGTCGGTGTCAGTAAACTCAATCCCGTGACTTTCAAGTTCCGTCAACAGGTGATAGAACCGGGTGATGATATCATCCAACTGTTCATCCTTTAACGCCTTGAAAATTGCAAACTGTTGTTTTAACAGCTCTGTACGCTTTCTACGAACCCTAGGATTACCCTCACACCTCTTCTATAGAGACTCCCAAAGTTCCTTTGACGTCTTTTGAGTCCTAAATGTGTGCAGTATATCCTGAGGCAAAGCCATTCGGATTAGCGAGAAAGCTTTGTTTTCGGCTTCATACAATTTCTTATCATCCTCCTTCATCATTTGGTATGATAAGACTTTCTGACGGCCTTCAACTTCTGAAACTGGTGGAATATATCCTTCGTCGATACACACCCACATGCGCATGTCATTAAAACGCACGAAATCGGTAAACCGATCTTTCCACCAGTAATAATCTTCGACTTTCATCAGCTTAGGCGGAGCGTTTGCCTTCCCGACCTCGTGGTCCATTTCCAGGAATTTTTGAAGATTTGACATCTTTTCGAAAGTAATTGAATTGACCTTAATTAATTTAATTCTAAACTAATGTGAATTAATTCGTTCGAATCTAGGTAGATTCGAATGTAATCAGATTCCAATTTATTTGGGATTAAATTCGATTAAGTGTTATAATTCAATTAAACTCGAAATTATGTCAGATTCGAAGGTCAGACAAACTCGAACTTACAGCAGATTCGAAACCCTATTCGAAACTAAACCAAACTCGAATTAAACTCGAAAGAAGTAGACTCGAGACCCTATTCGAATGTAGCACAAACTCGAAATAGATTCGAAACCCTCTGTATCAGACTCGAAAGGAGCGGATTTTGGTTAGACTCGAGACTAAGTGTAACCCTAATTACCCCTATTAGATTCGAGCGCCGCAAACTCGAAAAACGGCTAACACTTCGAATTCTTTACGTTTTGCAGATTAAATCAATATTTTTACAAAGAAAAATATTGATTTCGATCAAAAACGTGAAAAATAACAAAGTATTTCCCGAATAAGAACTTGCTAAGCTTGAAAACACGATTTTGAGAGAAAAACCGTCCAACTAGTGTCAAGAAACCTAGAATGTATCTAGATGAACACGAAGAACACCAAGAACACTCCGTAGGCTCTGATACCACTTGTAAGGTCTACCACTACGAGATCTATCTAGACGTGGAGCCGTCAACGAGTGCGGAATCCTCGTTAACGGGTAGACGGAAACAACTCTCACACACGAAACACGGAGACTATCAGAGGCTGAACGAACGACACACGAACGATCCTACGAACTGATTCTCTCCGAAACGGCACTAACACTGATGATAAACTCGAGTACGCTTAATGCTTAATCCCTCACGAATTCTGCAAAAAGTCCAATAATATCTCGAGTCTATCCCTAATTATAGAGCCTGATTCGAGTCTGTTATGGGCCAAACTCGAATCTGGCCCAAGGCCCATTCGAGTTTGTCCACAATGACACTCTCGAATCTGCCCTCATTCGAATCTAGGGCTACATTCGAATCTATCACAGATTCGAATGCCAAGCCTTAAATAATTCGAATCTAACTAATTCACATACTCAACTTAGCATTGAAACTTATGTTTTTAGTTTATGATTGATTTTATCTTTGTACTTTATGTTTGAACTTCTTGTAATACGTTACATCAAGTTCAAACATACAAACACTAATAAATATCAACCATATATAAACATATATAACAAACACTTGCTAAAATCACAATGTAGGATCACTTAGACTGCTATCGTCACACAGGATGTACCAACAGGGCAAAGTTCTAATAATATAAAGCTGAATGGGGAACACATCACTTTTCTGACTTAACATAATAGCTGACCGAGATTTTATCCAAATAATTTAGTTAAAAACAAACATCACATAATGGCTGACCATATAAGTCATTTAATTGATTAAGCTCAATTAAGTCACAAACAAACATGCCCTAACTCCATCTTGGCAGAGATAATGTCAGCACATGATCCAAGTATCTTGTCAGACAATGTTTTAGTATCTGCGCCAGCATATTTACAGGGGTGGACTTTCAAATAGGAGGGACCCGCTTTACCCTTCTGCTTTGGCTTCTTAGAGTCAGTCATCTTCTGCTCCAGGGTGACGGTATCTGAGTCCATCATTTGCTTATGGCTTCGGGAAGGATGGACCAGTGGCTCGTTGTCCTCGCCTAATAAAAATATAGATCGTAAAAGGAAATCTTCGTATCATATCAGTGCCGAAAGAAAAATCTAAGAGTTAGGTGATACCTGAACTCTCATCTCGAATGACATACGTCCTAGCGGCCATTTTTTGTCTTTTTGAGGGACGAACAGGAGTCTGATCAGTAGTAGACACAGGATGCCCTGATCCAGTTGGAGAAACGGTGGAGACAGGAATAGCATTTATGGGATAGAATATGGTTCTACCGGATTAAGAACAGGAAAATCCTGTGACATGGCAGTAGAGGGACCTCCTGCCTGTTCCGCGACATCATCAGAAATGTTCACAGGAGAGTCGACAGCTATCACTTCTCTCTCCACCTCAAGGTTCACTGGTCGAGGAGCTTCCTGACCTTTTACGAACACACCTTGAAGAGCAGGGGGAAATAAGAATTGTCAGAATGATAGATAGAAGTTTAAAAAAAAAAGAAAAATGATCGCACATACCCTCTCCTCTCCTTTGTAATACAGGGACATAACCAGGTTGATCCCAAGTACTACTCATACCAAGGAGGTACAAGATCTCATCAGGTAAGTTCCTGGCCCTCATAGCGATCCAGCCAGGACATCCGGGGCCTCGACATTATATTCATTCTCCAGAGGCAGAACGTTGCAGGCTTTCCCTACTTTCTTACGCCAGGTTAATAGGGGCTGCGTAGGGGGGGGGGGGTAATCACAGTATTGTCGACCCAAATTCACTGATCCCGCCAGTGTTTAACACCAGAGGGAACTCGAGTAATAATTTCAGGAGCTTCTTTTCTCTTTTCTAGGATCGCCCAATCGCCACTTAGACCTAATTTGAAGAAGAACCGTAATAGGTTAACGGTGGGAACCAAATCTAGGGCTAGGCACATAGCTTCAAAGAGAACAATTCGGAATGTCCCTAGAGGCGACATTTGTGATAAATGAATCTAATAAAATCGGAGAACATCCAAGTAAAACGGCGACAGAGGAAAACGAAGATTGGCCATGGAAAATGACTTGGTGTAAATGGCTACTTTGCCAGCAGGAGGTCGGTTTGCAGTAGCCCTACCTACAGGGAATTCGGGGTGTAGATAGGATGGAACTCGAAAATCTCGAAGGAATTTCTCGTAAGAATTCCTCGATAAAGCAGGATTAATTTCATAAATTCTACCTGACA
Source organism: Centrapalus pauciflorus (assembly GCA_020465985.1). Taxonomy (NCBI): domain Eukaryota; kingdom Viridiplantae; phylum Streptophyta; class Magnoliopsida; order Asterales; family Asteraceae; genus Centrapalus; species Centrapalus pauciflorus. The sequence goes on along the minus strand of JAANYP010003811.1, from coordinate 450,910 downwards.
TTGCAAACTTGGGAAACAAAGGAAAAGGTAAGAAAGAAAAACTAACCTGCAGAGCTAGAGCAAGGAAGGGATAGACGAACAGAAGGACAAAGTAGAGACCGATCTATCTCGTAGAAAGAACTGCAGGTTAAGGGGGAAAAGTCAAGTAAAACATGTAAATGGAAATGAAAGTGTTTTAATATATAAAGGGAAAATACAAATGATTACCCTGCAAAGCATGAGTGCCTAGGACACGTGGCTTAACATCATTGGGTATTGAGGAAACCAACATATGTTAGGAAGTGGAAAAGAGGGGGTCGCATTAGACGCCTAAAAAATAAGGAAAACTCACAATTAAAATTCTTCCGAATATTCTCCCGCCTTCTTTTTAAAAGATAAAATATAATTTTCCCTCTTTCTTTAACATGTATGATTAACTGACTCTTATATTGTCTCTGGAATTTCATAGTTCTAACGTATGACTAAAGGCACGACATTGAACTAGGAGGACTTGATGACGTATATACGTGACGTGTAAGGGTCATCGTCAGTTTTCGCTTACGTGTTTTGGATGACCAATGATGAGAGTCCAAGTCAGCATTGGATCACGTGACAGGATGAGTCACGAGTAGAGTCGTTCATGCATGATGAGGTCCCAAAGTTAGTTATAACGAATAGAACAGGTGTCAAGCATGGATTGGTGAATGAATAGAATGATGGGTGATGGATCTCCATATAAATATGTTGGTTCATCATCTTCGCGAGGTACGCACAGAAGATCCCATAACTCTCTGATATTCCTTACCCAATAGAAGCTTCTAAATCGTAGTTAACTGTACCAACTTAAGCATCGGAGTGGCCACGCAGGTACCCCCTGCTGCACCCTTAACCTGAGCTTTCAGTTGTTTTGTAGCATTGGAGCCATTCACCTTCGCCAACGTCACTCATCTGATCAAGGCATAAACACCAACAAAGTGGGATTAGTTATATTATGGAAACCTAGTTTTCTATTTATAATTGGTAGATAATAAATAAATTTAAAAAAAAAAATTTGTATGAAAAAAATAAAATAAATTAGATATGACATTCAACATTTTATAATTGGATAAGCAATTTCTTTAATAAGTTACCAATCAAGACTCATATAATCTTATACAAATATACGAAGTAAAATCATTTTATTTTAAACAATATATTAAAACAAAAATTGCAATAAGTAATTAAGAAAATTATTTAAAAAACCAAATGTAGTTTAAATAATTCAATTTACTTCTCATTTATACCATAATTTAATCAGTTTACTCATCTACAAATTAAAATCATACCATTTTCAATTTTAATTTTAGTATGTTCGTAATAAAAAGTCGTCTTGAAACAGCTATCTTCCTCCATGTACTTCATTTTTACAAATATCTACAACAAAAGGAGGTAGTAGAAGAAACAGTAACCAAAGGAAAAAAGAAAAGTAAAAAAGCTTTGTTAGAGAATATTGTATCCTCACAACTCTTTTATCTCGTGATGTTCATCATCCTCATTTGCATAACGGAGAGGAAAAAGTTTAAGAAGATCCTCTCAATTTCAATGTTCTCAATACCGTGATTGAAGTAATACCGTGATTGAAGTAATAAGGTAACTTTAATTAGTATCTTTATAACATTAAATTAAATATTATTATTAAAAAAGTTATTTAAAAAGCTTTTTGAGAACAATGCATTCAATCTGACAATATTCACAAAATTACATTATGATTGGTAGATCATTCACATTTTATATTAAAATTTGTAATTATACTTATAAAGGTACGGGTGTCTCGATATAATTTTGGTTATACATATGTATGTAAAAATAAAAATAATTATGGATCTTTGGCATGCTTACAATAATATTAATTAATTAATTGTCGGTGTGCAATCCAAGAGTTATTTATTAAAACATTGTGATTTGAAATTTTATTTTCCAAATGATAGTAATTTAAATTTTAATTACCATATGATGGTTGTTTTGGTTTTAACACTACAAGATAAAAGCCATTTAGTGACTGAAAAGAACAGTCACTAAAACTCAAAAATCAGTAAGTAAATCCATTTTGACTTTCTCCCTCTAAAAATAAAAGAGTCACTAATGCCACAGTCGCTAAAAGTATCTACTGACACAAAAATTCAGTCAGTAAAAGGTCAAAAGTTTTTGTGACTGATATTTTCAGTAGGCGTAGGATGCTTGACAAATTGAAGGAACCCATGTCTTTTTATTCACTTACGCACAATTCAGTCACAATAGGTTTAAAATGATTTATAATGACTTCAAATTTCAGTCACTAAAGCCTTAATATTATAATTAATATTCAATTTATTTTTTATATATATTTATTTATATTAATAACAAAAACAATTAAAAATGAAAAAATATAAACAAAATTTCATTACTCGAATAATAAGTTGTACATCATTTAATAAAAGAATATCATGAGAAGAAAAATATTTAATATCCTAACGATTTTTATTCAAACTATAATACACAATCTCAACAAAAACTAGAACACCTAATCACATTCGTATGCCTTCAAGCCCATAATTTTGTGTTCGTATCCATACCTTTCCTGCAATATAAAATATTAATATGATTAATAGTGAGAACTATGTCTGCATGTCCAATGTAAGAATTGATATCTTAGACAAAGTTGTGTGAAGACAATAGAAACTTTTGTAACACGGTAGGATAGATTGAAACATTGAAATTAAGTTTAGTCGAATACAACTTATAATTAGAATTATAAAAGACGTGAAACTATTTATTTAATATTTCAATATGATTGGGTTGTAAGCTGATCTTTACAAAGTATATATACAATAAAATTTATGAGAATGTGACAGATAAAAAGAAAACTATAACACACCTTACCTTTCAGTTGCACCTTTTTTCTTGTCTTTCCACACAGGCTCCGTGATGTCAATATGCAACCATTGTACTTTCTCATTCACAAACTGAGATCAAACACCATAAAACGGTTCTAAGTCTTGCTCCTTTTTTCATTGTTAATGCAAGGATAAAATAAGGGGAGATCTAACATATACATAGTTAAACCTTTATACCTGTTTTAAGAAAAGAGCTGCAAGAATAGACCCACCATGTCACCCACTAGTATTCACACGCCTGATTTCATCGTTTTCCATTGGCATCCTCCAAAGCTTTTCACCTGATGTTGTAGCCACCTCCTTTGTCGGGGGTCGCTTGGTGTGAAGACACCTTATTTTTAGGAGAATTCATTAGTAATGAACCTTTGGTCAGCAGTTTTATCCCCCAATTCCCAACCCCAACTCAGAAAAAAGCTTTTAAGAGAGTATACATGCACTTGTCAATCTATGAACTTATAAAGGCCGGTAAGATAAGATTACACTATATGTATATAATAATTCATCATCTAAGTTCATGTTTTCTGATATTATGAGCTTCAACTTCAAAAATTTGAATACTTAAAATAATAAGCAACAAATAAACTAACTATAAGTATTAGTGTTTAATAGAAATGATACTTGCCTGTCACTTACATTTTGGTGACCTTTGAATTTGAGCTTCAATTGAGATACAACTTTTGTCAAACGTGAATTCCTAATATAGCTACAAAACCTGCAGTACAAAAAATCATTGTTATTAGTCAAATTCAAAATCACAGCAAAAAATTCTATTAAACTTCAAAGTTCAGTTTAGACATCTCTGTCCGGAATAATTGTTGAATGATAAATTAGTGTGTGATAGGTGTGCTGAATGAAATAGCTACTGATTTAATTAGGCAAGCGAAAGAAAATTGTCTACTGCAAGGATGCATAAGATTCTCCATGGAGAAGCTAGCTTTAACTTTTCCGGACACTGCTATCTCTAGCACCCCTGAACTTGATCAGAATCTTAGCGCACCACCAAAAAGGTTTAGGCCACCATCAGCAGGCTCCTGCCAGGATCTGCTTAAATCGGGGAGCCACAGCAAGTCATGAACTACAAGCAGGTGGGTTGAAATACAAGTAGAATAACAACAATCAATTAAAATCATGAAATACCTTTTTGAGAAGTTTAGTTCAGAAATTATATGAATTGCAAGTACCTAAATCTGATGAGATGAGCACTTAATCATTCAAGCAAGGAGAGACCGAGACAAATAAACGCTGGGCAATGCAGAGTCGGAGTATTTTGTCGTGCAAATGCTCGAATGGCTATCCCCTGTTCCTGCACCACTTGTTAAATCCCACGGTTTAAGTCCTTTAATTTAAGACCTTAAATTTCATCTGGATATTCAATGAAATAAAAAATGAAAGTCATGGCTAGAGTTGGTACCCATGGAAAGTTGATGCGATTAGCCTGTTGCCAATCTGAGTCCATGGTATTGCTTTTGGGTCTCCAAAATGAGTGAAAACCAAAGTCATATGCAACTCAAAGAAGCAGGAAATTAAAGAAATAAGAGAATGCAGATAATGTTCTTCAACCTGTTGTTAACATAGAAATAATGATAGTCAGCATATCAAGAGTATGTTGTTGGTGATGAGAAGAGACTCATGCAAATAATTCTAAATATTGTTGGCAATGCTGTGAAATTCACAAAAGAGGGCAAAATAAAACAGAAAGATAAAAGAAGACAAGCAAAATTGAAGAAGAAGAAGAAGAGGCTTTAATACAAAGAGAATTTATTGAAGACTACTTACCTGGAGAAGAAGAAGCATATGGTTGTTTGAGAAGATTAATATTTGATGAAGTTAAGATGCAGATAGAATTGGCAGGGCCATTGATAGCAGTATGTTTGTTGGTCATCTTGGCAAGTTCCCCAGTGCTTCCATGGCCACTTCTTTTGCTACATTCACCGGCTTTGGTGTGTTGGTCAGTCATCACTTATCAATCATTTCCATTCTTTCAACTTTCAAAACTCTTTTTTTGTTCTGCAGAGGATGTAACTTGTAAGGTCTTAAATAATATGCTGACAGTAGGCTGAAAAGTTGAGTGTCTATATTTGGTAGATTTATTAATTCAATCTAATAATTTACTTCTGAAAACATCAAAGAAGGTCATTAGTGTGACAAGACTCGAAAATTTTTGTAGCAACTTAATCATATCAGTACCTTTATTTGGAACTAAATCATTAATATTCAAATTGAGTGGTCGAAGTATATAAGGGGCATTACACAAGATCAATTAGGTTTTTTAAGGTAATTCTTAGCTTAGTTAAACGAAAGTAATACATCCTAATTCATAACATCAGGACCCAAAAATGTTAATTCATGTATTTTGTAGCCCAATCAGAAGTATACTAGATAAAACATATATGATAATATTACTTGAGTGAATTTAGTGAATGACACTAAGTATACTTAGGATACACGAGCTAAACATTTTGATCTTCAACAACACCAATTTTAAGATCTTAATTAAGCCAGTAGATAGTCAACAACAGAGCATGGTAAAAGATATCTAATATTGACTCTATTGGATTATAGGATCACTTATAAAGGGTTAACTAACTTAATATTAAAATTCTCGTCCTTTAATGTCTACCCATGTATACTCTTGCCACCAATGTCCTGCAATTAGAAAAAGCAAATCAGATTGACAGGTCCAACTGAAAGAACATTACAAGTTATCCAAAATAGGTAAGACTTTAATAAAACAGATACAACAAAATCAAGTAGAAACATGGCAGGCACTACCTTCTGGCTTACTTCTTGGCTTTGAGAAGCAAAAATAGAATTAATGAAACCTTTAACGATTATTTACAAAGTAACATTAATTTGATTTGTGATAAATAGATGCTGATAGATGAGGTGGATTATCAAGACATAGATGATATTGCATTGTCGAGAGCAAGGTGCGATAGCCATAGCGATTTAGGGCTTAAATCACACCTCACCGTCTAATCTTAAAACATAAGATTATTATTCCAAATTTATAAATAAACACAAAAATAAACCTAAGACTCTGAGGCCATTAGCAGAGGACCAGATTCGTGATCAAAGAGACTAAACGGAGCACAAAAGATAAGAATGTCTAACCTCAAGTGGAGACGTTGATCTTTGAACGAAGTCGAAGAACGCAGATTTGGAAGGATGGAGCAGAGTTCGATAATTTTAGGGCTCTATCGGAGTAGGTGTAGAGCAAGGCGGAGCAGAGGGAGGATGTGAAGCTGAAGCTTGAGTCGGAGACGGAGTTGAGGTGCAGCCGGAACGGAGGCGGAGGTAGGGCGGAGCCGGAGGCGCACGAGGACTGGGCGGAGATCAAGAGAGAGAGAGAGAGAGAGAGAGACTGAGTGCAGAAGATGTTCCCCTAGGTTAAATCCCTAATAAAATTTTTTGTTTTTAATTTTTTTAAAAACATTTACTTACTTTTCATTAATAGATAAATTTGAGACATTTAGTGACCAAACTAACTTCAGTCAGTATAAGTCTCAGTCACTAATTGGCATTTTCTTTGTAGTGTAATTATTAGAACATGTAACTTTAACCCAAAAGTTGTCTTTTCTTTTTCTACTTTGTAAAAAAACTAATATTTATCAAATTTCATAAAATGAAACTTTATAAATTATCGATTTTATAAAATGAAACTTTATAAAATACCTGTTTTTATAAGCTCTTACAAAACTTAATAACACAAACTCATATATTAAATGATAACTTTAAAATAATCAATAATCAATACAATAAGTTCAAAACGTCAAAAGATACTTTTAAGTTTCCAACATTAGTCATTGGCATTCAAAATGAATAATATGCACATAAGCATAATAAAATCCAACAATTCATAAGTATAAAAAAACTTAAACATGCAAATTATATTTGATCAATTAACATAAACGGAAAAAAACTAGAATATTAAATAAATTACACGTATTTGGGATTTGTTGCTCGTTTAATAATTTACATGCTGGACATGTGAATTATTTAAATGTATATACTTATAGTATTTTAATTTTTTTTTTGTTTAAGTTGATTGGTCGAATATAATTTGTTTAAGTTTTTTATATTTGTATATTGTTCATTGGTATTTTGTTTAAGGCTTGTTAATTTTAAATGTACATGACTAATGTTGTAAATTTAGAAATGAAGTATTACATTCTGAACTTTTTGTATTGGTTCTTTTATTATTTTTAAAGTTAATGTATAATGTTTGAGTTTGTGTTATAAAGTTTCATAACAATTTATAAAAATGATTTTTTACAAAGTTTCATTTTATAATTTTATAAAATCGTTAATTTTAAAGTTTCATTTATATATTTGGTATTTTCATAAAATTTGATAAACATTAGTTTTTTTTATAAAAAGTTGAGAAAGAAGAAAATAAGAAAATGACAATTTTTGAATAAAAAATTAAGTTAAAGTCAAAAACTACTAACTTTTGGTAATTAAATTTGAAAGTACTATATAAATTTGGTAATCAGTGTGGTCTAGGAAATAATGACAACTCGGAATCTAGATCGAACTAGGTTCATTAGTTACAAATTTCGTAATTCCTCAACTTAATTGGTTTTCCGTTAACTTCAACATTGTGACTGCGGTTTTCTCCTTACACTGGTTTTCATTTCCAGACTGGTCTATGAGTGTCGGTGGAGGATCGAACTCGGCATGTTCAAACGTCTAGGAGGATCCCACTACTACAAATTAATCCTTTAACCCCCACAAATAAAACAAGTTAACCCAAAAAGGGATTAAAAATAGTGGTAGAAGCTTCCCCGTGTTTTTTCAGAAGCAAAGACCCCGGTTTCTTTTAAAAGAACCGGTGTTAATCCCTTCATTAATATGTTGTACGACGTGCACCGCGTCACTTTTTTAGCAGAAATCAAAGGCCTTGGTTTGTCAATAAGCAACCGAGATTCATCTGTTAAAAAAAACTTTCAACGTCCCTTTTTGTTCTACCGCCCCAACTTTCCTCCCTAATTTTTGGTCTCCCGCTTTTTCTACTTTCACATACTCTCTATCCCTCGCTCATCGATCTCCCTGCACTTGTCAAGACCAAAAATCGACCTCTAGTCCTCCACCATATCCCCAGCTAGCAAAACTTTTCTATCAAGATAAGGTGGTGTCGTGGTGACTCTAAACCCTAGCCCATTCAATTCAGACACAAAGTGAAGTGAAGCGCACTTTGCCCGTCTGCAACAACATGTGATATGCTTAGGCTGTGTTTGATTCAATAAGATATATTTGTCTTATTACTTATTACCACTTTTAATGATAAGAGATGTCTCAATAAATTTAACATTTTAATTACTAAATTTTAAAATGTAATTAAGTGATCGTAGAGTGGAGTTTTAATCATCAAAAACTAATTTTAATTACTTCTTTATAGCTAAGTTTTGGTCATATATGATATGTATGTCATCCAAAATCTGAGTTGACAATTTTTTAAACATTTCCTTGGACTATTCTTTCATACACTTGAAAAGTTGAAAGGATAGTAGAATTGTATGTGAAGATGTGATGATAAGATGATTCTATATCTTCGCAAATTTTCACACTCGTAAATGTAAATGGTTAATTGATTAATCTTAAACTTTGTATTTTTTTTCATCAAATTTCCATCGTATTATTTTACACACTCAGTAAACCTGAGCTTTTTCAATGGTAAAAACAACACGTCAAATTTTAATATACCTATGACTGAGAGTCTGTGACCTTAATTAATCAACATTTATAAAGAATTTTATCATCATTTTAGAACTAAAATTGTAACTGAGACTTCACAACTTGATTATTAACAAGATTTTACATGTCCGTGCATTATGATTGGATGAAATTTAGATTACAACATTATAACTAGGCCTGGCAAAATTGGTCCAATTGAAAAACTTTGGGTCATTTTGGACTTTTTTTAAGTTCCATTGGGTTTATTTGGGTTTCAATAATTATAGAATTGGGTTGAAATGGGTTTTAAAGGGGGAAAAAACGGGTCCAATGGGCTAAACTAAAAATTGGTGAACGGGTTGAGTGGGCAAGCGACGCCCTTCGCCCCTTCCTCAGTTCCTCTCTGTCTCTCTCGCTCACAGAGTCACAGACCTCAATCCTCAGAGCTCAGACGCTCAGCTCAGTCGGCACCACCGCACGACGGCACCACCGCTAATCGACGGCCCTCAGTTCCTCGCTTCCTCTCTGTCTCTCTCGCTCAGCCTCAGACCCTCAGTCCTCAGAGCTCAGTCGACAGTCGCAACTCGCAAACAACCTTAATCGACGGCACCACCGCACGAAGGCACCACCTCTAATCGACGGCCCTCAGTTCCTCACTTCCTCTCTGTCTCTCTCCACGACGGCACCACCGCACAATTTGGCAGGTTAGTATCACTGTCTCTCTCACGATTTTATATAAATCTTTTTGTGGATTTAGTAAACTTCAATGTGATTATGTATCATAGTGATTCTATAAATCTCCCCCTGCTAGGAAAAACATGTGGTTCTTACTCTATCTTTTAAGTTGATTAGTTGTTTCAAAGCCGATGATTGTTCTTAAACTGCTATCTTTGTTGTGTAATTGTAATTGAACTATTGGGTGTGATGCCTTAGGAAAAACCATCAATTTAAGGCTTCTTGTTTTGATTACACTTTGTAGTCAAAGGTCCCCTCGGGTTTTGTATATTTTAGGCTCAAAAAGACAAAAACCATAGTTAAGCTTCCAGATTCTTTTCCTTCAATTTGTTGGCTTCATGTTTTTTTGATTAATCAGGTTTTGGCAAGCTTTATGTTATTTGATTGATGAGGTATTGGCCTTGGCATTTGGAGCTGTTTTGAAAGAAATATTGTTGTGTAACTGTGTAAGGTAAGGCCATGTTGAGCTAATCATACAAGAAAATAATTGATTTAGCCTTTAGGTTACAAGTGAGTAAGTGTCTAAGTGACTGTATGTCTGTATGACTGTATATAAGCTTCATAGTTCTGCTGCAGATAAATGTTCAAAATGTAGATAAATGTTCATAAGCACTGCTGGCAGCTTGACAAAATGACAAAATCTGAGATTGTTTTAGCAACTTATATGCTCAAAATGACAAAATCTGATGGCAGCTTGACCCACCAGGTTGAGTTGAAACCTCCAATTATGATCATATAAGAAAACAGAGATTTGGGATTTTAAGAGACTAAAAGTTAGCATAACTAAATTATAATTCAATCATAATTATTTTGTTGGTTGTAGATTTTTTCTGAGACTTTTGGGTAATTGAGTAATTCTATAGTGTTAATTCTTATATGGTTGGGACATGCATTAGAAATTATGATAGTGTTTATAAATAAGGAACATGCCTATTTACTTATTTATATAAATTGAAACTTAAAATAAAATAGATGGATAAATTATAGACTAAAATATAAAGGTATATATCTAAAACAGGATATGTCGGACATCCCACACCAAAGTGTAAACGAGGAAATTGAAGATGAGGTTAGTACTTCAATGTCGAGTAAACAACGGTCAAACGTATGGAATTATTTTGAACAATTACCAGTTGGACCGGATGGGGTTAAAAAGGCAAGTTGTACCGCTTGTGGAAAAGTATATATGGCCAACCCTCGTTCCGGAACGTCTAACATGAAGCGACATATCCCTTAATGTTTTAACATTGATGAGCCCGGTCCACCACAAAAACGTGCTCCATTAGATCAAACGTTGTATAGGGAGAAGTTGGCGACCGCTATAATCCAACATAATTACCCTTTTCGTCATGTTGAACACAAAGCAACTCGAGACTTGCATAAATTTCTACATTCTGATGTAAAAACAATAACACGAAACACAGCAAAAGCAGATGTGTTAAAAATATATGAGAGAGAAAAAACTGCTCTTAAAAAAAAGTTGGAAGATTTAAACAGTAGGATATGTCTGACATCAGATTTGTGGACTTCTGTTACGTACGAAGGATACATGACATTGACTGCTCATTATATTGATGACACATGGGTTTTAAGAAAAAAAGTTTTGAACTTTAGAGCTGTACCTCCTCCTCATAGCGGTCCTCTTTTAGCGGAGTATGTCATTAATTTTTTAATGGATTGGGGGATTGAAAAAAAGGTTTTTACGATTACTTTGGATAATGCAACAAACAATAATGGTCTAGTTAATTTTCTGAGAGATCATTTACGTTTAAATAACACGTTGGTTTGTGATGGAGATTTTATACATGTGCGTTGTGGTGCACATATATTAAATCTAGTTGTACAAGCGGGATTGAAAGTAATCGAAGGGGCCATTCACAAGGTTCGAGAGTCCGTACATTATGTGAGGGGAAGTTCTACAAGGAAGTATAAGTTTGCGGAATGTATTGCATACCTTTCATTGCAATGTGGGAAACATGTGCATCTAGACGTTGCGACACAATTGAATTCTACGTATCTAATGCTTGATAGTGCGCTTGTTTACCGTCAAGCTTATGCTCGATTGCAATTAGTTGATCCTAATTACAAGAGTTGCCCATCACAAGAGGAATGGACTAGGGAGGAATCATTACTAGATTCTTAAAACCTTTTTATGACATTACAACATTGTTTTCCGGAAATTCCTACCCTACTTCAAATTTGTATTATCATAACGTGTGGAAAATTCAATTGAGTATCCAACAAGAGTTGCAAAATTCGGATCCTCTTATACGTAACATGGCAAAAAATATGAAGACCAAATTTGATAAATATTGGGAGACTTACAGTACAATTTTGTCATTTGCGGTTGTTTTGGATCCTCGATACAAACTTAAGATTATTGAGTTTTGTTTTTCAAAACTTGACATGGAGCATGACGTGTATTTGATGAAAGTGAAAAGCATTCGTGATGGTTTGTATAAGTTATATGAGGAGTATGAGATTCGGTCTAACGTGATGCGTAGTTCATTCGTAGCACGGAGTTCACATGATGCTTGGGATGGGATGGACGACTTGGATGGATTTGAATCATTTCTAAGTCAATTTAATGAGTTTCAGTGCAATAAGTCACAACTTGAACAATATTTGGGAGAACCTACACTTGATAGAAGAGAGGATATTGACATTTTACAATTTTGCAAGGAAAATCAAGTGAGGTATCCGAATTTGGCTCTTATGGCTCGTGATATTTTGAGCATTCCGATTACTACTGTTGCTTCCGAGTCATCATTTAGTACCGGTGGTCAAATCCTGAGTAAGTATCGAAGTTCTATGTTACCAAAAGATGCAGATGCGTTGTTGTGTACCCGTGATTGGTTGTGCGATATAGAAGGAGGTATTGTATCTAGCCTTGTTTATATTTATATTTTTATGTGTTTTTATGGTTTCTTTTTTATTATTAATCATGGTTTTTTTTTATATATGTTCAGATGACGATGGATCAGATGACGATGTTATAGAAGATTTTGAAGCATTGATTCCGACTCTTAGTAGTAGCAACTATTAGAATATATGTGATATGTGAAACAAAGATTTTATATATTATTAAGTCTTTATAGCCTGATTTATTGTTTTTAATTTGAGCTTGATTTGCAATGTAAATCAATTGTATTGATTAACCTTTACAATTCAAATTTTTTTACATAATTGATCTTTAAATTATAATAATAAAGATTATATAAAAAGCATTCAATGTATTATGCATATGGCATTGAGGAAAAAAAAAGTAGCGGGTCAAGATGACCCGTTTCGACCCGAACCCGTTTCGACCCATGACCCAAACCCGTCCAACCCGCCCATTTTGCCAGGCCTAATTATAACATTTAATAACAAGTTGCTCTATCAACTGTCCATCTCGATAATGTTATTCTTTTTCAATTTGACAATATATAGTTTCTAGAGATATTTTGATGATTATGTTTTATGATTATCAGTTAAAAAACACGCAACAATAAAATATTTGAAGCTTCCATTTGATGATAAAATGGTTTTAAATAATTTGTTTTGGTAATAAATATTTGATATTCTAATGAACTAAAAAATATCTCTTATTATTTTCTTTTTTTCAACCACATTTGTCATCAGATAAAACTATATACATACTACATACATACAAAATTTATGTACATTTTACGTAATCAATTATTTTTTAAAAATTATCCACATAATACGTGGTTTCAAAAACTAGTTATATATAATTTGATCTATTTACTATGGCCTCTTATTTGTTTTTTGTTAGAAGATCTTCGAACATCTTATGTCTGCGAACTCGAAGACGCGTAAAGACGTTTTATATGAAAGTGCGTTTGTTTTTTTGCGTCTGCCCGCGTTAGCAGGCATCTTCCCGCATCTGCGAATGTCTTCCCGCGTCTGCGTACGTCTGCAGACCTTTAGGCCATCTTTTCTGACCGTAGATTTCTACAGTTAAGTCCGCATACCGCAGACATCAACCTCTTAAAAAAACGAACAGCACCATAGATTATCGACTATATAACACGACAATATATATTTTACACTAGATTTACAATTACAAAATTTTCACATATAATTTTAATGAATTTAATTTAATATATAATCTGCTATATATACTAGTGTTCAACTTAGCAAGTTAAACAAGTTATATAATGAAATATTGCTTCTGTAGTTTTTTCACACGTTTTATATAGGGAAAATAAATCTAAACGCACATATTATTTTTTTTTGAACGGCAAGCTAATCTATACTCCTAGTTCTAATTTACTCCTTTTGCCTCAAAAGAGGACTTTACAACTTACTTTTTACCACCTAAATCCAAACTTGCATTCGTTGGATTTGTATTTGTATGGCATATTATCAAATATTTTTATAATTGGAAAACACACAAAAAATTATTTAACATTCAAATTCATATTTATGTACTCTAAATTTTATTTTTTGGATATATGTCAAAAACAGCCCGTAAATTTTATTTACCACATAATGGCATATTGGCATATGTAAATACAATAAAAAGATGGTAAAAATGAGAAAATCCCACACACCAATACACCATAAAATATAAATTAACCATGATGATCCAGGATTCCATAATCAATTTAAAACAAGAACCCTAAAAATTATGAAACTAAATCCCTAAATCAATAAATTTCTTTGTCGAATTCGACATAATAATTATAAATAGTTTATAACATCTTAATACATTTTTTCTTTCAAGTTGACAGATATTTAATAGAGGTGACAATTTCGGTCCATTCATGCAAACGAGTTAAACAGGTTGATGGCCAAAAGTCATAAATTTTACATAATATTAAAACTTTTTTTTTAAAGAATAATTTGTTTAACACAAAGTTTTATAAGATTTTATTTTTACAAAAAAGGTACGCTCTAACTTAGTTGATCAATTCCATACAATAAATACAAATATTATTTATTTGATTTAATTTTGATAAAAATAATAATAAATAACATTAGTAAGCATTTTGTTAATTTTCGTAAAATATCTAAAAATAGTTGGTCCATCAAATTTTATTTAAATATCTACAACAATTATCATATATATATATATATATATATATATATATATATATATATATATATATATATATATATATATATATATATATATAGTCAGGTTCAAATAAGTACCTCTCGAAATCAAGTGCACCCGAATGTACCAACCTTAAAAAACTTTTTTTTTTCACATAACCATGTTTAATTTAATGTTATACGCATGATATATGAATTTCACATAGATTCACACTTTCAGTGTCCTTAAAAATCAGTGTGAATGCTCAATATATATATTTATGTGAAAGGTCATTCACACCATGTGAATGATGATCATTCACATGATCTTTTTTTTTTACCATTCACAAGATTTATGATGTTGCTCCTTTTGAAAAAAGTCTTATAATATTGTCTTATACATGTCTATTCAAAAAAAATATATTTGAATGATCATTCAAATTACACACACACACACACTATATTAAAAACGATGTATGTAATCACAATTTATAAAGCATAGGATACAACATATTAATGTAATATTCTTGAATTTGAAAAAGTTGAAGTAATAAAGCTTGATGTACAAATCATAACAACATATAAATATCATTATAATAATTATTTTATTAGTCATTTAAATTTAAATATTAATCATTTCATAAAATAGTTAGCTAATTATAAATTTATAAATAACTTATTCATTCTATTGTATAAATAAAGTGCTTATATATAATAACAATATTATTATTATTAACTAATTTAATTTCTCGCTAATTTTATAATTATATAGGTTAATTTAAGAGGGTCAATCAATAAGATGATGTCTCTTCAATTGCTTCAATTAAATTTTATTCATAACTTATGTGTCTCTTGAATTGTTTCTCATTTACACAATCAATTTATTATGTTATTATAAATAACATAGTATCTTCATTCCTAAAATGTATCATGCTTAAATTCTTACATTTGTAGTAGTTCTTAGCATAAATGCATGATAAAGAAATATGAGAGTAGAACAAGCATCACCATGGCGGTTTTTTATATCGTCCAACGTATTCCCACAAGAGAATTCGTTCAACATTTTCATGCTTAAGGGGTATATATTTGTTTCAACTTTACATATTTTTCATCAGTTACACACTTTTATATATGTATGTGTTGTTTTTTAGAAGAAGACTTTTTATGACATAGTTTTTATCTTTTCAGGATGATGAAGAAAGGAACACAATAAACATGTCACTAGTTAAAAATTCACTTCCAATGCGTTATGTTATTTATAATTTTTATTTTCGTAAATATTTCATTTAAGTTAATTATGCACTTCCATACATGCATTTATTTGTATTTTAATAATTTTTAAAATAATGCAACAATCGTAAAATATCATATTTATTTCTATGTCTCTTAGATAGTTTTGTTAGACATGATTGTCACTAACTCACTATACATTAATCAAAATCACATATGATATATATGATAAATGGTTCATTATTAATGATTTATATTTCAAGAATTCTAATTGTTTAAAAATATTCATTTAAATTGTATTATATACAAAATCAAAGATAAAATGTTTCTTATTTTACTAAAATGTTTCTAATTTACTATATACATATAATAAAAAGTATACCGATTATATTTATTTTACTCTAAATAGTTAAGTAAGGTTTTTAGTCTATATTATATAGACTGATTACCAGTTAAAATCTATATCTATATATCTATAAAACTTGAGTCCATATACATTAAAGGGAAAATGACATCAAATAGCTCTGAACTTTTGAATTTGTACACATTTATGCACTGAACTTTTTTTTTGTGCACATTTGGTAGTCAAAGTTTCAAAATTGTTCCGATTTGGTAGTTGGCATACCTGTTAACCGGTTGCTTACGGTTTCGATGACTATGTGGACAATAATTTAATGACGTGACTACCCGTTTTTATATTATACCTGGTTTTATCTATGTGGCAACCCGTTTTTTAAACTAACCCGGTTATAAACCTGATTCATTTTTCATACGATCGATCCAACTTGTAAGAACCGGGTTTATAACCGGGTAATAAAACCGGGTGATTTTAAAAAAACGGGTTGCCACATAGATAAAACCGGTTATAATATAAAAACGGGTAGCCACGTCATTAAAAAATTGTCCATGTAGGCATCGAAACCGGAAGCAACCGGTTAACAGGTACGCCAACTACCAAATTGGAACAAAATTTAAAACTTTGACTTACAAATGTGCACAAAAAAAAGTTCACTACATAAATGTGTACAAAGTCGAAAGTTCAGAGCTATTTGATGTCATTTTCCCTACATTAAATAAGTGTAATAAATTTTTTGTATGCTTGAATTCTTTGAGTGTCAGGATCTAAAACTAATTAACCAAGACTAACTGATTTGAATTTATCAGAGTATAAATCAATAATCTTGCTTTGAATCAAAGTTTAATTAAGAAGTTTGCGGAATAACACTTAATTATTTTAACAAAAACTTTCAGAATCAATAATAAATAAACACAAGAAATAATCAAGAAGTAATCAAGACTGTTTGTATTGCTGAATTCAATGATTACAATCACCTCTAATCTGTTTGATTAGACGAAGAACACAGACTGTTCTTAGGGTTTTACAACCTTAGAGGCTTAAGAAAACTCAATCAACAAAGCAATTACAGACTCAAATATGCAGAAAACTCCTATACAATAGAATGACCTATTCTATGTATTTATATTGCTTCTTGATTATGTTTCCTTGACGAACTATGACTTCTCTGATAGTAGATATGCTGGAATCTTCATGTAGATATCTTTTCCTGAAAATCAGCACTTTCTGTTTATGAAACTGTTGAGCAGCTTGAATCACTTGACAGCATGAACTGAGCAGCTTGAGTTGATTTGCTCTGGCAGCTTGAACTTTTACACTGGCAGCTTGAGTTTCTTCAACTAGCAGCATGAACTTTGGATTTACATATAAACTCTACTAACAGTCTGAGAAGTCTAACTAACAGTTTGAACATACTTAAACTATTTCCCAACAATCTCCCCCTAACTTAAATTCTTTACACAAGACTTTAATTCTATACAAAAATGGAAATGAATAAGTAAACTGCTATTTACAAACCAAGGCTTTCAAAAACTTATAGCTGTGCAAGTTTCTGATCTACAGCCTTCAAAAATTCTCTCTTCATCTCTTCTCTATCACAAGATATCCTAACAGATTTTATCTGAAGCAGCATATCTTTTGAAAGAATATAAAACTCGAGATTGAAGAATATACCAGATCCATCTGTGAATTTAATTCTGTATGTCCTTGACTTGACAAACAGATCAACTTGCTTGATCTTTTTCCCTTTCTTCTCAGCATCCTCTATCTCTTTCCTTGCAAATTCAGGGTCAACAACTAATTTTAGATCTCTGATAAGTTGCTTAACTTGTGGTAGAGCAGATCTAACTTGTGTAACAGACCCTATATTGTACATCTTTGTTAGCTCATTCCTGGTCAACTTCTGAACCATTTGCCAAAATGTATCAAATTCTTCTTCTGGTCCAGACTCTCTTCTTACTACAAACTTGACTCTTAAATCTCTGTCATCCAGTGACTTGGCATACCAGTAATTAATCAAAGGCATTGTAAAATCATGCTGATCAATCAGCTTCTCTATCTCCATTGCCTTTTGCAGTTGTTGCTCAAATAACACCCTCTTAACTTGATGCAACTTTGCTTGTGATGATGGATCAGATAAAGGAATAGAAGCAACAGCTTGTTCAGTAGGAGCAAGTGCACTGGCAGCAGTTTCAGTTTGGACTGATTCCTTTGATGGTTGAACTTCTTGGGAGACACCAGAACATGTCTGGAGGAGGAATGACACCAGAAGAGACGAGAGAAATGATGCTAGCCATGATGGCTGAGCAAAATCGGATGATACAAGACCAGTTTCGGGCTCGAGATGAGGCCGAAGCTAAACGAAGAGAAGATAAGAAGAAGAATAAGGAAAGAGAGAGAAACAATGACGAACAAGATGACAATATTGGTTCATCTAATAAGCCCAGAAGTTGTCGGTTTAAGGATTTTAAGGGAAATGGAGCAGTCGAGTTTAATGGACTGGGTGATGCTGTTGCTTCTCTGGAATGGATAACAGCCACAGAACGGACATTCAGAATCAGCGATTGTGCTGAGAAGGACATGGTCCGTTTCGCTACTGCCATGTTCACCAAAGACGCAATAATGTGGTGGAACTCGATGGTGAATTCATTAACAATGGAGAAGGTTGCTGTAATGACATGGGCTGAGTTTACCGAAATCTTCACTCAGCAATACTGCCCGGCCGATGAACGCCGAAGATTAGAAGCTAAGTTCATGACACTAATCCAAGGGACTAAGTCTGTGTCTCAATATGCGGTAGAGTTCACGAGACTAAGTTTATTTGCACCTCATCAGGTTGATACAGAAGAAAGAAAAGTGACCCGATTCGAGGTAGGTCTTGATTTGGAAATCCGAAGAGTGATGAGAAACGTACGTTACCCCACGTTTGCCAGTCTGCTGGAAGCTGCCAGAAATGTAGAGCAGATTCTGATTATGTCAGGATATGTAATGGGGTCTGCTGCTGCTGCTTCAATTAACTCAACTCAACCTTCACCGCCGAAACGACAATGTGAAGGAGACTACTTCGGTTCTGTACGATCATCGCAGTACTCGCCGCAACAGTCATTCCGTCGACAGTCTAGTTCTTCGGGTCGTGCTCGAGCGTACTCTATCAACACTGAGCCACAGTACTACAATAAATGCCATTTGGAACATTTCGGCAAGTGTACCAAGGGACGTGCATGTTTTTGCTGTGGAGAATTGGGTCACTACCAAAATGAATGCCCAAGGAAGGGAGATGCTTGCCATAAGTGTGGTGTATGGGGACACTACAGTAGGAATTGCAGAAGGAACGATCCAGCTGCTGCTGCTCCATCTACAACACGATCATCGGGAGGTTCAAGTGGTGGTTCAGTCAACCGCCGGAACCAGTCACAAAGGGGACAGGTTAGTGCATTTCAGATTACCGCGGAAGAAGCTAGGGAAAACCCGGAGATGGATGCGGGTACGTTTATAAGTTAAATTTTTGCTTGCATTAGTAATGTTTAATTCTGATGTCAATAGGTCTTTTGTGTCTACTGTTTTGTACAACGAGTAGTCATGACACTGTTTAAGTTACTTGCTATAATTGACATAGAAACTACTAGTAACACTCTAGCCGAATTAGATTACTTATATCGTAACTGCACCTTAGAAATTGAAGATGTAGTCTTCGATTTGGATCATACTTCGATAGCATTTAGTGAATGTAACATGATAGATGTAGAAGATGTCGACATTATGAATAAGAATGACAAATGTCAAAGAAGAACTGATGTTTGTTATAATTGTGGAAAAAGGGGTCATTTTAGAAGAGTACTTTAAGATTCTATACGTAACCTCATTAAAGTTTTATGATTCTGAAGATAACATGAACATGAGTATTAGGAAAAGTTGTTACTATTATAAGTAAGATGATGATTGTGAATAAGAATACGCTAATGTATGAATAGGCATTAGATGAATAAGCTAAAATGGATTTTGAAACTCTGAATTGGAAAAGATGTTTTAAATATCGTGAGAATATTTTGTAATTGGAATCAAGAAACTTGTTTCAATATTGATATATATATATATATACATATATATATATATATATATATATATATATATATATATATATATATATATATATATATATATATATATATATATACGAACATTATATGAGGAAACTAGTCTAGAAATTTTGGGGAAAGTATACGAGGGTATAATAATACAAGACTGGTGTTCATATGATATGAGATTTGGAATATACAATGTGAAATATAAGTAAAATATGTATGTGAGTTGTAATCAATTAGAAAGGAAATATGATGATACATGAGGATAGTATATTTATTGATATGGTAATTGATCAATAAGAAGGTTAAAGAGACTTTGGATAATAATGAAAATTTGCTTATACAGTAAAGAAAGGTCTAATACTACGATTCGGAATCTAAGGGAGATTCGGAGGTGGTCATGAGTTTTGTTTAAATTTTTGGTGTCGATTAATTAAATTGTAACTATTGCATTGGTGCAATCAATGTTAGTGCTTTAGTCTAAGTTGTTGGTTGTGATAAGTGTTGAAATTGCTTAGTAACACATTAGTTAAAGTAAATCATGTGTATCATGATTGTACTTTAGGGGTCGAAGAAGTAAGTTTATATTATGGGGTTTTCCCAATAACTTACTGTTCATATCGTCATGCATATAACGAAATATAAGTGAGATGCGGCACAAACATGAATACGAGTAAAACTTGTCGGCAACCGATAGAAAATCAGAATGAATGGACTATTTTCATATTGGTATATATGACAATATAATGTATTTTGGATTTAGGTAAAAGCTGAAAAGATCAATGGATTAGATAGGAATTTCATATAACACTAGTTATCATGATAAAGTAAAGAAGACGATGTTTAAAGTTTCGCACGCAAAGAAAAGTAGAAGTCCTACATGTTGGAAAGAAATCGAAGGAAACTCTGATGGTTATGTCCGTAATATCACAAAAAGATGTTACTATGGTGATAGTTATGAACCGGATCTGTAAAAAAAAAAAAATACAAGTTGACACCGGGATGTGTTGGCACAACTAGAATAATAGAAAAGTTAGGAATCAGTCGAGTCATTTGGAATTTTTCCTAAGGAAGTATTGAATTAACACATGGTGTTTCATGTGGAAAGCTGTATGAAATCTTCACAACTGGTAATGAAAATTGGCTGATTATATCAAATTAGAATTCAAGAAAGGTTAGTATATGTTGAGAAACATGTATGTGTTCTGAATACTAACATCAGAAGTTAAGGATCAAAAAGATTAAACTAGGGTTAATACGTTGGAAGCATCACAAAGGAGTAAACCATGTTTGGGAGATAAAAGCCGATATGTTGAATAAGTAAACGAATCTGTTCAAATACAAGTAACTTCGAGGACGAAGTTGAGCGTGGTGGAACCCATGCTGTAACATCCTCAAATTTATTTTATTGTAATTGGGTTAATTAAGTGGAAAATTTACAATTAAGTTGAATTATGAACAATTATAATGTATTTGGGATATTTAGAAAGTTTGTTGTTATTTTAAGGAAATTTGAACTCGGAATTATTATTAAGGAGTATTATGAATGATAAAAGTTAATAATGATAAATTTAAGAATAAATCAGTATTTTATGGAACCGGTTAAGTTGAGGGGTGAAATGTGCAAAAATGATGAAAGCTGAATAAAAGGGCTAAAAGCCATTCATTTCATATTTCACACTCTCTCTCTACATTCTCTCTCTAGAAGTTCTCTCTACATCTCTCTAAGTTATTTCGCAAACCGACCGTCCGATTTTCAAGAATTATACGTCATCGGAAAGATATCGAGGAGTACAACAATAATCTGCAAACGGATTTCTGATTTCGTACGAATTAAGGTAAGAATCGACCCTTTTAAGTTTGTTGTTTCGGTTTTGAAGAACTAGAATTTCGAATCTGTCATTTTATGTAAATTGGAGCTTGTTTTGCTTGAAATATTGCTAGGATATGATAGTATATGCATAATAGAATCGAATCTAGGTATGATACTTGTCATATTCATGATTTTTGACTTAGAAATGAAGGATTTAAGCTGAAATGATGAACAGACTCGAATATGCCAAGAACAGAGTCGAAATGCAAGAACAAACTCGAGTTTGGTACTAGATTCGAGTGTGTGTCATTAGATTCAAATGGGGTTTCGAATCTACCCTAGATTCGAAGGGTAGGGTTCGAATCTATCACTTAGATTCGAAGGGTGGTTTGAATCTGATGGTGGGTTCGAATCTAACCCCCTTAAATTCGAGTTTAATGCCTAAAATTGAGAAATCTACTCTCTAAACTCGTGTATTTTGAATGGAACTCATAAACAACACATAAAATGTCAAGGGTTACTCAAAGGACAATGTATAAACATGGGATAAGCTCAAACTTAATTATGGTATGAATTTAGACATGGACACGAAATGGGGAAAAATATTGCAAAACTTACGGAACTTGATTTTATGATTTAAACGGTTATTGATACGAGGTATTGTTGTAATTAATATAACAGGTCCCTTGTGGTGTTGTTTAACCCACAGTGGGGTACTTGGTGGATCCGGTTGAAAGCCCGAGGAGAAATAATAATTGGTTAAAAGTTTAATTACGCACCCACTGTGAGTACCTTTGATTTTAGCATGCCTACATCTGCTTTATGTTTGCTAGGCCTGCTGAGGCATGTTGTTTCACTTTCGTTTGGCACTCTACTAACTTGCGTATATATATTGATGCACATTCACATTTGTTGCATGTCCTTTCTTTTGTTGTGCATCCTGTTGATGTTGATGGACCTGAGTGGTCGCATCTGTACTCTGATGTTACTGTGCTATATGAGCCAAGAGTTTGACACCTCTATGGCCAGGATAGACAGTATGACATCCCTGATGGTATGTTTGCCTCAGTTTGGTGGGTTTTTCTTATTGCCGAGTGTGTCAGCTCGAAGGGGCTGCGGGCTCAGAATTGCGTACCTTGGGTGCGTGTGGAGTATACGGTATGTGTTACCGCGGTTACTCTGGGTGGCATCATAAAGATTTGTTGAATGCGTAAAATCATATGGTATTCACTAAGCAATCGCTTACCCTTTTAGTTGTTGAATTTTACAGGAAAAGGGAAGTCTACTGCTGGACCTTCTCGTTAGGCCATTTGAGAAGATTTGGAAGATATCTGCTATTTAATCGGTACTTATGTTGTGGATCAAATGTTATAATATGTTTGGGATGATTGTAATAATTGTATTTGGATATGTAGACTTAGTTATGGTACCTTGTAGCACCGTAGGGTGTTTGACACTTTTGCACTACTTTTATTTTATGTTTTTAATGCTTCCGCACTAAAATCTAGGTTATCAGATCATTATGTATTTGTATGATGGTGTTTAAATCCTGGGTGTTTTGTAATTGGTGGTTGTTGTGGCAAGGGTGTCACATTCTGGGCCCCTCTGTTCTTGGTTCTGGGGACTTCCAGCTTGTGTTTGCACACTGGCTGTTGCCATGGGTGTGGTCTTAGAGATGTTGGCACTGTCCTGTGCCTCTTTTGCAGAAACATCAGTAGTGCCAGCCACAGAACCCATATGAACAATCTCTGAAGAGATGTTCACCTCCTGAGTGAGGATGGGAGTTTCCTCAATTGGTTCCCTTTGAATATGCTGTGCAGAAGTGTCCTCCTGCACAGGGATATATGGCTCTTGTCTGAGGGAGGAGGAGGAAGGAGCTCCTGGTCCCCTTTTCCTTTTGTATAGAAATTTTAGTGGGCGAGTTGGCTGTTCAAAAGGATCAGAAGGAATTTGTGTATCATGAGGAGGGGGTTGGGGTCCTGGGGGTGTAGCAGTGATGATAGGCTGAGCCTGCTCAGGACCCTCTCCTCTGTTTTGTGGAATGATGTTCATCATTGCAGAAGGCAATGGAACATCAACACTCAAAAAGTTGGCACTATGTTTCAAAAGTCTCTTTATAGAGGATAGTGAGTGCCTGTGGGAAACATGTATCAGTTTATGTGAATGAGTAGTGGTGCAAGTGTGTGCAATGATTTCTGCCAAAAATCTGGGATACATCAAAAATTTCCCACTCTTTAGGGAATGATGCCTTAACATCCCCTGAAAAATCATGTTAGAAAAATTGAACCGTTGGCCTGTTGAAAAGCAGACTAAGGCAGTGGCAATGTTAGAGGAAAATTCGGACCAACCAGTTCGTTTGGGGCTCATACACTGCTGAATAATATGTACAAGATATTTCCATTTAGGAGAAAAATGGGCTTTTAAGAAAGTAAAAGAATCAGCAGGACCCCTATAACCTATATTAAAAAGACCAGTATGTAAAGCATCAAGGGTTAGGTCAGTTATACCTGTGGCATCTTGAAGATGCAAATGGCACCGAATGGGTTCCTCAGTAATGGTGATGGGAGTGCCATCAATCTTTGATAGTATAGAAGGAATGCCATTTATGGATTGAACAGTGGCATGGTTCCAGAACTGTTCGATATGTGATATGTATTTGGTGGGGTTTATATTGAGTTCATGATGGATATGGGAGTGACGAAGAAAGTCCATCATGTCATGGAACGGTTGAAGGTCTGAGTGCTTTAGAGAGTAGGGAAGACAGTTGTGTTCTTTAACAAACTCCATGGATGATCAAACGAAGGGTTTAGGGTTTGCAAAGAAGTGTGTGTGAATCGTTCAGAGAGAAAAGAAAGGCCGTGGAAGAAATTTGGTAACTGCTAGTTACAACTGAACGAAACTGGGACCTTTAAAGGTTTTGAAAAGGTTGGGTCCCGCGCACACACATTTAAACAATTACCTACATACCCTGCACAATTTGACAGATCAAGTGAATAGCTAACAGTCCGAGAAAATGAACTAGCAGCTTGAGAAAATACTCAAGCTGTTAGTTGAAAATTATGCATCTTTTTAATGAAACAGTGACTCCCCCTTAAATAAGCATATTAAGTAGATAATGATGAAAACAATTTAATCCATATTTACCATACCAATATTTGATACTAGGAAAGTGAACCTTCCTACATCAAAAGGTTTTGTAAATAGATCAGCTAACTGATCATCAGTATGTATTTTGGTAACTTGGATTAACTTCTTTTCATTACAATCTCTGATAAAGTGAAATCTGATTTCTATATGCTTGGTTTTTGGGAATCTCACTGGGTTTTGCACAATGCTGATTGCACTTGAATTGTCAATATAAATAGGAGTGGATAAGAAATTCATACCATAGTCTCTTAGCTGATTTTGAATCCACATTACCTGGGAGCAGCAGCTTGCAGCTGCTACATATTCTGCTTCAGTGGATGATATGGACACAGTTGTCTGCTTTTTGCATTGCCAAGAGACCAATCTTGCTCCTAAGTATTGACATCCACCAGTTGTGGATTTCCTGTCAATGTTGCATCCACCATAGTCACTGTCAGAATAAGCAGTTAGTACAAGGGGAGAGTCTTTAGGATACCATAGGCCTAAGTGTGGTTGGCCTTTAAGGTATCTAAAGATTCTCTTAACAGCAACCAAGTGAGAGTCCTTTGGAGAGCATTGAAACCTGGCACACACATAGACAGCAAACATGATATCAGGTCTGGAAGATGTTAGATACATAAGAGATCCTATAAGAGATCTGTATAAATGAATATCCACATCTATGCCATCTTTGTCTGTATGAAGCTGCTTATGAGGATCCATTGGAGTGCTTGCAGCTTTGGTGTCTTGATACCCAAACTTGTCCAGTATGTCTTTCACATACTTTGATTGGCTTATGAAGAGTCCAGTGGGCTTCTGCTTGACTTGTAGTCCTAAAAAGAAAGTGAGTTCTCCCATTGAACTCATTTGAAACTTTTTGTGCATTAAAGCTTCAAATTCTTTGCACAGACAGTCATTTGTTGAACCAAAGATAATGTCATCAACATAGATTTGAACAAGTAGAATCTCATCTTTGATAGACTTAGTGAAAAGTGTTTTGTCCAGAGTGCCTCTCTTGAATCCATTCTGTAGAAGGTAGGATGACAGAGTGTCATACCATGCTCTGGGGGCTTGATGGAGACCATAGAGAGCCTTATCTAGCTTGTAAACCCTGTCTGGATACTTGTAGTCTTCAAAACCAGGAGGTTGACACACATATACCTCCTCTTCAATTGTCCCATACAGAAAAGCAGACTTTACATCCATTTGATACACTTTAAAACCTTTGAAACTTGCATAGGCCAGAAATAGTCTGATGGCTTCAATTCTTGCTACTGGAGCAAATACATCATCATAATCTATGCCTTCTTCTTGAGTGTACCCTTGTGCTACTAGCCTTGCCTTGTTCTTGATGACTATCCCTCTCTCATCTTTCTTGTTTCTGAACACCCATCTTGTACCAATTGCTCTCTTACCTTTAGGAAGATCCACCAGAGTCCATACATTCTGAATTTTGAACTGTAGAAGTTCTTCTTGCATAGCCTCAATCCAGAATGAGTCTTTTAATGCTTCTGATGCCTTTTTAGGTTCTAGTTGAGACATGAAACAGGCATTCTAGAAGGCAGCTAGGCTGAATTCAGGAACTGTTTGTTCAGCAGCAGCAGTCTCATTTTGAACCATTTTCCTTGTTTGTACAGGAGTGCTTGGATCACCCAGTATTTGATTGAGAGGATGATACTTGTGAACCCTTAGTGTAGGCTCTCTCTCTGGCTGAAAAGAGGATCCAAGATTTGTATCATCTCCATCAGGACCAGTAAATGGATCAGCTGGACTTGAATCAGGGACTGTGTCCCTTTGTGTTGGAGCTGTTCTCTCAGGACTTGGGAGTGACACTTCAGTATCTGGATTTGCATCTTGTTGAGCATTCAGGACCCCTGGAGGATCACAAGACAGAAGTGGTAGAGTGGTGTAATCATCCCAACTTGGTGAATCTGCAGCAGTCTGAAACTTTGTGCCAACAACTTGAGAATTTGTATTAGCAGCATGAGAATTTGTATTGGCAGCTTCAACCCTGTATGCATCAACTTCTGCAGTATACTCAACAAAGCTCAGAGAATTTGTTAGTGAATCTAAATCGAACAACCAATCAGGACCAGTGCCTTTGATATTAGCAGTATTTTCATTAAATTTAACATTGGCACTTTCTTCAATGGTTTTAGACACACTGTTATATACTCTATAGGCTTTGCTTTGACTTGAGTATCCTACAAAGAATCCTTCTTCAGCCTTACTTTCAAACTTCCCTAAGTGAGTCTTAGTGTGAAGAATAGTACATGGGCATCCAAAATGCTTGAAGAAAGCTATTAGGGGACTTCTGTTATGGAATAACTCATAGGGAGTTTTCCCTTGTGATTGGACAACCTGAACCCTATTCAGAACATAACAGCCTGTATTAACAGCTTCTGCCCAGAAAGTCATTGGCAGATTTGAATCAGCTAACATTGTTCTAGCAGCCTCAATTAAGGTTCTGTTCTTTCTTTCAGCTACACCATTTTGCTGTGGTGTTCTTGGTGCACTATATTGTCTAGCAATGCCTTTGGACTCACAGAAGCTGTTTAGAATGTGATTTTTAAATTCAGTTCCATTGTCTGATCTAATCACCTTAACTTTTGAGTTGGATTGGTTTTCTATCTTAAGGATAAAAGACTTAACTAGCTCAGCAGTTTCATCTTTGGACCTAAGAAAGTAAACCCAAGTAAATCTGGTGAAATCATCAACAATAACTAAACAGTAAGCCCTTACATTGAGTTCTAAATATAAGCTAATAATTTTTTTATATTGAGTTCTTTTATAAATAAATAAATAATACAATATAGTTCTTTCTATTAAAGTTGAGTCCATATGCATTAAATAATTAAAATAAATTTTTTGTATACTTGACTACTTTAAGTTCTAAATATAATGTAATAAACTATTATATTGAGTTCTTTTATAAATAAATAAATAATATAATATAATATAGTTTTTTCAGTTCTTTTTAAAAAAAATATATAAAAATGTATTATTTTTGTCTTCTATAAATAAAGAATATAATATAAAAGAGTTCTTGAAGTTATTTTATAAATAAATATTTAGACTTTAGAGTGTATTATTTATGTATATGAAAATCATTTTGCTGGAATATAACAAAAACCATGTCACTTATAAATAGTAACTATTAGCATAAATAATTAAATACATATTTTTATTAAGAAAAATTTATATACTTGATTTCTTTGAGTTCTAGATATAGATAAATAATATAATATAATAGAGTTCTTTTATAAATAAATAATATTTACAGTTTATTATTCATGTATATGAAAATCACTTTGAGTTCTTTTATAAATAATATAATATAATATAATATAATAGAGTTCTTTGAGTTCTTTTATAAATAAATATTTACAGTTTATTATTTATGTATATGAAAATCATTTTGTTAAAATATAACAAAAATAATGTGAATTTTAAATAGTGACCATTAACATACATACATATTTTTTTAAATTTAATTGGAATAATTATATTTTAGATAATATTTTTTTATAATACATGAAATATTAAATATCATTAATGTTTTTTAATTTATAATATTAATTTGTGCATCATAAATATAAATATATTCATAAATATCCATATCATGTCATTTTGTAATAGTGATTATAAATATAAATATATAAAAATTTTGTTCAAACAAAAATTTTAATATTTTAAATCGTTTTTTATATCATTCTGTATTACACGAAATGGTTATATCATGATATCTTTTTTATGTACATATTATCCATAATTAATTAGTAATTTATAATTAATTACTATTTATGTTTTTGGTTCGTTACTTCTTTCGTGATGAGAATATGTTTTCATAAAATACAATATATCATTGCACAAAACCTTCTTCTTCATTTTATCGAAGCCAACCCAATTCACCACTACTCAGAAGGGGGCTGAATTCTCTATTTCCGGGCCGGGCGGGAGGTGAAGGCCATAAGAGAAGATTGCCCTCCCGGTAAGGAAGAGGGCATAAGGCGCTGTCATCTATCTCGGCCAGTTTCCCGAGGCGTTGAAATCCAGACCGGCTCAGAGAACCACTGGTGCTATTTAGCCCCTCATTGAAATTATTAATGCACAACAATTTGATACGTTTTCTAAGCACTTGATGAATACCGTTTTCTAACTTGATTATTTAATGACTATTATTTAACCCATTAATGTCAATAACTTTTTACATTTTCACTTATTTATATATACTAAAGATGTATTTAAATACTCCATTTTATTTGAAATAAATGTCAAAAAGAATTACTACATAAACCATTCAATTGCCGTTAGAATGCTCTATTTAATTATATACTCAATATTTAATAATTCTTATGATAACAAAACCATCCAACATTTTCATTTTCTTATCAATTAATTACCAACCTATAATTTACCCTAAATGAACTGTTTAAAATTTTTGGGTCCTCCACACAACGTACATGATGTCATCCCACAATCAATCGTTATTTAAATGTGTACACATATCATGGGTTGTGTGGACGTGTCTTTATTTCTATCCACCAAAAAATTGTTCGCTTATGTAGTCGTATTCTTTTAAGGAGTCAGAATTGATGTTGTAGTCATTGCTAAATTTGACAACTTTACGACTTCCCCAAAGCTTAGCACCACCATTCATGTTTGACTCTTTAGCTTCTCCTCATCATTACCACAATCTCTTTCGGTAACATCCCTTCATTTTTTTGGTTGGATTTGAGTTCCATACTTCAAGCAACAAGCATGAGTAACTTGATGACTTTATGTTTGTTACGAACTACGATTGTTGTTATTCCTTATGCGTATGTGACATCATTTAATCATTTTTATTTTTTGTGACTTTAAAAGAGTCATGTTTGTTGTTTATTAATCAATCTTTGTGTTTTTGTAATGGCTCCAAACTGATGTAATTCATTTTAGCAATCTAACAACTAATCAAGTTTTCTCACAGGTTTGAAGTTAATGACTCACTCACATGCATAAGTTTTTCCATTGATTCTTTTTTCCTACAATTACTAAGAAACTCATCACAACTCAGTAATTTATTATTTGAATTTGTAGATGGAACTGCTAACGATTTCTTGGTAGTCTAGACTACAGTGACCATCTTGAGTTTCAACCCGAGATTTTTAATTTTCAAATAAATTTACATCCCAATTACTAGAATCGAATTATTTAGTAAGCTAATGCTTAATTTAGGACATCAACATTGTAGTGTAACATTTCAAATGATTGTATTTTTTTAGTTATTGATTAATAATATACAAAGATCATTTGCCCATAGTATTAATTGTGAAGATACATAATAGTGTTGATTTTCAAATTCAAGTTTTCATTACTGGTATGAGCAACTATCAATGGTTCCACTCAAGTGTATCATACTCATCTTTTGCTAATCACATAATATATTTCTTTTAATGATCGTTCATCTTATATTTTGGGGATGTCTATTACCTTATTTAGTTAATCTTAATCGATATACTTATCCTATTATTTTTATTTTTATTTGGGTTTCTTTCACAACTACCCATCTTTTTAAAAAATAGTTATTTTGATTTGAAATTTTTGCATAGATGTCCATATATTTTCATTTGTGTTGCGCTATAATTCTCATTCGTTTCGTGCATGTATATTTGGATTATTTGTA
Organism: Centrapalus pauciflorus; assembly: GCA_020465985.1. Lineage (NCBI taxonomy): Eukaryota > Viridiplantae > Streptophyta > Magnoliopsida > Asterales > Asteraceae > Centrapalus > Centrapalus pauciflorus. The sequence goes on along the minus strand of JAANYP010003811.1, from coordinate 420,294 downwards.
TGGATATTTGTTATTTATCTAAGAATTTCATAGTCTTTTAATGTATTGTTTGGATTCACATTCAATATATTCATGAAGAGATATCTATATGTCAGGAACTAAATGTAACTACCTAAGATTAACTGATTTGAATTGATCAGAGTATAAACCAATAATCTTGTACTGAATCAAAGTCCAATTAAGAAGTTTGCGGAATAACACTTAATTGTTTTAAGAAAAGCTTTGAGAATCAATAACAAATAAATATAATTGAATAAACAAAATTGCTTGTATTGCTGAACTCAATGATTACATTCACCTCTAATCTGTTTGATTAGACGAAGAACACAAATTGTTCTTAGGGTTTTACAACCTTAGAGGCTTATGAAAATTTAAACAAAAAGCAATTACAAACTTGAACGTGCAAAAACTTAATACAATAGAAAAACCTATTTTATGTATTTATAATGGTTTCTGATTTGTTTCCTTGAAGGACTCTGTATTCTCTGATAGTAGATATGATGGAATCTTCGTGTAAATATCTCTTCCTGAATATCAGCACTTTCTGTTTATGAAACTGTTGAGCAGCTTGAATCACTTAGCAGCTTGAACAGAGCAGCTTGAGTGAATTTACTCTGGCAACTTGAACTTTTATACTAGCAGCTCGAACTTCTTCAACTAACATCATGAACTTTGTACTTACACAGAAAATCTACTAACAGTCTGAGAAATCTAACTAACAACTTGAACTACTTAGAATATTTCCCAACAATCTCCCCCTAACTTAAATTCTTTACATAAGGCTTTAAGTTCTATACAAATAAGGAAATAAAACCAAGTAAACTGTTATTTACAAACCAAGGCTTCTAAAAACTTACAACTGTGCAAGTTTCTGATTGACTGCCTTCAAAAATTCTTTCTTCATATATTCTCTATCACAATATATTTTCACTGATCTCATCTGAAGTAACAAAGCCTTTGGAAGATCATAAAATTCAAAATTGAAGTACATTCCGGATCCATTTGCAAATTTGAGTCTGTAAGTCTTTGATTTGACAAACAGATCAACTTGTGCAATCTTCATCTCCTTGGCATCTTCTATATCTTTCCTTATTGACTCAGGATCAAAAATGCTCTTCAGATCTTTGATAGCTTGCTTTACTTGTGGAAGAGAGGATCTAACTTGGGTTACAGACCCAACATGATGCATTCTTGTGAGCTCATCTCTGGTCATCCCTTGGACTATATGCATTAAGCTCTTATATTCTTCCTCAGGACCAGATTCCCTTCTTACTACAAATTGATATCTTAAGTCAATGTTGTCCATTGGCTTAGCATACCAGTTTTTAATAAGAGGTTTTGTGAAGTCATGCTGGTCTAAGGACTTCTCAATATTCATCACCTTCTGAAGCTGATGCTCAAACAGTATCCTTTTAACCTGATCAAACTTTGTCTGTGAAAATGTATCTCATTGAGGAATAGAAGAAGCAGCTTGAACAGAAGGAGCAAGATCACTCACACCAGCTTGAGCATTACTTATACCAGCTTGAACTGGTTCTTGTTGACTTTGGACTTCTTGGGGGACTTTGGCTACCTTACATTTTTCCATCTCTTTGTCATGGATGTCTTGCAGCCTCTCTGTACTCATGGACTGAGCCATCTTCTTTGGAATGCCAGCTGAAAAGGCAAAATTGATCAAGAACTTTCTATGCTCAGCCTTTGAATGCCCTGTTGGCATTTTCCTCTTCCTTTCATTTTGCTTGACCACAAACCCTCTTAGGTAATCACCTAAGGTTTCATCATCTTGCATTGGGACCTGGGTTTGCTGGTCTAAAGCCTGATCTTGTTCTTCTGCTATCTTTCTGGCAATTTCAGCATCATAGGCAATCTGGGCTTCTCTAGAAGAAAATTTGTGCTTTGGAGACTCATTGAGAATACCCTTGCCTTTATCCTTGGTTGCAGAAGATGTACCTTGAACTGTACTGATGGGAGCCTGACTTCCTTCTCTGATAACAACTCCAGTTGTTCTTGTAGGAGCAGCTTGAGTTTCTAGGCTAACAGCTTGAGCAGCTGTTGGGACTGCTAGCCTAGAATCTTGGACTGTTGGAGCTACTTGGACTGATGGAGCTTCTTGGACTGATGGAGGGATCTCCTGATTCTCCCCCTTTTTGGAAGCATTGGTTTGGTCAGGAGAACCTACAACCTTTGCCAATTGGGTTCGAATCAGTTGCTCTAATTTAATGATCTTATTTCCACAGAGGGTGAACCCTTTATGGAGATAATCCATTCTCTGGTTTTGAGCAGCTTCTGTCTGTCTGAGTACAATGATTTGTGCCCCCTGTGCAGCAATGATGGACTGATAGTATTCCAACATTGCTACAACAGGTTGCAGCTGAGGATCCGTCAATAGCATAAGTTGCAGACTAGCCTCAAGATCAGCAAACGAATGTGGTGCTTGTGATCTATCACTGGCAGGAATACCAGAGGTAGAAACCTCTGGGCCCCTCTATTCTTGGTGCTGGGGACTTCCAAATGGTGCTTTCACACCTTCTGTTGCCATGGGTGTGGTCTTATTGATGTTGACCCTGTCCTGTGCCTCTTGTGCAGATGCAACAGTAGTGTCAGCCACAGAACCCATATGGACAATATCTGTTGAGATGTCCACCTCCAGATTGAGGTTGGGAGTGTCCTCAATGGGTGCCCTTTGGATATTCTATGCAGAAGTGTCCTCCTGCACAGGGTTATTTGGCTCTTGTAAGAGGGCTGAGGAGGAAGGAGCTCCTGAACCTCTTTTCCTTTTGTATAATATGAGTGGGGATGTGGGCTCAACAATAGGAACAGAAGGCATTTGAGTATCATGAGGAGTGGGTTGGGTCCTGGGGGTGAAGCAGTAATGTTAGGCTGAGCCTGCTCAGGACCCTCTCCTTTGTTTCTTGGAATGATGCCCAACATTGCAGAAGGCAATGGGACATCAACAGTCAAAACATTGGCACTTCGTTTAAGAAGACGTTTTATTGAAGGTAAAGAGTGCCTATGGGAAACATGAATCCTTTTATGTACATTGAAATTACTGCAAGTTCTTGCAATAATTTCAGCCAAAAATCTAGGATACTTCAAAAATTTCTCATGTTTTAGGGCATGATGCCTTAGCATACCCTGAAAAATCATATTAGAAATTTGAACTGTTGGCCCGTTGATAAACACACTAAGGCAGTGGCTATATTTGATGAAAATTCTGACCAACCAGTTCTTTTTGGGCTTATACATTGTTGAATAATATGTACAAGATACTTCCATTTAGGGGAAAAATTTGATTTAAAGAAAGTATAAGATCCAGCAGGTCCCCTATATCCAATAGCATGAAGACCATTATGTAAGGCAGTAAGGGATAGGTCTGTTATACCTGAGGTATCTTGAAGATGCAAGTGTTGGCGTATGATCTCCTCAGTGATAGAAACAGTGTTGCCATCAATTTTGAATTTCAAAGATGTGACTCCATTAACGGTTTTGAGGGAGGCATGTTTCCAGAACTGTTCAATATGAGAGATGTAGATGGTGGGATTGATATTTAGGGCATGATGGATATGGGAACTTCGAAGGAAGTCCATCATGTCGTGGAATGGTTCAAGATCATCGTGTTTGAGAGAGTAGGGTAGGCAGTTGTGTTCTTTGACAAACTCCATTGATTATCGATGAATTAGGGTTTCAGTGATGTGCGTGGGAATTGCTCAGAGAATCGAAGAAGGGTTGTGGAAGATATTTTGCAACTAGTTGTTACAATAGATCGAAACTGGAACCTTTAAAGGTTTTGAAAATATCTAAACCCGCGCACACACTTATGGAAATTACCAGATTACCCTGCACACTTTGACAGATCAAGTGAAACAACTAAAAGTCCGAGAAAATGAACTAGCAGCTTGAGAAAATACTCAAGCTGTTAGTTGAAAATTAAGCAACTGCTAATGAAACAGTGACTCCCCCTTAATCAAGCATATGTATAATTTACATGGAATAAGAGAAAATAAAGAAAAACAAATTAATCCATATTAACCATGCCAATATTTGATACTAGGAAGGTGAATCTTCCTACATCAAATGGTTTTGTAAATAGATCAGCTAACTGATCGTCAGTATGAATTTTGGTAACTTGGATTAATTTCTTCTCATTACAGTCCCTTATAAAATGAAATCTAATGTCTATATGCTTGGTTTTGGGAAATTTCACTGGATTTTGTACAATGCTAATTGCACTTGAGTTGTCAATATAAATGGGAGTGGATAGGAAATTCATAACATAGTCTCTCAGTTGATTCTGAATCCACATCACTTGGGAGCAGCAACTTGCAGCTGCTACATACTCTGCTTCAGTAGATGAAGTGGAGACCGTTGTTTGCTTTTTGCACTGCCAAGAGACCAATCTTGCTCTCAAATATTGACATCCACCAGTTGTGGATTTTCTGTCAATGTTTCATCCTCCATAATCACTGTCTGAATAGGCAGTTAATTCAAGAGGAGAGTCTTTAGGATACCAGAGGCCCAAATGTGGTTGGCCTTTGAGATATCTAAAGATTCTCTTAACAGCAACCAGATGGGAGTCCTTTGGAGAACATTGAAACCTGGCACAAACACAAACAGCAAACATAATATCAGGTCTAGAAGATGTTAGATACATAAGAGATCCTATAAGGGATCTGTATAGATGAATGTCCACATCTATTCCATCTTTGTCCGTATGAAGCTGCTTGTGAGGATCCATTGGAGTACTTGCAACTTTGGTATCTTTGTTCCCAAACTTTTCCAGTATGTCTTTAACATACTTTGATTGACTTATGAAGAGTCCTGTGGGCTTCTGCTTGACCTGCAATCCTAGACAGAAGGTGCGTTCTCCCATTGAACTCATTTGAAACTTTTTGTGCATCAAAGCCTCAAACTCTTTGCATAGGCTGTCATTGGTTGACCCAAAGATAATATTATCAACGTATATCTGTACAAACAGAATCTCAGATTTGATGGACTTTGTGAATAATGTTTTGTCCAGAGTACCTCTCTTGAATCCATTCTGTAGAAGGTATGATGACAAAGTGTCATACCATGCTCTAGGGGCTTGGTGGAGTCCATCGAGGGCATTGTCTAGTTTGTAGACTCTGTCTGGATACTTGTAGTCCTCAAATCCAGGAGGTTGACATACATAAACCTCTTCTTCAATTGTGTCATACAGAAAAGCAGACTTCACATCCATTTGATACACTTTGAACCCTTTGAAGCTTGCATAAGCTAGGAACAGTCTGATGGCTTCAATTCTTGCCACTGGAGCAAAGACATCATCATAGTCTATTCCTTCCTCTTGAGTGTACCCTTGTGCTACTAGTCTTGCTTTGTTCTTGATGACTATCCCTCTCTCATCCTTCTTGTTTCTGAACACCCATCTTGTACCAATGGCTCTCTTTCCTTTAGGAAGATCAACAAGTGTTCATACATTCTGAATCTAGAATTGTAGAAGCTCTTCCTGCATTGCCTCAATCCAAGATGAATCTTTCAAAGCTTCTGATGCCTTTTTAGGTTCTAGCTGAGACATGAAACATGCATGTTCAAATGCAGCTAGACTAAATTCAGAAACTATTGGTTCAGCAGCAGCAGTCTCAGCAGTCTCCTTGTGAACCATTGTCCTTGTTTGCACAGGAGTGCGTGGATCACCCATTATTTGATTGAGAGGATGATACTTGTGAACCCTGAGTGTAGGCTCTCTATCTGTCTGGAAAGAGGATCCAAGATTTGTATCATCTCCATCAGGACCAGTTGATGGTTCAGCTTTTGGAACAGCTTGACTTGAATCTGGGACTGTTTCCCTTTGTGTTGGAGCTGTTCTCTCAGGACTTGGGATCTGCACTTCATTGTCAGGATTTGAATCATGTTGAGCATTCAGAACCCCTGGAGGGTCACAAGACAGAAGTGGTATAACTGTATACTCATCCCAATTATTTGAATCTGCAGCAGTTTGAAACTTTGGGCCAACAGCTTGATCATTTGTGCTACCAGCATGAGAATTTGCGTTGACAGCTTCAATCCTGTTTTCATCAGATTCTGCAGTATACTCAACAAAGCTCAGCGAATTTGTTAGTGAATCTAAATCAAACAACCAATCAGGACCAGTGCCTTTGACATTTGCAGTATTTTCATTAAATTCAACATTGACACTTTCTTCAATGGTTTTAGACACACTGTTATATACTCTATAGACTTTGCTTTGATTTGAGTATCCTACAAAGAAACCTTCTTCGGCCTTACTTTCAAACTTCCCTAAGTGAGTCTTAGTGTGAAGAATGGTACATGGACAGCCAAAAGGTTTGAAAAAGGCTATTAAGGGTAGTCTATTATGGAATAACTCATATGAAGTTTTCCCTTGTGATTGAACAACTTGAACCCTATTTAGAACATAACAAGCTGTATTGACTGCTTCTGCCCAAAAGGTCATTGGCAGTTTTGAATCAGCTAGCATGGTTCTAGCAGCCTCATTTAATGTTCTGTGCTTTCTTTCAGATACACCATTTTGCTGTGGTGTTCTTGGTGCACTATATTGCCTAGCAATACCTTTGGACTCACAAAAACTGTTTAGGATATGGTTTTTAAACTCAGTTCCATTGTCTGATCTTATCACCTTAACTTTTGAGTTGGATTGATTTTCTATCCTAAGAATAAATGACTTAACCAGCTCAGCAGTTTCATCTTTAGACCTAAGAAAGTAAACCCAAGTAAATCTGGTGAAATCATCAACAATGACTAAACAGTAAGCCCTTTTATTTAAACTCAAAACAGATGTTGGACCAAATAGATCCATATGAATCAGATGAAGAGCATATGAGATTGAATTTAGTTCTTTGGCCTTATGAGAAGTTTTGTGTTGCTTGCCTTTAAGACATGCTACACAATGATCATCACATATGAACTCCTTTTGTGGTAAGCCTCTTACCAAGTTCTTTTTGACTAAAACATTCATGTATTTGAAGTTCATGTGACACATCCTTCTATGCCAAAGAGCAGACTCATTGGATGATGCTTTGGATATCAAACAGCTTAAAGTACTTGATTTGGATAAAAGTTCTGTGTCCAAACAGTATACATTATCCTTTCTTGGTGTTCTTAGTAAAACAAGATTTTCAGGAATTGTAAAATCTTTTGAAAGGACAATGCACTCAGAATCTGTAAACAAAACAATATTTTGTTTGTCACAGATTTGAGACACACTCAATAAGTTATACTTAAGTTGTTCAACATACAAAACATCATTGAAATCATGTTGCTTGCATTAACAGTACCTTTACCTGTAACCTTACCTCCTTTGGAGTTTCCTCCAAATGCAACAAACCCTCCTTCAAAGCCTTTGAAATTTGACAAGCACTCAGAATTGCCTGTCATGTGCCTAGAGCATCCACTGTCCAAATGCCATCTTGTTTTATGTGGTGACCTGTGGTTGCCCTGCACAAATAAAAGCTTAGTTAGTAGTGGAGTAAACCCAAACCAAGTTGGTATTGGGTTGTCCTTGTGCATTAACATAACTAAACACTGTCTTTGATTTCTTATACTTAGTGAGATCCACTGATGGATTTTGTGGAGAGTACTTAGTTATCACATGAGGTATCCAGGTATTTTGTCCATCCTTTTCAATAACAGTCTCAGATGATCCATTACCAGTCCCAATTTTGAGCCTAACAGTCTGAACTGAGTCTGTAGTGCTAACAGCTTGAGAATTTGCACTAGCAGTCTCAACTTTAGACTTGGCAGTATCAACATTTGTATCAACAGGTTCACCTGAGTTTTTACCTATAACACACCATATTTGTTTAAAATTTAATTTTGGTTTAGCTAAAACTTGTTTTTGGTGTGTGGACTGTTTCTTATTTACTTTTAAGAACCTGTGATCAACTGTTTTCTTTGGCACTGATGCAGTAGGAGGTTTGGCCTTTGAATTTTTTGAATGTTGAGAGTTTCTCTTTTTATGAATCACAGTCTGTTTTGCAACAGATGGTTTATAAAAGCAATCCATGGCCAAGTGATTTTTTCTGCCACAATGGAAGCATTTTTTGACTGTTTGGATTGGAGAACCAGTTTTATTGGACAAAATCTGGTTCTTGTTCCTTTGATTTCCCCTTACCTGCTGTTGTTTGGGAAACTTTTGGACACCATGCTTTTGGCATGTGCAGATTGGAACATTTTTACCCTTTTTATTATGCTTTGATGAAGATGCAGTGTTACAGTTAGAAGGTACAGAAACCTGTGGAGCAGCATTGCATACACTCATCTTCTCCTTTCCTTTCTTATTGGGGATTTGGATTTCTATAGGTGCACTCATTGTTTTGTGTTCTTTCTCAACTTCTGTGCACTCACAGTCTCTATTTTGAATCAGATCTTCTTTAGATTCAGGACTGGTTTCAAGGATAGGATCTACAATGGTCATACACTCATCTAATGGTTCATTAACAAGCCTATCAGCAACTTCACTCATTGGATGAATGTATTTGTTGTTGTATGGAGGTGGAGTGGCTCTGTATCCTATACCTTCTTTGGGATTTAGCTGAGATTTTACCCTATCTTTAAATTGGACTTCCATTAGGTGTTCCAGCTTTTGATTTGCCAATTTGAAGTTTCCTAGATCTATATTGACAGATTCTAGTTTCTTATTAGCCTCTAACACCTTTTGTTCAGTCTCTTCTAATTTTTTATTTAGGGATTCTATTTTCTTATTCAGCTCCTTTTTCTCCCACTCATGATATGTTCTATCATGTCCCATTTGAATCTCATTATCCTTATAGTCATTGATCTGTTTTTCAATATCTTCTATGGCCTGCATGTATTCATATCTCCTTTCTTCCATCTTAGCTAAAGTTTTACACATGCTCTCATTATGATCTCTGTACTTTTTAGCCATATTTTTGCATGTTTGAGAGCAGAGTTTAGAATTTACCTCAGATGGTAGTTCAGTGGAGGTGACATTTGATGTTTCTGCCATTAGAGCTTGATTTTGAAATTCTTCCTCTGTCTGATCACTCCAGTCAAACACATTGTCTTCTTGAGAGACAAGTGCTTGTGATGATGAAGCCTGATTAGTCTGCTGCGGTCTTGATGGCTGTTGACCTTGAGATCTGCATTCTCTGGCAAAGTGGTCAAGCTTGTGACATTTAAAACACTCAACTTTTGACTTATCAAAAGCTGGTTTGCCTTCTGCTCTGGCTTGAAAGTTGGTTCTGCCAGTTCTTTTCAGAAACCTTTTGGCCCTCATGGTCAGCATTGCATGTGGCCATTTCAGATCCATCTCTTCTAGGTCATCTGGATGAATCTGTTCTGGATCTTCATCATTTAGAGCAAACAGTCCATCGTTGGCAACAAAAGCTTCATAGTGAGCTTCAATGGAGTTACCATCACCACCTGAAAAGGAATCACTGCAATTAGATTTTTCAGATGACAGTAGAGCAGTGTTGTGGTTATAAGAAAAAGATTTCTTTTTAGTGTCAATCTCAGTTTCAAACACTCTCAGACTGTTGTACAGATCATCCAGCTCTATTTCATCAAGAGTGTCTTTTGTTCTCCATTGAGCAGCATAGACTGTCCACTCTTCACCAAGAGATCTAAGGAATTTTCTGTTGACTTCATCTTGATCTAGGCTGACTTTTGCACTCTCCAATTCACTTATCAGTTTGTTGAACCTGTCAAAGATTTGAGTAAGGTTTTCATTCTTGCCACCAGAAAAGTTCTCATACTGCTGTTTCAAAAGATCCTTTTGATTTCTCTTGGTACTGGCATTCCCAGCAAATCTTTTCTCTAAAGCAATCCAAAGAGAATGAGCAGTATAAAACTTTTTAAACTGATGTTGATAAGCATTAGGAATGGCTATTTGTAGAAGTGTAAGAGCTTTCACTTCATTCATTCTAGCCTTTCTTTCAAGTTCAGTTTTTGGAGGAGTTTTGATGGGTTTGCCCTCAGCATCAAGTTCAGGATCAACTGCAGGAGGAAATTCAACAGCTTCCCATATGGCATAATCAATGAATTGAATATGCTGTTGAATCCTTAGTTTCCACATCTCAAACTCAGTGGGCTTGAGCATAGGTACTTTGAGTCCTTGCGCAGATCCACTACTGCTATTATCAAATTCCATTGCAGAAAATTAAAATTGTTAAAAGAAGGGGTAAAGTCATACAATAGTAACCTACTTTTGAAAATTTATCAATATGGTACGTCTACTTTTTTTAATGTCGATATGGTACCTGTACTTCAATTTTTTATACCGATATGACCATATTTGTAATAGACCCCTGTTTTTTATACCATTAGAACCCTGTTTCGTATGTAAAAAGCGGGCTCTATTATGTAGAATGACCATATCGATACAGAAAATTGAAGTACACGTACCATATAGACAATTAAAAAAGTAGACGTACCATATCGATACATTTTTAAAAGTAGGTTGTTATTGTAAGACATTAACCCTTAAAAGAAAGCTTTTGACTTTGAAAACGAAGAACGACCTGTGGCTCTGATACCACTTGTCAGGAACTAAATGTAACTACCTAAGATTAACTGATTTGAATTGATCAGAGTATAAACCAATAATCTTGTACTGAATCAAAGTCCAATTAAGAAGTTTGCGGAATAACACTTAATTGTTTTAAGAAAAGCTTTCAGAATCAATAACAAATAAATATAATTGAATAAACAAAATTGCTTGTATTGCTGAACTCAATGATTACAATCACCTCTAATCTGTTTGATTAGACGAAGAACACAAATTGTTCTTAGGGTTTTACAACCTTAGAGGCTTATGAAAACTTAAACAAAAAGCAATTACAAACTTGAACGTGCAAAAACTTAATACAATAGAAAAACCTATTCTATGTATTTATAATGCTTTCTGATTTGTTTCCTTGAAGGACTCTGAATTCTCTGATAGTAGATATGCTTGAATCTTCGTGTAAATATCTCTTCCTGAATATCAGCACTTTCTGTTTATGGAACTATTGAGCAGCTTGAATCACTTAGCAGCTTGAACAGAGCAGCTTGAGTGAATTTACTCTGGCAGCTTGAACTTTTATACTAGCAGCTCGAACTTCTTCAACTAACAGCATGAACTTTGTACTTACACAGAAAATCTACTAACAGTCTGAGAAATCTAACTAACAGCTTGAACTACTTAGAATATTTCCCAACACTATACAATGTATTGGTTTTTATGTCACGTAATAAAACTAATACACTAATTAAATTACTTATTATACGAAATACATTATTAGGACATTTAAATTAATCCGAACTTTTAATTGAATGTGCTTTAATTTATATGTATTATTAGCAAGGATAAAATCAACTCCTAAAGTAATAAGTAATTATAGTATTGTTAATATAAATTTGAAGTTATAATGATTTACTTAATTTTAGTTAAATAGTGAGTTAGTGACAACCACGTCTAACAAAACCATCTATGACATTTCTACGCTTGTCATAAACATTTAAGAAAAAGAGACATAGAAATAAATATGATATTTTTACGAGTGTCATAAACATTATTTTAAAAATTATTAAAAAAACAAATAAATACATCTATGGAAGTGCATAATTAATTTAAATGAAATATTTACAAAAATAAAAACTATATATGGTAAAATACAATGGAAATAAATTTTTAACTACTCACATATTCATTGTGTTCCTTGCTTCATCATCCTGAAAAGATAAAAACTATGTCACAAAAATCTTATTCTAAAAAACAACACATACATATATAAAAGTGTGTAATTGATGAAAAACATGTGAAGTTAAAACAAATATATGTCAGCTAAGCAAGAAAATGTTGGACAAATTCTCCTGTGGGAATACATTGGACAATATAAAAGACCGTCATGGTGATGCTTGTTCTACTCTCATATTTCTTTATCATACATTTATGCTAAGAACTACTACAAATGTAAGAATTTAAGCATGATACGTTTTAGGAATGAAGCTAATATGTTATTTATAATAACATCATTAATTGATTGTGTAAATGAGAAACAATTCAAGAGACACATAAGTTATGAATAAAACTTAATTAGAGCAATTGAAGAGACATCATCTTATTGATTGACCCTCTTAAATTAATCTATACAATTATAAAAGTGATAATTGCGTAAAAAACCCCAAACTTGTCGGCGTTTTGTGATTAAAACCCCAAATCATTTTTTGTTGCATAGAAAACCCCGAACTAACTAAAATTTCGTAAATTAAGGTTTTATCAATGGGTAACCGGTTGAAACCGGTTATTATTCCTACGTGGACCGGTAAGTAACCTACGTGGAATAAATTTTAATTGTTGAAACCGGTTGTCAAGTATTATATCATTTAAACCCCCGTTATAATTTTTAAGTGTACTTTTTAAACGGGAATACATCATCAACGGGGGCTTAAATGATGTGTAATACTTGGCAACCCGTTTCAACAATTAAAATTTATTTCACGTAAGTTATTTACCGGTCCACGTAGGATTTAAAAACCGGTTTCAACTGGTTACACATTGATAAAACATTAATTTACGAATTATTAGTTAGTTCGGGGTTTTATATGCAACGGAAAATGGTTTGGGGTTTTAATCACAATAAACTGACAAGTTGGTGGTTTTTTGCGCAATTATCCCGTTATAAAATTAGTGAGAAATTAAATTAATTAATAATAATAATAATAAATAATAATATTGTAATATAAAAAATTTATTATAGGCCAACAATGAATGAGATGAAATATATTTTGTAATTAAGGTGAGTTAATATTGATAATAAATTGGTATGTAACTTAGTTTTATTTTTAAATGAAAAGACAAACATTAATCACTAATTAAAGTGATTTCAAACATTCTCTCTCTCTCTCTCTCTCTCTCTCTCTCTCTCTCTCTCTCTCTCTCTCTCTCTCTCTCTCTCTGTGTATATATATATATATATATATTGTTATAATCTAACTAAATTGTAACATTGATTTTGTGAATATATTAAGAAAGAGAAAAGAAGGATGTAGGCTTTTTCAATTTTCAGATCGATCGATTTCTCATTAACACATCACATATATATATATACACTACATCCAAGAGTCATTCATCAATAGTGTTTGCATGGAAAACACTATAGGTGGTTGCTTGTAGTTCTTTACAAAGGAAGAGATTTTTGTCCACACATCTAGAAATGTATAACACTCGCCCTTTGATGATAATCTCTAAATAAGAGTTCAACCATAAAGTGCTGCCTCATTAAAAACCTTGCTAAAGAAAAACCCAGTGGGAAAAACCTTAGACAAGGGAAAAAGAGTACAACGATTGGTTGTCTCCCCCTCATTTTATCATCTGAAAGTCATCACATATTTTGTAGATGTCGCATTCCAATGTTGTGAATATGTTTTCTGAAAATTGCTTTAGGAAGTGCCTTTGTAAAAAGATCTGCTGACTTGTTACTAGACTGGATGTATTTCATTTCAATCTGATTGTCCTTTATGAGATCTTGCGTGTAAGCGAAAAATCTTGGTGGGATATGTTTGGTTCTGTCACTCTTGATATATCCTTCTTTCATCTGCGACACGCAAGCTGCATTGTCTTCATAAATCAAAGTTGGACTTTTGCACATCTCAAATCCACAAGAAGACAAAATAAGTTCTGTCATAGACTTCAGCCATACGCTTTCTCTACTAGCTTCGTGTAGTGCAATAACTTCAGCATGATTTGAGGATGTTGTAACAAGTGTTTGTTTCTGAGAACGCCAAGAAATTGCAGTACCACCATTTAAAAACACATATCCTGTTTGAGATCTTGCTTTGTGTGGATCAGATAAGTAACCTGCATCTACATATCCAAGTAAACCTTCTTTTGAATTAATAAAATAATCCCAAATCAGTGGTTCCTCGAAGGTATCGGAAAATGTGTTTGACTCCTATCCAATGTCGTTTTGTGGGAGCTGAACTAAATCTTGCCAACAGATTTACTGCAAAAGAAATGTCAGGTCTTGTACAGTTTGTAAGATACATTAAAGCTCCAATTGCACTAAGATATGGTACTTCTGGACCAAGTAAATCTTCATTCTCTTCTTGAGGATGAAATGGATCCTTATCAACATTTAATGATCTAACAACCATTGGTGTGCTTAAAGGATTTGCTTTGTCCATGTTGAAACGTTTTAAGACCTTTTCCGTATAATTTGACTGGTGCACAAGTATGCCATTGTGCATGTGCTCTATCTGTAAACCAAGACAATATTTGGTTTTTCCAAGGTCTTTCATTTCAAATTCTTTCTTTAATAACACAATTACCTCATTTATCTCATTAATTGTGCCAATAATATTTAGATCGTCAACATAGACAGCTATAATAACATATCCAAGCTTTGTCTTCTTTATAAACACACATGGACATATTTGATTGTTTGTGTATTCTTTACTTATCAAATAATCACTCAATCGATTATACCACATGCGTCCAGATTGTTTCAACCCATATAAAGATCTTTGAATACATTTCTTTGGGTTTTACTTTTAATGCTTCTGGCATTTTTAAATAAATCCTTCGAGGATTTTCATAAAATTGTATATGTCAAGTTAGTCTTATAAATATACCATAACTATATTCATGACATATTGTATAATTATGTAACATACTTCTGTCCTTTAGCAATGTAATCATAATACATGCTTATTACATTGTAACTATGAGCTCATAGGATAAATCTCGAGACATGTTTCAAAAAATTTTATATCCTTCAAAGGAATCTCTGTATAAGTAGGACTTTTAGAATAAAATAATTTTAATAGACGCATATCAAATCTATCTTTTATTGATAGATTAATATATCTCTTATAACTGTATCCACCATAGGAGAATATTTCCTTAAACATCTGTGTGCATTATATATATACACTAAATTAATCTCTATACATATATTTGTTCAACTTTATGTGTACAGACTACTTTATGATATGTGTAAAAGTAGTAGAAATAGAGAGAAATTTTCATATTATTCGCACCATCATTGATACATCAATATATGGTATTTATACTACAAGTGAAGACCAAGTATAGTATGTTGGATATGTGTGATCAAATCACTCAAATCATCTATACTATTTGCCTTACGTATAGATTTGGAAAATGTGGACTTTTATGAAATTTTCATCCACAACTTTTATGTGTACATCCTACACATCTAGTAGTCTCATTTTCTCTAAGAGAACATGTTTGCAGACTATTATTCATAATCATCGTTTTTTAAATATATAGCGCTAATTAAGAAATACCATCGACGTCGATTTTATTTCGATTCCATATAGTTTTAGACATGATATAATTTTATCGAGATCTCCTTATTTTCATTCAGGTGCCTGAGGTTCTTTTAGAACCATCATGTCTAATTTTTTATTATTATTATTATTATTATTATTATTATTATTATTATTATTATTATTATTATTACTATTATTATTATTTAGAATACTTATCTTTGGAATCGACTGCCTATCATGCTTCAGGCATGTCTTAGGCTCATTAATCAATAATAATTTTTATTTCTGAAAATATCAATATTTACTGAAACATTAATAACCAAAATATGTGACTTGGTTACTTTCTTTAAATCAGTAAATGTATCTCGCAACAGATTTGCCAAAAATATGTAAATGAATTATCCCAGTACCTTTTATTGCGAGGATCAATATAAGATAATGATAATTCATTACAGCTTATAAATTTGTTTATTTTCTCCACCTGATGTTGGAAAAATTGCCTTTTTAAAATGGCAACTAGCACAATGTGCCGTAATGATATCAACTGTCAGTGATTCATTTTATTTTATAATAAATGGGATTTCATACCCAATCATAATTTCCCGACATTCTTCTGAATACCCATCTTTATGCGGTTTGGTGGAGCAATTTAGAATATTTATTATTTAATAAAAAAAATATAGATGTGATATATTTGATTCTTGACCAAATATCATTTCGTATGGGGAGAAAGTATGATAACTTGTTGGCTTAATGTGAATTAGTAATATCACAAATAAATATTAGAACCTTTTTATTCTATTTGGCATACGAGATACACTTGAGTTTATTCAAGCTAGTAGTATATAAGAAAGCTCGGCGTGAAAGAAATCAATACAACAAACCATCTAAACACATACACACATCCATGGAGCCAGGAAAACAACAAGAACAACATCGAGAAGAGATCGACCTAAATCTTTCTATGGAGTCTTTTGATAATCGAGAGGAAAGAAGGCAGAAAAGACGACTAGATTAGCCGGATCTTAGAGAACTCATAATGGTACCACGACAGGAACGCACTTATGTTGGAAGTAATGATCGATTGGGGTTTTATCTGGATAATATTCATACCCATATATTATATATTGATAGATTTATACAATGGCAGTCTTTTCTTATAAGGACTGTAACCCATAGCTGGGAATTCACGGTCCCTCCTCCACCAACTATGCCGCCATATCGTTATTGGATAGAAAGGAATGCAGTGCCAATGCAGCCTCCACAGCCTCAGGAGCCAGTGGAGTCCCAACAACCAGAAGTTAATTCTGCTCCCTCTCAAGATGTTTTTGAAAAGGGTTAGTCATCTAAGACTGACAAATAATTTTCATTTGTGAGTTTTATTGTTTTATGTGTTGTGGTTATTGATGTTATCTTATTATTGAGTTTATTTATTTTACGGGGCTGAACGGGTCATCGTGGAGATCTGTAAAATTTGCTTCTTTCTCTTTCGAGGATTTTTATCCTTGGAACCAAATGGTCTTCCACGTTTCAGACGTGTTTTTGATTCTTGAGTGACTTTATCATCAGCTCTTTTATTTGGAATTTCTATCCTAGCAGGTGTATTAGCTGCTGGCACATATGATTTAGTCACTCTTTTAGTATCAGTAAATGCATCAGGCAGTTGATTTGCAATTTCTTGTAAATGCATTATTTTCTGAACTTCGAGTTCACATTGTTTTGTCCGAGTGTCAAGATGAATCAATGATGGTTCACACCATGATACATCTTAGAGAAATGAGGCGATGTGCGACAAGTTCTTGGCCAATGGCCAATCATTCCACATCGGTAACAAATATCTTCAGGATCTTGAGAAGCACTACCCTTTTGTTTATCATTTTTGGGTCTTTCTTGTGATTTAGATTTCTTATCACGTGGAATATTATTATGACCACGTCCACGTCCACATGAATGACCTCTGTTATGATTATAGTTATGACCATAACCATGATTATAACTATAATTATTGTTTTGATTATAGCCACGGCCACGACCACGGCCTTGCTTACGGCCAAATCCCCGTTCCTGTCCATGTGTTGTACTTTTAGTTGTAGCATTTACTTCAGGTAATGCTAGTGATCCAGTTGGACGAGATTGGTGATTTTTCATTAAAAGTTCATTGTTTTTCTCTGCAACTAGAAGGACGGTGTTAAGTTCAGAATATCTTTTAAAATTTTGCATCCGATACTGTTGTTATAAGGTAACATTTGATGCATGAAATGTTGAGTATGTTTTCTCCAACATATCTGCATCTGTAACCGTCTGGCCACAAAATTGGAGTTGTGAACATATTCTGAACAATACAGAGCTATAATCATTCACTTTCTTAAAATCCTGGAATCTCAAATTATTCCAATCATTTCTGGCATTTGGAAGCAAAATCTCCCTTTAATGATCATATCTTTCTTTTAAATCTTTCCACAGAATACGTGGATCTTCCGTATTCATATACTCAGATTTCAAATTTTCATCAATATGTTTACGAAGAAATGCATTTGCTTTTGCCTTTTCTTGAATTGAGCAATTGTTGTTTTCATTTAGTGTTTCTACAATACCCATTGATGTTAAAAGTATCTTTACATCAATGCTCCATGGCATGTAGTTATTGCCATTTACGTCCAATGCAGCAAATGACAACTTCTCAAGATTTGCGATATTGACTATCAAAAAGAATTTTTAAAACAACATAAAATCAATACTAATTTATTTCAATAAGAACTGCAATACAATAAAATGAGAGAATAAATGAAAACATAATCAGAAAAGGATACATCTCATCCCATGGTAGTTGGAACAAACAATAGAAGAGTGCCAAAATCAATACACTGATAAAAATTAAAAACAGGCTTATCATCTTCATCTGCCTTCAACTAAGTAAATTTTTTTTTATTTAGGAAGGTAGGAGAATGCGGTTTGCGAAATAATGAGGTTTAGTATCAGATATTTATAGGAAAAATTCGACCATTAAACGGTCAAAAATATAACCGTTCAACGGTTATAAATGTAACAACCCAACTTTTAGCGCAACTTAATATCTGATCATCGAACCAATAATGTAATATTATTACATTATTTGAGTTATAATTTAATTAACTCTTTGAAATATTTTAATTGAATTATATATATGTATTTGAATTATGAATTAATAAATTATTAAGATAATTAAATAAAAGATATATAAGATACGAAAGTAATAGTGGGTTAAGTAGAAAACGTAACTAGTTGAAGTATATAAACGTAAATAAGGTTCATAATCTCTAAATCTGATTCTCTCTCTAGACTCTCTCTCTAAAGATTTCTCTCTCTACTCTCTCTCTAAGATTTCTCCAAAACCGACCGTCGGATTATCAAGATTTATACGTCATCGGGAAGATTACGAAGAGTACTACAAGATTATGGCGTTGCATGTAGGATATTATAGGAATTTGAGGTAAGAAATTACATTTAAAGCTTCTATATTTCGGTTTTGGAAAATATGAATTCGAATTTGATACTTTCATGTGAATTAAAGCTATTTTGATTAAGTATTAGCTAGAATATGTTTAATATAATCGAATCTAGGTTTAATAACTAACATATTAGTGAATTTAGGCTTAGAAATTCATGTTTTAAAGTCATAAATATGAACAAATTCGAGGGAGCCAAGAACAAACTCGAAATGCATGAACAAACTCGATTTTGTTGCTAAATTCGAATATGGATTCGAATTTGAACCTTAAATTCGAATTGGCTTCGAATTTGGTCACTAAATTCGAATTAGGTATCGAATTTGATCCTAAATTCGAATTAGGATTCGAATTTGACTCTATATTCGAATTTGATGAATTCGATTTTATCATATATTTGAATTTGACGTTCGAATTTAAGCAAATTATTCGAATTCGAATCTCACTCCCTAAATTTGAATAAAGTGAATAAAACACATAGACAACACATAAATTAACAAAATAATTAGCTTAATGATTAGATATATATAAGATGATATATATATATATATATATATATATACACACACACATATTGATCTTTAGAGAATATTAATTAACCAAGAATACAAATGAAAGAATTGATTATATTAAGATTATGAGATTAAAGGACAACAAACGAATACTGAATATAATCTTCAGATGATATAAAGGCTAATAAATATCAGAATTGATATTATTAACAGATTGAGCAACAAGCAAAATGACAAGCATCTGAAAATCTGATATAAGTCAGATTGTGAGCAACAGAGCCAGAGCGAGAAAGTGCAAATAGCCAGTAACTGTTTGTTGTAGATTTCACTTTAACTGCATATTATGTGAATTGAGACTTTTGTTGCATGATCCTGATTTTATTGACATTCTGATCTTGAGCTTATTGATTTATATTATCATAGTATATTTACTATGATTTTTTGAGCTGAGCATTTATTCTACCAGAATCTATTTCATTGATGAGTCATTTGATTGTTAAGCTTAACTCCATCACTATTGCTCAGTGTTGGGTTAATGTTAGGCTTATGATGTGCTGATTTACGTGATGAAAGCACAGAGGGTAGCTAGAGCTGAGCATTCCGATGATATCCATATAGAGCTTTTACTGGTAGCTAGCCTAGTACGTGGCTGATCCCCACTAATGATGCGTGTGTATGGATTTATCATCATCCGAGCATTCCTTATGAATTTGTCTGAAAGTCTTAAGAGCAACAACAGTTTTATAACTGGGAGCTGAGCAAAGTCGCGCATCAAAAGAGCATTAATTGGCCAATGTCCCTATGAGATTGAGTTGTGCATGAGCCTAGTGAAGTGCATAAGCAATAGAGCTGAGCCGTGCATGAGCCGAGTGCAGTGCATGTGCTTCCGCGTTCATAATTGCATGTTAAATGTGAAATTCTACATTCTCACTAAGCAAATAAGCTTACCCGTTGTTGCATTATTTTTCAGGTAAAGGCAAAGGATTGGCTGGACCTAGTTCATAGGTCAGGACTTTGAAAGAGCTTGAAGTGCTTTAGAACCTGTTTCAACACCTTGGTATTGTCAGATTTTTGAGCTTTGGGGTTTGGGCTAGTTTATAATATGATGATTTGATGTTTTAGTTTAGAAATTTGTGCCTTATACTTAAAATTTGTCTCTGATTGTAATTAACTTTTATTCCGCAACTGTTAATTTTATCTTAGTTTCATGATTGATATTGCGTTGCTACTGGGCCTTGACTTGAGACCTTTGAGAAATCTTGGGTCTCACAGGATGGTATCAGAGCAATAGTTTGAGTGAATCAAATTATTACGTGTAATACATGATCTCAAACTTGTGCAATGCTATAGTATCAATCATGACAGGATGACTTGAACTAAGATAGGTTTCAGAGACTAGTAGGATGGGGCATGAAAGGGTACAATGTGCTAGACTAATGAGCTAAATATTTAGTGATTTGAATTTCAGAGCTATGTCTGGAGAAGGTGGACCATCAGGTGGCATGACCCCAGAGCAAGTCCTGGAAATGATGCAACAACTAATAACCCAGAATAATGAGCAACAAAACAAGTTTATGCTAGAGCAAATTGAATCAATAAAGAAAACTGAAAAGAAAAATAAACATAAAAAGAAGCAAACTGAACAGTCAAGCGAATCTGATTCCGATTGAACATGTCAATAAACGAGTTGTGCAGCCAAAAGGCAGTAGATTCAAAGATTTTAAAGCGAGTGGTGCCATGACGTTTGAAGGCACAGTAAACCCAATTCAAGCGTTAGATTGGGTAAGTCATACTGAAGAGATCTTCAGTATCTCTGAATGTCTGGACAGCAATAGAGTTAAGTTTGCTACAACACTGTTCGTTGGAGCTGCTAGAGCCTGGTGGAAAACACAAAGGAGCATCTATGGTGAGGAAGCAATTACGACATTGGACTGGGAGCAGTTCTTGGAGATGTTCAATGCCAAATGCTGTCCAACAGACAAACAAGACGAACTCGAGATGCAGTTGATGCAATTGAAACAAGGGACTAAAACCGTTGATGAATATGAGCATGAGTTCTCGAGACTTTGCGGCTACTCGTCATATCAAGTAGCAACAGAAGAGCGTAAGATAAACCAATTCAGACTGGGTCTGAATCCAACATATAGAAGACAAATGAGCAGTATAAAGTTCACGACATATCTTAGTATAGTGGAAGCAGCAAGGATGGTGGAGCGAGAATTCACAGATTCGAGTTGTGAACCCGTGATGATGGCCGTAAGTCCTACATGTCCATCTCCACCTAAGAAACAGAAGTCTAGTAGATTCTTCGGTTCATCAAAGTCCAGTCAGCAGCAGTCACAAGCATCCTCTACGCCTCAGAAGACAAGAGTCTATTCCATACAGTCAGGAGCGCGACCGTGCAAACGCTGTAACAAATTTCATAGCGGACGCTGCAACCCTAGAGATGTGACATGTTACACTTG
Organism: Centrapalus pauciflorus; assembly: GCA_020465985.1. NCBI lineage: Eukaryota > Viridiplantae > Streptophyta > Magnoliopsida > Asterales > Asteraceae > Centrapalus > Centrapalus pauciflorus. The sequence goes on along the minus strand of JAANYP010003811.1, from coordinate 398,580 downwards.
TAACCGGATTGGACATGGAAGCGATGAGTGTCCAGAAAGAAATGACGTATGCTACAACTGTGGTGAGCGTGGACATTATGCCAAGCATTGTCCAAATGCACACATGTTTACTAATCCTGAACAACCAGTTGGCAGAGTAATACAACAGAGTACTACAATGATACCTACAGCTAAGGCGCGAGCTTTCCATATAACTGCTGAAGATGCTGAGGAGACACCAGAGACGCCAAAAGACCCCAACGGTAACTAAAATAATAAATTTCTTACATGCTAAAATGGTTTAATTCCGTTACCATCTGAATTTCAAATCCAAAGTAAATATTGAGTAAACTGTATAAACCTGTCATCGATAGTGAATAATGCGGATGACATATGGGTTGTATCAGTTAAAGTTACTATACAAATACATTTCCAAACAGAAATTATACCTATAAACAATATAGGTATTGTAATCTGAATCGTGTATGATTCAAAAGCCCTAAGAAAATTGATAATTTAATCTTAAAACACAAGCTACTTCGTAAATCCTTGTAAATCTGAATGATTACAGCGTGTCTTATATTGAGACAGAGGTAGAAGTAGTTGATCCAATAAATATTAATGAGAAAAGTATTTGAATCAAATTAACAAACACCCGAGGACAACTTGAACGAGAATCAAAGAAGTCAGAGGCACAAAGCGAGAGTGACAAGAAAATAGACTGAAATTTTGTAAAGTCAAGCGATTGGTCATAAATGGCCAATGAAAAGTCTGTTATGTGTCAAAATAAATGTAAGAATGGATTCTCACTATGTCAACGCGAGACTAGTGAGATATCTAAAATGGAATTCCTATTCCATATAAATGCAAATAAAATGAAAAGCTTCCGTCAAAAGAGTAAAGTAATTTTGAATTCAGAAATTCACAAATGAAGATTCAAACCTAAGTCTATACATATAATTAAACAGAATCAAAGATTATTGTTTTGTCGAAGCCTCTTGACCGAATTGCACAGTGAACTAATAGAGGAAGGCGATGACGATAAAGTAGATGATGATGTAAATGGTTGTGGAGACGGTTTTGGAACCCTAGTAACTCGAGACCTGACTTCAACAATAGAATCTGCCGTCATGTTATATGAATCACACCGAGAAAGCCTAAGCAAATTGTCGCTTTCTATCAAATCGTTTCCTTGGAATTCGATTCTGAATAGCATTTGTTTTCCATGTCGTTAATGTTCGTATTCGCTGAAAGATTCCAAAGCGTATGATCTTTTCAAGTTCTTGATCATATTTGACTTGCCTGAAATATTTCTTAACTTCTGAAACCGTTGTGAAGAAGATGTGATCGATTATAACTCCTATTTTGTTCGGCGAGCTTTAAATTCAGCATATCATTATTTTGCCTCAATCTCTCATTTCTCGGCTTCTAAACACTCGATCATCTTAGAGGATTTTGCTTCTCGAGAGCCTACTTATGTAGAGGTTTGGCAGATATGGCAGCACAATTTGAGACCAAGGTAGGTGAGGTGGAGTCGTTACGCGAAGAGTTGACTCCGATTGTTGCGCCGAAGGATAGATTTCATTTGTTTAATAGAGCAAAGAAAATTATAAGTCTTCATAGCAAGTCAGCACAAATCAGAAATAGGTTAAGCGATTGATGATTGAAACATCATCAATAAAAGAAACATAAGTACAGATAATCAGACTTCCGAAAAGCTCTACAGCTAGTTTCAAAGGAAAATGAAAGAATGAGATTGATGATCATATGATCAAATGAAAGAGATATATGAGCTAACTCATGTATTGAGTTGTTATCTGAATGATTATGGCGTAAAGCATAAAGCTCATATATTAAGAGTATGAATAATAAGTTAGAATTCCTAAAATAATCAAACAGCGAAACATTGAATTAAATATAAACTCCGAAAAGAGAAATTTGAGTTCTTGTACTTGAGAATCTCACAGAAATAAAAAGATATGAAATACAGATGGTGCTCGTTCAGTGGAAACACCACAAAGGTTCGCATCAGTCTTGGGAATTAAGAAATATCATAAAAGCTATCTGCCCAAGTCTGTTCGAACATATCTAACTTCGGGGACGAAGTTTGTGCGTGGTGGAGCCCATTCTGTAACAACCCAACTTTAGCCCAACTTAATATCTGATCATCGAACCAATAATGTAATATTATTACATTATTTGAGTTATAATTTAATTAAGTCTTTGAAATATTTTAATTGAATTATATATATATGTATTTGAATTATGAATTAATAAATTATTAAGATAATTAAATAAAAGATATATAAGATACGAAAGTAATAGTGGGTTAAGTAGCAAACGTAACTAGTTGAAGTATATAAACGTAATTAAGGTTCATAATCTCTAAATCTGATTCTCTCTCTAGACTCTCTCTCTAAAGATTTCTCTCTCTACTCTCTCTCTCTACTCTCTCTCTAAGATTTCTCCAAAACCGACCGTCGGATTATCAAGATTTATACGTCATCGGGAAGATTACGAAGAGTACTACAAGATTATGGCGTTGCATGTAGGATATTATAGGAATTTGAGGTAAGAAATTACATTTAAAGCTTCTATATTTCGGTTTTGGAAAATATGAATTCGAATTTGATACTTTCATGTGAATTAAAGCTATTTTGATTAAGTATTAGCTAGAATATGTTTAATATAATCGAATCTAGGTTTAATAACTAACATATTAGTGAAATTAGGCTTAGAAATTCATGTTTTAAAGTCATAAATATGAACAAATTCGAGGGAGCCAAGAACAAACTCGAATTGCATGAACAAACTCGATTTTGTTGCTAAATTCGAATATGGATTCGAATTTGAACCTTAAATTCGAATTGGCTTCGAATTTGGTCACTAAATTCGAATTAGGTACCGAATTTGATCCTAAATTCGAATTAGGATTCGAATTTGACTCTATATTCGAATTTGATGAATTAGATTTTATCATATATTCGAATTTGACGTTCGAATTTAAGCAAATTATTCGAATTCGAATCTCACTCCCTAAATTTGAATAAAGTGAACAAAACACATAGACAACACATAAATTAACAAAATAATTAGCTTAATGATTAGATATATATAAGATAATATATATATATATATATATATATATATATATATATATATATATATATATATATATATATATATATAGACACACACACACACATATTGATCTTTAGAGAATATTAATTAACCAAGAATACAAATGAAAGAATTGATTATATTAAGATTATGAGATTAAAGGACAACAAACGAATACTGAATATAATCTTCAGATGATATAAAGGCTAATAAATATCAGAAATGATATTATTAACAGATTGAGCAACAAGCAAAATGACAAGCATCTGAAAATCTGATATAAGTCAGATTGTGAGCAACAGAGCCAGAGCGAGAAAGTGCAAATAGCCAGTAACTGTGAGTTGTAGATTTCACTTTAACTGCATATTATGTGAATTGAGACTTTTGTTGCATGATCCTGATTTTATTGACATTCTAATCTTGAGCTTATTGATTTATATTATCATAGTATATTTACTATGATTTGTTGAGCTGAGCATTTATTCTACCAGAATCTATTTCATTGATGAGTCATTTGATTGTTAAGCTTAACTCCATCACTATTGCTCAGTGTTGGGTTAATGTTAGGCTTATGATGTGCTGATTTACGTGATGAAAGCACAGAGGGTAGCTAGAGCTGAGCATTCCGATGATACCCATATAGAGCTTTTACTGGTAGCTAGCCCAGTATGTGGCTGATCCCCACTAATGATGCGTGTGTATGGATTTATCATCATCCGAGCATTCCTTATGAATTTGTCTGAAAGTCTCAAGAGCAACAACAGTTTCATAACTGGGAGCTGAGCAAAGTCGCGCATCAAAAGAGCATTAATTGGCCAATGTCCCTATGAGATTGAGTTGTGCATGAGCCTAGTGCAGTGCATAAGCAATAGAGCTGAGCCGTGCATGTGCTTCCGCGTTCATAATTGCATGTTAAATGTGAAATTCTACATTCTCACTAAGCAAATAAGCTTACCCGTTGTTGCATTATTTTTCAGGTAAATGCAAAGGATTGGCTGGACCTAGTTCAAGACTTTGAAAGAGCTTGAAGTGCTTTAGAACCTGTTTCAACACCTTGGTATTGTCAGATTATTGAGCTTTGGGGTTTGGGCTAGTTTATAATATGATGATTTGATGTTTTAGTTTAGAAGTTTGTGCCTTATACTTAAAATTTGTCTCTGATTGTAATTAACTTTTATTCCGCAACTGTTAATTTTATCTTAGTTTCATGATTGATATTGCGTTGCTACTGGGCCTTGACTTGAGACCTTTGAGAAATCTTGGGTCTCACAATAAATCCGTTGTGGATTTTATAAAAATGATTTGGAGGATAATGTTTCTTTAATATAAAAATGTTGATTAGAAATGTAATTTAAGAGAAATGTTATTGACATAAATGATGTGTATAAATAAGCTTAATGACGGATTAAATATAAGATATGTAAAAGAATCAATAATCATAATTGTTAGTATTCATAAATTAAATAAATGTCAGATTGTTAGATTGCGTAAATAAATGTTAGTAAACAGAAAATAAATGTTAGATTGCATAAATAAATGTTAGTTGCGGAAAGTAAATGTTAGTAACAATACATAGATGTTAGTTAACATAAATAAGTAGGAGGCTTAGCCTTGAGTGAAGGGTGAATCTTGATTTGGTTGAGATATTGAGCTCCTCGTGCTGATAACGTGTTATAATCTAACTAAATTGTAATATTGATTTTGTGAATATATTAAGAAAGAGAAAAGAAGGATGTAGGCTTTTTCAATTTTCAGATCGATCGATTTCTCATTAACACATCACATATATATATACACTACATGCAAGAGTCATTCATCAATAGTGTTTGCATGGAAAACACTATAGGTGGTTGCTTGTAGTTCTTTACAAAGGAAGATATTTTTGTCCACACATCTAGAAATGTATAACATATATACATATATATATATATATATATATATATATATATATATATATATATATATATATATATATATATATATATATATATATATATATATATATAAGTTGGAGTAAATTACATAAATGGTCCCTGTGGTTTGCATATAACTTTGGATACGGTCCCTATGGTTTCAATTTTGCATAAACGGTCCTTATGTTCACTGTTTACTTGCAAAAATGTCCCCCTGCAATTAACTTTAACACTCAAATGGTTAAATCTTTTATAATGACCATTTTACTCTTTTGTTTGATAACATTTTTGGTCCCTCAAATTTGTAGTTCATTTTAGTTTTGATCCCTCAAGTTAATTTCTTTATTTAACTTTATTATTATTATTATTATTATAACTATTATTATTATTATTATTTATTAATAATTTAATTTTTTACGTATTAATTTTTTTGTTCATTAAGTTTCCTATATTTTAATATATTTTTTAATTTAAATTACAAACTTATTTATTTTCTATTATAAACAATTGTATCAAATTAGAATCGATTTTCTTTTTTAGCTTTTTCAAGTGAAAAAAAATACAAACATTTTGTATTATAGTTTTCCAAACCAAAAAATTTTGAACATTAACTTTTATTTATTTTTTCAAATGAAAAAAAGTTACTAACCATACATGTTTTAAGTTTTTTCATTTTAAAATGTAAAAATCTACGAAGACCAATCCGTTTCTTTTTATGCACCAAAAAATTCAACTCATTCCGATTTTTTGTTTTGGAAAACGAAAATAAATACAAACAATTCTATTATTAGTTTTTGCAAACGAAAAAACTACGAATAATTCTGATTTTCAGATTTTCCAAACAAAAAAAAACCATTTTTCTAGTTTTTCGAACAAGACCATTACCTTTTATTTTTTCTCTGAACGAAAAACTACGAACCATTACGTTATAAAGTTTTTTCAAAAAAATGAAATAGTGTGTAGCCTTTTTATTCGGAATAAGTAAAAAAAATGGAATGGTTTGTAGTTTTTTACGATTGGAAAAAGTTAAAAACATAATTATTAGAATAACATAAAAGTCGAACAAAAAAATAGACCCATTTTGATTTTTTAGCTTTTTCCAAACGTACAGAAAATGATTTTTCAAAAAATGAAATAGTCTATGTTAGACATTTAATTTCGATCATATGGAGTTATTTTGTAATAATTATTTACTTAGTATTTAGTCTTGTATTTAGTTTCCTTGTATTTTATTTCCATGTAAAAGTCTAGAGGCCAAAGGTGACAATGCCTCATAGTTAATTAAATGAAGTTATATATAGCTCCTAGGGTTTCACAATGTAAGACATGGTTGGAATATTGAATATACACTGCAGCCGCCATTTACATACTCTCTCTCAATATTCATATTGTCTTCTTCATCATTTCTCAATTATTGAGTTTTGTTCTTCTTGGGATTTGATAAAGAATCATTAAGGTGCTGAAATATTACGGGAATACATATTTACAATTGGTATCAGAGCCACAAATGTGGATTTCAACTTCAAAGTTTCGGATTCTGCTGGGTTTTCTCAAAGTTCTTCGTGTTCTTCATTCTTCCAATCGGTTAGCCCATTTAATCTTCTGTTTTTTGCGGTTTTTTATGTTATTATAGTCATATAATCATCACATTATCCTCCTACACTGATTTCGAGCTCACTCAGTTCCATCTTTACATTAAAATCATCAAGAATCGATAGTTTTGAAAAGTTTAAAAAATATGGGTTTTAGCTTGTTTTTTTACTGATTTTTAAGTGTTTTGGTATATTTTAAATCATCAAAAGTGTTTAAAATAGTTTCCCAATCATTTAGAAACATTTTTAGGCTTTAAATCTGCTAATATAGACATCTGAACTGTTCTACCTTAGCATTTTTGCTTAAAACCTGCTGTAATTCGGGCCTTCAACTGTAGCATTTCGGACCATATTAGATCCCAATTCGGACTTATTTCGGACCATATACCACCCTAGTTCGGACCTCATTTCGGTCCATTTCGGACCAGACTTAGGTGTATTTCGGACCACCCTGTGCCCATTTCGGACCCTTATTCGGTCCCATCCGAACTTCGGACCATCCGAAGTTCAGATCAGACATTCCCATTTTCATCTTTTGGTCTTGTGTTGTACTTTTTAAATTTTCACTTCGGACCATATCCATTTCGGACCAACCGAACTCCGACCATCCGAATTCGGTCCCTGTCAGGATCTAAACTTAACTACCTAAGATTAACTGATTTGAATTGATCAGAGTGTAAACCAATAATCTTGTATTAAATCAAAGTCTAATTAAGAAGTTTGCGGAATAACACTTAATTATTTTGATAAAAGCTTTCAGAATCAATAACAAAGAAACACAAGTAATAATCAAAACTGCTTGTATTGCTGAATCAGAATGATTACAATCACCTATAATCTGTTTGATTAGACGAAGAACACAAATTGTTCTTAGGGTTTTACAACCTTAGAGGCTTATGAAAACTTAAACAAAAAGCAATTACAAACTTGAATATGCAGAAACTTCTAATGCAATAGGAAATCTATCCTATGTATTTATAACGCTTTCTGATTTGTTTCCTTGAAGGACTCTGGCTTCTCTGATAGTAGATATGCTGAAATCTTCGTGTAGATATCTTTTCCTGAATATCAACACTTTTTGTTTATGAAACCGTTGAGCAGCTTGAATCTCTTAGCAGTTTGAGCAGGGCAGCTTGAGTGAAATTACTCTGGCAGCATGAACTTTTACACTAGCAGCTCGAGATTCTTCAACTAACAGCATGAACTTTGTACTTACATAGAAATTCTACTAACAGTATGAGAAGTCTAACTAACAGTTTGAACTACTTAGAATATTTCCCAACAATCTCCCCTAACTTAAATTCTTTACACAAGACTTTAAGTTCTATACAAATAAGGAAATAAAATAAGTAAACTGTTATTTACAAACCAAGGCTTTCAAAAACTCACAACTGTGCAAGTTTCTGATTGACAGCCTTCAAAAACTCTCTCTTCAAATCTTCTCTATCACAGTATATTCTTACTGACCTCATTTGAAGTAGCATAGCCTTTGGAAGATCAAAGAATTCAAAATTTAAGAATATGCAGGATCCATTTGCAAACCTGATTCTGTGGGTCTTTGATTTAACAAACAGATCAACTTGTACAACTTTCATCTCCTTGGCATCTTCTATATCCTTCCTTATTGACTCTGGATCAAAAATGCTCTGTAGATCTTTAATAGCTCGCTTTACTTGTGGGAGGGAAGATCTGACTTGAGTAGCAGACCCAACTTGATACATCCTTGTAAGCTCATCTCTTGTCATCCCTTGAGCCATATGCATTATGCTTTTATAGTCTTCCTCAGGACCAGTTTCTCTTCTTACTACAAAATGATATCTTAAGTCAATGTTATCCATTGGCTTAGCATACCGGTAAGTAATAAGAGGTTTTGAGAAATCATGCTGGTCAAGGGACTTCTTTATCTCCATTACTTGTTGCAGCTGATGCTCAAACAACACTCTTTTGACCTGATCAAGTTTTGCTTGTGAGATTGACTCTGGTTGAGGAATAGGAGCAACAGCTTGAACAGAAGGAGCAGGATCACTGGTAGCAGCTTGAACTGAAACTTTTGATCTTTGGACTTCTTGGGAGACTTTGGCTACCTTACGTTTTTCCATTTCCTTGTCATGGATATCTTGCAGCCTTTTTGTGCTCATGGGCTGAGCCATCTTCTTTAGGATACCAGCAACAACGGCAAAATTTATCAGGAATCTTCTATGCTCAGCCTTAGAGTGCCCTGTTGGCATCTTTCTTTTCCTTTCACCTTGCTTGACCACAAACCCTCTTAGATAATCTCCTAAGGTCTCATCATCTTGCATTGGGGCATGGGTTTGCTGGTCTAAAGCTTTATCTTGTTCTTCTGCTAGCTTTCTGGCAACCTCAGCATCAAAGGCAATCTGGGCTTCTTTGGTAGAAAATTTGTGCTTTGGAGACTCTATAAGAATGCCCTTGCCCTTATCTTTTGTAGCAGAAGATGTAGCTTGGACTGAACTGATGGGAGCTTTAATTCCTTCTCTTATAACAACTCCAGTTGCTTTCGAAGAAGCAGCTTGAGTTTCTAGGCTAACAGCTTGAGAAGCTGTTGGGACTGTTAGCCTAGATTCTTGAACTGTTGGAGCTGCTTGGACTGATTCTGTTGGAGCTGCTTGGACTGCTTTAGGGATCTTCTGATTCTCCCCCTTTTTGGAAGCATTGGTTTGGTCAGGAGGACCTATAACCTTTGCCACTTGGGTTTGAATCATACGCTCTAATTGAATGATCTTATTCCCACAGAGGGTAAACCCTTTATGGAGATAACCCATTCTTTGATTTTGAGCCGCCTCTGCCTGCCTGAGTGCAATTATTTGTGCCCCCTGTGCAGCAATGATGGACTGATGATATTCCAACATTGGTACAACAGGTTGCAGCTTAGGATCCGTTAATAACATGAGTTGCAGACTAGCCTCAAGATCAGCAAACGAATGTGGTGCTTGTGATCTATCACTGGCATGAATACCAGAAGTGGAAACCTCTGGGCCCCTCTGTTCTTGGTACTGGGGACTTCCAGCTGGTGCTTGCACACTTGCTGTTGCCATGGGTGTGGTCTTAGTGATGTTGGCACTATCCTGTGCCTCTTATGCAGAAGCAACAGTAGTGCCAGCCACAGAACCCATATGGACTATCTCTGGTGAGATGTCCACCTCCTGATGGAGATTGGGAGTGTCCTCAATGGGTGCCCTTTGGATATTCTGTGCAGAAGTGTCCTATTGCACAGTGTTATTTGGCTCTTGTATGAGGGCTGAGGAGGAAGGAGCTCCTGGACCTCTTTTCCTTTTATATAGTAGTAGTGGGGATGAGGGCTTAACAAAAGGAACTGAAGGCATTTGTGTATCATGAGGAGTGGGTTGGGGTCCTGGGGGTGAAGCAGTAATGTTAGGCTGAGCCTGCTCAGGACCCTCTCCTCTGTTTCTTGGAATGATGCCCATCATTGCAGAAGGCAATGGGACATCTACACTCAAAAAATTGGCACTTGGCTTTAAAAGCCTTTTAATAGAAGATAGTGAGTGCCTATGGGAAACATGTATTCTCTTATGTATATTAAAATTTTTGCAAGTTTTTGCAATTATTTCTGCTAAAAATCTAGGATACATCAAAAATTTCCCATTCTTTAGGGGACGATGCCTTAACATCCCCTGGAAGATCATATTTGAAAAATTGAACTGTTGGCCTGTTGAAAAGCACACCAAGGCAGTGGCAATGTTTGATGAAAATTCAGACCAACCAGTTCTTTTAGGGCTAATACACTTCTGAATAATGTGCACAAGATATTTCCATTTAGGAGAAAAGTGTGCTTTAAAGAAAGTAAAAGAATCAGCAGGACCCCTATATCCAATATTATAAAGACCAGTATGTAACTCATTGAGGGATAGGTCTGTTATACCTGAGGCATCTTGAAGATGCAGATGTTGTCGAATGGATTCCTCAGTCACTGTGATGGTAGTGCCATCGATTCTGGATGTCATAGAAGAGACTCCATTGATGGTTTTTACAGAAGCACGGTTCCAGAACTGCTCAATATGAGAGATGTATATGGTGGGATTGATATTGAGGGCATGATTGATATGAGAACTTCAAAGGAATTCCATCATGTCATGGAACGGTTCAAGATCAGCGTGTTTGAGAGAGTAGGGTAGACAGTTATGTTCTTTGACGAACTCCATTGAAGATCAATCGGAGATTTTAGGGTTTCAGTAATGTGCGTGGGAATCGTTTCAGAGGATCAAGAAGGGTTCAAGAAGATATTTTGCAACTGGTAGTTACAATAGAACGAAACTGGAACCTTTAAAGGTTTTGAAAATATCCAAACCCGCGCACATACTTATGGAAATGACCAAATTACCCTGCACACTTTGACAGATCAAGTGAAACAACTAACAGTCTGAGAAAATGAACTAGCAGCTTGAGAAAATACTCAAGCTGTTAGTTGAAAATTAGGCGACTGGTAATGAAACAGTGACTCCTCCTTAATCAAGCATATGCACACAGAAAAGCAAATTAATCCATGTTAACCATACCAATATTTGATACTAGAAAGGAAAATCTTCCTACATCAAATGGTTTTGTAAATAGATCAGCTAACTGATCATCAGTGTGAATTTTGGTAACTTGGATTAATTTCTTCTCATTGCAATCCCTTATAAAGTGAAATCTAATTTCTATATGCTTGGTTTTGGGAAATTTCACTAAATTTTGTACAATGCTAATTGCACTTGAATTGTCAATATAAATGGGAGCGGATAGGAAATTCATACCATAGTCTCTCAGTTGATTTTGAATCCACATAACTTGGGAGCAGCAACTTGCAGCTGCTACATATTCTGCTTCAGTAGAGGATGTGGAGACAGTTGTTTGCTTTTTGCACTGCCAAGAGACCAATCTTGTTCCCAAGTATTGACATCCACCAGTTGTGGATTTTCTGTCAATATTGCATCCTCCATAATCACTGTCAGAATAGGCTGTTAGTTCAAGAGGAGAGTCTTTAGGATACCAGAGGCCTAAATGTGGTTGGCCTTTGAGATATCTAAAGATTCTCTTAACAGCAACCAAATGGGAATCCTTTGGAGAGCATTGAAACCTAGCACACACACAGACAACAAACATAATATCAGGTCTAGAAGATGTTAGATACATAAGAGATCCTATAAGAGATCTGTATAAATGAATGTCCACATCTATGCCATCTTTGTCTGTATGGAGCTGCTTGTGAGGATCCATTGGAGTACTTGCAACTTTGGTGTCTTGATACCCAAACTTTTCCAGTATGTCTTTAACATACTTTGATTGACTTATTAAGAGACCAGTGGGCTTCTGCTTGACTTGCAATCCAAGAAAGAAAGTGAGTTCTCCCATTGAACTCATTTGAAACTTTTTGTGCATTAATGCCTCAAACTTTTTGCACAGACAATCATTTGTTGAGCCAAAGACGATGTCATCAACATAGATTTGTACAAGCAGAATCTCAGCTTTGATGGACTTTGTGAATAGTGTTTTGTCCAGAGTTCCTCTCTTGAACCCATTCTGTAGAAGGTATGATGACAGAGTGTCATACCATGCTCTGGGGGCTTGATGGAGTCCATAGAGAGCCTTGTCTAGCTTGTAGACTCTGTCTGGATACTTGTAGTCCTCAAAACCAGGAGGCTGACATACATAGACCTCCTCTTCAATTGTTCCATATAGAAAAGCAGACTTCACATCCATTTGATACACTTTAAAACCTTTGAAGCTTGCATAGGCCAAAAACAGTCTGATGGCTTCAATTCTTGCCACTGGGGCAAAGACATCCTCATAATCTATGCCTTCTTCTTGAGTGTACCCTTGTGCTACTAGTCTTGCTTTGTTCTTGATGACTATCCCTCTCTCATCTTTCTTGTTTCTGAACACCCATCTTGTACCAATGGCTCTCTTCCCTCTTGGAAGGTCAACAAGTGTCCATACATTCTGAATCTTGAATTGTAGAAGCTCTTCCTGCATTGCCTCAATCCAGGATGAATCTTTCAATGCTTCTGATGCCTTTTTAGGTTCTAGCTGAGACATGAAACATGCATGTTCAAAGGCAGCTAGACTGAATTCAGGAACTGCTTGTTCAGCAGCAGCAGTTTCATTGTGAACCATTTTCCTTGTTTGTACAGGTGTACGTGGATCACCCAGTATTTGATTGAGAGGATGATACTTGTGAACCCTGAGTGTAGGCTCTCTTTCTGTCTGAAAAGAAGATCCAGGGTTTGTATCATCTCCATCAGGACCAGTGTATGGTGCAGCTTCTGGAACAGCTTGACTTGAGTCTGGGACTGTTTCCCTTTGTGTTGGAGCTGTTCTCTCAGGACTTGGGAGTGGCACTTCATTGTCAGGATTTGAATCATCTTGAGCATTCAGAACCCCTGGAGGGTCACAAGACAGAAGTGGTATAACTGTATACTCATCCCAATTATTTGAATCTGCAGCAGTTTGAAACTTTGGGCCAACAGCTTGATCATTTGTGCTACCAGCATGAGAATTTGCGTTGACAGCTTCAATCCTGTTTTCATCAGATTCTGCAGTATACTCAACAAAGCTCAGCGAATTTGTTAGTGAATCTAAATCAAACAACCAATCAGGACCAGTGCCTTTGACATTTGCAGTATTTTCATTAAATTCAACATTGGCACTTTCTTCAATGGTTTTAGACACACTGTTATATACTCTATAGGCTTTGCTTTGATATGAGTATCCTACAAAGAAACCTTCTTCAGCCTTACTTTCAAACTTCCCTAAGTGAGTCTTAGTGTGAAGAATAGTGCATGGACAGCCAAATGACTTGAAAAAGGCTATTAAGGGTATTCTATTATGGAATAACTCATATGGAGTTTTCCCTTGTGATTGAACAATCTGAACCCTATTTAGAACATAACAGGCTGTGTTGACTGCTTCTGCCCAAAAGGATTGGCAGTTTTGAATCAGCTAACATGTATCTAGCAGCCTCAATTAATATTCTGTTCTTTCTTTCAGCTACACCATTTTGCTGTGGTGTTCTTGGTGCACTATATTTCCTAGCAATACCTTTGGACTCACAAAAGCTGTTTAGAATGTGATTTTTAAACTCAGTTCCATCGTCTGATCTTATCACCTTGACTTTTGAGTTGGATTGGTTTTCTATCTTAAGAATAAATGACTTAACTAGCTCAGCAGTTTCATCTTTAGACCTAAGAAAGTAAACCCAAGTAAATCTGGTGAAATCATCAACAATAACTAAACAGTAGGCCCTTTTATTCAAAACAGATGTTGGACCAAATAGATCCATATGAATCAGATGAAGAGCAGATGAGATTGAATTTACTTCTTTGGCCTTATGAGAAGTTTTGTGTTGCTTGCCTTTAAGACATGCTACACAATGATCATCACATATGAACTCCTTTTATGGTAAACCTCTTACCAGATTCTTTTTGACTAAAACATTCATGGACTTGAAGTTCATGTGACACATCCTTCTATGCCAAAGAGCAGACTCATTGGATGATGCTTTGGATATCAAACAGCTTAAAGTACTTGATTTGGATAAAAGTTCTGTGTCCAAACAGTATGCATTGTCCTTTCTTGGTGTTCTTAGTAAAACAAGATTTTCAGGAATTTTGAAATCTTTTGAAAGGACAATGCACTCAGAATCTGTAAACAAAACAATATTTTGTTTGTCACAGATTTGAGAGACACTCAATAAATTATACTTAAGTTTTTCAACATACAAAACATCATTGAAAATCATGTTGCCTGCATTAACAGTACCTTTACCTGTAACCTTACCTCCTTTGGAGTTGCCTCCAAATGCAACAAATCCTCCATCGAAGCCTTTGAAATTTGACAAGCACTCAGAATTGCCTGTCATGTGCCTAGAGCATCCACTGTCCAAATGCCATCTGGTTTTATGTGGTGACCTGTGGTTGCCCTGCACAAATAACAGCTTAGTTAGTAGTGAAGTAAACCCAAACCAAGTTGGTTTTGGGTTGTCCTTGTGCATTAACATAACTAAAGACTGTCTTGGATTTCTTATACTTAGTAAGATCCACTGATGGAGTTTGTGGAGAGTACTTAGTTAGCACATGAGGTATCCAGGTTCTTTGTCCATCCTTTTCAGTAACAGTCTCAGATTATCCATTACCAGTCCCAATTTTGAGCCTACCAGTCTGAATTGAGTCTGTAGTGCTAACAGCTTGAGAATTTGCATTAGCAATCTCAACTTTAGACTTGGCAGTTTCAACATTTTATCAACAGGTTCACCTGAGATTGTACCTTTGACACACCATATTTGTTTAAAATTTACTTTTGGTTTAGCTAAAACTTGTTTTTGGTGTGTGGACTGTTTTTTATTAACTTTTGTGAACCTGTGATCTACTGTTTTCTTTGGAACTGATGCAATAGGAGGTTTGGCCTTTGGATTTTTTGAATTTTGAGAGTTTTTCTTTGGATGTTTCACAGTCTGTTTTACAACAGATGGTCTATAAAAAACAATCTCTGGCCAAGTGATTCTTTCTGCCACAATGAAAACATTTTTTGACTGTTTGAATTGGAGAACCAGTTTTATTTGACAATTTCTGGTTCTTGTTCCTCTGATTTCCCCTTACCTGCTGTTGTTTGGGAAACTTTTGGACACCATGCTTTTGGCATGTGCAGACTGGAACATTTTTACCCTTTCTATTATTCGTTGAAGAAGATGCAGTGTTACAGTTAGAAGGTACAGAAACCTGTGGAGCAGCATTGCACACACTCATCTTCTCCTTTCCTTTCTTACTGGGGGCTTGGATTTCTATAGATGCACTCATTGTTTTGTGTTCTTTCTCAACTGCTGTGCACTCACAGTCTCTATTTTGAATCTGATCTTCTTTAGATTCAGGACTGTTATCAAGGATAGGATCTATAGTAGTCATAGACTCATCTAATGGTTCATTAACAAGCCTATCAGCAACCTCACTCATTGGATGAATGTATTTGTTGTTATATGGAGGTGGAGTAGCTCTGTAGCCTGTGCCTTCTTTGGGATTAACCTGAGATTTTACCCTATCTTTAAATTGGACTTCCATTAGGTGTTCCAGCTTTTGATTAGCCAATTTGAAGATACCTAGATCTATATTGACAGATTCTAGTTTCTTATTAGCCTCTAACACCTTTTGTTCAGTCTCTTCTACCTTTTTATTTAGGGATTCTATTTTCTTATTTAGCTCCTTTTTCTCCCACTCATGATATGTTCTATCATGTCCCATTTGAATCTCATTATCCTTATAGTCATTGATTTGTTTTTCAAGATCTTCTATGGCTTGCATGTATTCATATCTCCTCTATTCCATCTTAGCTAGAGTTTTACACATGCTCTCATTATGATCTTTGTACTTTTTAACCATATTTTTGCATGTTTGAGAGCAGAGTTTAGAATTTACCTCAGATGGTAGTTCAGTAGAGGAGACATTTGATGTTTCTGCCATTAGAGCTTGATTTTGAAATTCTTCCTCTGTCTGATCACTCCAGTCAAACACATTGTCTTCTTGAGAGACAAGTGCTTGTGATGATGAAGCCTGATTAGTCTGCTGAGGCCTTGATGATTGTTGACTTTGAGATCTGCATTCTCTGGCAAAGTGGCCAAGCTTATGACATTTATAACACTCAACTTTTGACTTATCAAAAGCTGGTTTGCCTTCTGCTCTGGCTTGAAAGTTAGTCCTGCCAGTTCTTTTAAGAAACCTTTTGGCCCTCATGGTCAGCATTGCATGTTGCCACTTCAGATCCATTTCTTCAAGATCATCTGGATGAATCTGTTCTAGATCTTCATTATTTAGAGCAAACTGTCCATCATTGGCAACAAAAGCCTCATAGTGAGCTTCAGTAGAGCTGCCATCACCACCTGAAAAGGAATCACTGCCATTAGATTTTTCAGATGACAGAAGAGCAGTATTGTGATTATAAGACAGAGATTTCTTTTTAGTATCAATCTCAGTCTCAAACACTCTCAGACTGTTGTACAGATCATCGAGTTCTATTTCATCAAGAGTGTCTTTTGTTCTCCTTTGGGCAGCATAAACTGTCCATTCTTCTCCAAGAGATCTGAGAAACTTTCTGTTAACCTCATCTTGATCCAGGATGACTTTTGCACTTTCCAGTTCACTTATCAGTTTGTTGAACCTGTCAAAGATTTGAGTAAGGTTTTCATTCTTGCCACCAGAAAAGTTCTCATACTGCTGTTTCAAAAGATCCTTTTGATTTCTCTTGGTACTGGCATTACCAGCAAATCTTTTCTCTAAAGCATTCCAAAGAGAATGAGCAGTATAAAACTTTTGGAACTGATGTTGATAACCATTAGGAATGGTTATTTGTAGAAGTGTAAGAGCTTTCACTTCATTCATTCTAGCCTTTCTTTCAAGTTCAGTTTTTGGAGGAGTTTTGACTGGTTTTCCCTCATCATCAAGTTCTGGATCAACTATAGGAGGAAATTCAACAGCTTCCCATATGGCATAATCAATGAATTGAATATGTTGTTGAATCCTGAGTTTCCACATCTCAAACTCAGTGGGCTTGAGCATAGGCACTTTGAGTCCTTGCCCAGATCCACTGCTGCTATTTTCAAATTCCATTGCAAAGGATTAAAAGTTTAAAAGAAAGCTTTCGACTTTGAAAAACAAAGAACGACCTGTGGCTCTGATACCACTTGTCAGGATCTAAACTTAACTACCTAAGATTAACTGATTTGAATTGATCAGAGTGTAAACCAATAATCTTGTATTAAATCAAAGTCTAATTAAGAAGTTTGCGGAATAACACTTAATTATTTTGATAAAAGCTTTCAGAATCAATAACAAATAAACACAAGTAATAATCAAAACTGCTTGTATTGCTGAATCAGAATGATTACAATCACCTCTAATCTGTTTGATTAGGCGAAGAACACAAATTGTTCTTAGGGTTTTACGACCTTAGAGGCTTACGAAAACTTAAACAAAAAGCAATTACAAACTTGAATATGCAGAAACTTCTAATACAATAGAAAACCTATTCTATGTATTTATAATGCTTTCTGATTTGTTTCCTTGAAGGACTCTGACTTCTCTGATAGTAGATATGCTGAAATCTTCGTGTAGATATCTTTTCCTGAATATCAACACTTTCTGTTTATGAAACCGTTGAGCAGCTTGAATCTCTTAGCAGTTTGAGCAGGGCAGCTTGAGTGAAATTACTCTGGCAGCATGAACTTTTACACTAGCAGCTCGAGATTCTTCAACTATCAGAATGAACTTTGTACTTACATAGAAATTCTACTAACAGTATGAGAAGTCTAACTAACAGTTTGAACTACTTAGAATATCTCCCAACAGTCCCCTTCCAGGACATTTTCCTAAGTGCCTGTCCGAATTACTCACTGTTCACCCGAACTCGGACCATCCGAATTTTGTTCCATCACCCATCCGAACCAAACACTGTGCATCCGATTTCGTACCATCTGAATTCGGTTCATTCATCAATCCGAAGTCAACACTGTTCATCCGAATCCGGTTAATCCGAATTCGGTTCATCAGACTTCCAACCATCCGAATTAGTCCCTCCCTTGTCCGAACCAGGTCCTCATCCGAATTCAGGCCACTCCATCCGAATTACTGTTCACCCGAATTGCTGCCCGTCCGAATTACTGTTCATCTAAAATCAGTATTTCATCCGAATTAGCACCATCCAGTGTGCTATTCTTCCGCAGTCCAGCCCATCCGTTTCAAGTTTCCACCTTCAAGATCTTATCTGTTCACTCAGCACCCATATCATGTCTCGTGAAGCTCTCGTACTCGGATATGGGAACAGACCACCTGTTCTCTGTCCAGATGAGTATGAACAATGGAAATCCCGGTTCCTCAAATTTGTCGGAATGCAACCTCTTGGGAACCTAATGCTTCAGTCCATCTCCAAGGGTCCCGTGATCTACTATGGGGAAATCGCATCCAGACCCGAGGCTGACCCCCCCTGTCTTAGCTTCGAAAGTTGAACGAGAACCGGCTAATGACGCCGAGAGAGACAGGCAGCATGCCGATAAGAGGGCGGAATATTTGATCTATCAGGCCCTCCCCACTGACATCTTGGTTGGCGTAGACAGCAAAATGTCTGCCAAAGAAATGTGGGACGAATTGGAAGTCCAAATGCTGGGGGCAGATCTCGATGATCGTGCCAAGATCGAGGAAGCGAAGGCTAAGTTTACAGAATTCCGAGCCAAAGACGGGGAATCTCTGCAGGCTACGTTCACAAGGTTTTGTGCAGTACTGAACGAATTGAACAAACTGCACATCAAAATGGATAGGGATGACATAAACATCCAGTTCTTTTCAGCCTTAGCCCCCGAGTGGCAGCTCGTATGCCGTGCCACAAAACGCGTCCTGAATATTCTTGAGGTATCTATCAACGTCGTCTTCAAGGAGCTGAAAAAGTATCAAGGGGATGTGGATCAACAGAAACTGATGGCAAATCAACTGGCATCTTTGCTACTATCTGCCAACACTGGTCTGAAACCCAATGATTCACTAGCCTTGATTACCAACATGAATATTCCCACTCCATCCTTCGCACCAGGTTCATCGTCATCACAGTACAGGTATGCTTCTCCTCCACGTGAGGTAATTGATGAGGAAGAGGCCACTATTCAGGAACAAATAGCCTTGTGGAGCAATCGTCTCCAACAGCGATGATTTTCCAACAAGACTAACAATCAACTCCGTTATGACATCGGTCCGCGGAGGTACTCAGATGATCGTAGGGATGAACGACGCGATGATTATCGTCGGGATGATTACCGAAGGGACGACAGGGATGATAGAAGGCATGACGATAGATGCGACTATCGAGATGATCGCCGTTATGACAGGCGAGACGATAGGCGTGATGATCGCCGGGATGACAGGAGAGAGTATGATAGAAGGGACTATCGTAGGGATGATCGCAGGGACGATCTCCAGGATGAGAGAAGAGACAATGCGCGTAGGGACAGGAGGAGAGATGATAGCAGAGAACATCGTCGCGCCGACAAGAGGCCGGCTGAGAGAAGGGATGAAAGGCCGAGAGCTGACGAACCAAAAGGCACCGAGGAGCGTCTCTGTTACAAGTGTGGAAAACCGGGCCACTTTGCTCGGGAGTGCAACAATAAATTTGACAGAGACGTCAGCTACTACGAGAGAAAGCTGGAGGCTGCAAAGAAAAGAACCGACCCAATGGCCCTCGTCGCCCAGGAAGATTACTGGGATGCTGAAGATACCAACGAGGAGGATGATAAGGGCAAGAACTGTTATATGGTTAATCGTCTAGGGTTGGAGCACTGTGCCGTTTCCACTGCTGAGACTTCAGATCATGCTACTGAGGGGGAGACATTGAAAAATCCACCAGCATGTCTGATGGCCACAACCGACGATCCCGAATGCTCATCATCCGGTTCAGAGACAAATGAGGTATATTCCTATTACATTCTAGAACATGTAAATAATTTATCTGTAAATAATGAATGTTCATTGCACACACATATTCTTGATCTACATGCTAGGTTAAATGCTGAAACTGCAAAGTGTGTACAGGCTGAACATCTAGCTCAAACTTTAAAAGAGTTATCTGAACTATATCAATCAAAGTGGTTGACTAATCATAATGTTATAAAACAAATGTTAATCAAAAAAGTAGATGTTCAGGACAGGAATATATATCTTGAATCTTGTATGGATAGGTTATCAAAAGAAAAACTCTCATTAAAATAAGAAATATCTGTACTTTCAAAACAATTAGATACAGTAAATATGGAAAATATAGACAGTTTAGAAAAATATAAAATGATTGAAGAAGAAAGGATAAGTTTGTACTCATGAATAAAGACCCTTGACGATGCATTTTTAAAAAGGGGTCAAACAGAACAAACTATTCACTTAAATCAACCCAAAGAAACTAGGTTTTACCATTCTAAACAAGGAATCGGTTTTAAAAATTCTAAATATTTGGAAAAGGCCCAAAAAGTTTTACCTTTATTTTATGACATGAACTATATGGGAGCTGGGCTTAAATCTTTTTTTTCTGAGTCATCAAAAGAAGTTTTAAACCAAGAGAATGAGAAATGTGTTGAACATAAAGAAAAAGAAATTTGTTTTCAATATGAAGAACTTAACGAGAGTTATCCATCTAGAGTACCCACTTTAGAGGAAGACTACTTGTCAACTTATTCAGAAGCTGAATTGAAAACAGATCCTGTAAAACCAACTCCTCAACTTTATATTCCTATAAAAGTTCTTCAACATCAAATTAATATTTTAGAAAAGGAATTGAAGTCGTCTCAAAAGAAAGCTCTTGATCTTCAAGATGCTCTTCTTAAGAGCGAAGAAAAATTGGTGAATCAAACTTTTCAACAAACTGTGGAATTAACTGTCTACAGAGAAAATTTTGACATGGTTTCTAAAAAATTGAAGGATTTTTCAAAAGAACAAACAATTTCCCATTCCACCAAAATTCCATATGTGTCATCAAATAAAGGTAAGGCTAAAGCTGAAACTTCTTCTTTCATTTATAAAAGGTGAGTGCTCAAAACCGTTTAAAAATGAGGTTTCTAAAAAGACTCAGATCCAATCCAAGTCTTTTAAGAAACCCACTCACCAACAAAAAGAAAATTCTGTCAAGTCTAAATCTTCCATGCTTACTGACTCTAATCGTTTTGTTCCTACAGATTATGTAAGAAGAGTTCCAAAAACCACCATGTTGGATTTTTCAAGTTTTTTTGTGAAGAAGGCTATAATGCCAAATGAATTTGTTACTAGAGATAGGATGTCTGTAATCTCTAAAGACAATGTGTGTAACAATGTGTGTAATGATGTACCGAATTCTGTTGCTTTTTTAAAATACTCTTTCAGTGAATTATTTAATCTATGTCCAACTCGTTATAGACGACAGGTTCCTGAAATGAATGCTTTCGTGCCATATCCTGTTAAACGAATTCGGAAAAAGAAAACAAAAAATGTTGCATCATTAGCCTCAAATAAAATTGAGACTTGTCCGTTGCCGAGGCCCAAAACCAAAGCAAAGGTCAAAAAGATCTCAAAAAGTCAAACACCGAAGGCAATTTCATCGCCTAAGGTTTCAAAGCCCAATAAATTCAATCTTCAATAGATTCCAAAGGGTTATGCATCCGGACCACACAAAAATGCTAAATGGGTTCCTAAAACTGCACATGTGCCATATACATCTGGAATTCCTAACAAAAAGGGACCCATATTGAGGTGGGTACCCAAAGTTGTGTGATCTTTATGCAGATGGTTCATGGTTACTTCTGATCAAGACCCGTTCTTCAATGAAATGGCTTCTAGTTACCATAGACTAGGACCCGTTCTTTTGCTTGTCGGTTGTGCTTAAACCGACACGTTTGGCTTCTGTGCACACAGCTCAGGACCCGGTCTTAACTCATCATGTTTTCCGAACATTTCGGTTCAGAACACGGTTTGCTTGTAAATAAACGATGGATGTGTTTGAATGCATATAGTTTTTCATTAAATGAATTTATTTGCTTTTCAGGCTAAATCCATTTGGTATATGGATTCGGGTTGCTCCAAGCATATGACGGGAAGAAGAGAATTGCTGTCCAACGTAGTTGAACAGTATTGCGGAACGGTAAAATTCGGGAACAACCATCAGGCTCATATTAAAGGATACGAGGACTTAGTTTTAAATAATCTAGTCATCAAGGACGTTGACTATGTTGAGGGATTATCACATAATCTATTTAGCATAGGACAGCTCTGTGACAAAGGACTAGAGGTAACGTTTAGAGCTAAGAACTGCAGTGTGAGGAGTATGGATGGAAAAAAAATCCTATCAGGTTCCCGAAACTCTGACCTCTACACCATTGACGTAGCCAAGCTCATAGTAAAGGATAACATTTGCCTCTTATCAAAAGCCTCTTCAAAAGACTCTTGGTTCTGGCATCGAAGGTTATCCCACTTGAATTTTGACAATATCAACAAGCTGGCTGCGAAACAACTGGTCAAAGGTCTCCCTGAATTGCGTTATCAAAAGGACCATCTTTGTGGAGCTTGTGAGAAAGGAAAGATGAAACGATCATCTCACAAACCAAAGCCCGAACCATCAACGAAAAGAGTATTGGAGTTACTTCACATGGATTTACGTGGACCGATGCGGACACAGAGCATAAACGGGAAACGATATGTGTTGGTTATCGTTGATGACTATTCACGATATACCTGGGTCAGGTTCTTGCGATCCAAGGACGAGACAGCTCAAGAAATCATAGATTTTATAAAGAGTGTCGAGACCCAACAGCAGCTGTCAGTTCAATCAATCAGATCCGATAACGGCACGGAGTTCAAGAACTCGGTAGTTGAGGGTTTCCTTCGATCCAAAGGTATTCAGCGTCAATACTCTCCTGCTAGAACGCCACAACAAAATGAGGTCGTGGAAAGGCGTAACCGTACGCTTGTGGAAGCCGCTCGCACAATGCTCACATACTCAAAGCTACCTCCATTCTTGTGGGCCGAAGCCGTATCAACAGCCTGCTATACACAAAATCGCTCGATTATCCATAAGCGCTTTAACAAAACTCCTTACCAACTCTTTTTGAAGAAAGTGCCATTTATCAAGTACTTACGTGTATTTGGTTGCAGGTGCTATGTGCTGAACGATAAAGAGAACCTCGGGAAGTTTAACGAAAAGGCGGATGAAGCGATCTTCATTGGATACTCATCCAACTCGAAGGCCTATCGCGCATTCAATACCCGAACCAGAACAGTCAATGAAAGTGTGCATGTCACATTTGATGAGTTGGTTGAACTGGCACCCGAAGTTGATCATACAGGACCTCGCATTACTCAAATTCCTGGACACTCTTCTAATAACCCCATTTCTTTTTCTTCTTCTGATTTGGTTAATTTGTTTGATCCTTTATACGTAGAATTTTTCGGTCCTAATGCTAATGTGTCTAATGTTGTCAATGATGTAGGTAATCCTTCAAATTCAACTGCGCCATAAAGTTTCTCCGCTCCATCTTCATCCACATCATACTCTTATCCATCAACATCATCCACCGATACATCCGCAGTTGAATCTACTCCTATAATACCCTCACATATAATACCAATTATCCTTCCTTCACCTGAACACTCAGAAATCGAACCGGAACCAGTGGTACATTCATTTGAAACCATTGACCATGAATCTTCATCCATCCCCACTTTAACCACTGAGATTCCATCCCGAGCACCCCTTCCACACGAGATTAAATGGACCCAAAGTCACCCAACAGATCAAATCATTGGTGATGTTTCAACTTGAGTCCAAACTCGTAGGGCGTCTGCTAATGAATGCCTCTTCGCATCATTCCTTAGTATGATAGAGCCCGCTCGTGTGGATGAAGCCCTAAAAGATCCAGAGTGGATAGTTGCAATGCAAGAGGAACTCAACCAGTTTGAACAGCTAAGAGTATGGCAGTTAGTTCCCAAATCAAAAGACCGTACAGTGATCGGAACAAAGTGGATTTTTAAGAACAAACGAGATGAGAACGGCATTGTGATAAGGAATAAAGCAAGACTTGTTGCCAAAGGCTACCGACAACAAGAAGGGATAGATTATGACGAGACCTTCGCTCCAGTTGCACGGATCGAAGCAATCAGAATCTTCTTGGCGTTCGCGGCACACAAGGACTTCAAAGTGTACCAGATGGACGTCAAGACTGCCTTTCTTAACGGTGAACTCAACGAAGAGGTGTATGTTGAACAACCACAAGGCTTTGTTGACGCACATAAACCTGACCATGTTTATGTGCTAAAATAAAGCCCTCTATGGTTTAAAACAAGCACCTCGCACATGGTATGATAGTCTTTCTAATTTCCTTATTTCTGCCGGTTTCTGCAAAGGTATGGTGGACACAACTCTGTTCAATAAAAGGGAAGGCCCACATATAATTCTAGTACAGATATATGTCGACGACAATATATTTGGATCTACTGACAGTAACTTCTGTAAGGATTTTTCAGCCCTAATGGAGTCCAGGTTCGAGATGAGTATGATGGGGGAAATGAACTTTTTCCTCGGATTACAAGTCAAACAACTTGAGGATGGGATTTTTGTGAACCAGACGAAATGCTCTTGACATTCTCAAGAAGTATAAGTTAGACTCTTGCACGAGTACCGCAACTCCCATGGCCTCCAATTGTAAGTTAGACACCGATCCTTCTGGAAAAAGTGTCGATAATACAACTTACAGAGGGATGATAGGATCCTTACTGTATCTGACTGCTAGTAGGCCGGATATAATGTTTTCAACATGTCTTTGTGCTTGCTTTCAGGCCGACCCGAAAGAATCACACCTAACTGCGGTAAAACACATTTTTCGTTATCTTAAGGGTACACCCGATCTTGGTCTATGGTATCCAAAGGGAACTGATTTCGATCTTACCGCTTTTTCAGATGCTGATTTTGCAGGTTGTACAGTTGACAGATGAAGCACGTCGGGAGGAATACAGTTCTTGGGAGATAGACCGGTGAGTTGGTCCTCCAAAAAGCAGAATTGTGTTTCAACATCCACAGCTGAGGCTGAGTATGTAGCAGCTGCAAGCTGTTGCTCTCAAGTACTGTGGATGAGAACACAGTTACGCGATTATGGATTCTCACTCACCAATATCCCGATTTACTGCGATTCTCGGAGTGCTATTGCCATCTCTTGCAATCCTGTGCAGCACTCTTGAACGAAACACATAGATATCAGGTATCATTTTATTAAAGATCACGTAGAATAGGGAACCATTGAGTTGTATTTTGTTGGCACGGAATATCAACTTGCGGATATATTTACTAAAGCTTTAGACGAACCTCGTTTTCAGTTTTTAGTATCCCATATCGGCATGTTGAATCCGCCTTCCAATTAAATATCAGATATTGTCTTAAATAATTCTATTTCAATCTATCATGTTTGAAATTCCTTTATTTTAGCAAATATCTGTTATTTAAATTTAAGGATTGTGTCACAAAATTGAAACTCAATATTTCCTTATCTATGTACATTTTTAATAATTAATGATCCTGACGAATTGCTGTGTGAATTGTTCATCACGGAGTGGGACGCAAACCTTATCCAGGTTTGTCTGTATTTTTAAGGCTAAAAAGGTTCAAGAACTTCATCTGAAAAAGAAAAGGAAAGGAACAGGTATTTATTTGAGGGGGAGTATAGTTAGGTTATTAATTTTTATAATTCTTTGTTTCTTTTTAATTTAGTAATTAAATTTTTAAATTTTAGGTTGGTTATATTTTAGTTTAATTTTAAGTTTAATTTAATAGGTCAGAAAATCCCAAAAAGATTTTAATTGTTCAAATTTATCAAAAAGCCAAAAATATTTTAGTTTATTTTATTTTATTTTAATTCATTTTTATCTTAACTTAAATACTAAAAGAAAATACCAAAAATATTTTATTTTGTTGCTACAAAGAAAAACTCAAAAAGAAGTAATAATTTGGGCCAAATTTTTGTTTATTTGTTAAAAACAATTCTTGTTTGAATTATTTTTCAAGCCCAATATTTTTTTATATATATGTGTGTGTTGTGTTGCACAAACCGGCGGCCCACAATACTTCTTGGGCGCGGATCCCATCTGACCCGACCCGACCCATGCGACTTTAAATAGGGTCACCGGTCAACACCCCATTCCTTCATTCTCAAGATTTCTTTCCTTCTTCTTCCTTCTTCTCCTCCGTCGACTCCACCGCCTTCCACCATAACCACCATTTGCCAAGTTTTTGGAACATCATATTTCTCCGTTTTTCTCACTTCATTCACGTTCGGCATCATCAGGTAACATACTTCTACCTTTATTTCAGCCTTTAACTTCATATTTTGTGTGTTTGATTCTCAAAATTTTATTACTTTTTCATTTTCGGTTTTTCTTATTTTTAGGTAGTTTAATGTGTGTTATTTACTTAGTTGTAGTTGGATAAAATGTTCCTTATATGTTTTTAGTCTAGGATCTTTAATTTCATGCATTTTTGTCAATTTTAACTGTTCACGTTGAAAAATTGCATGAACTCATTAACTGCACACATGCATTTCGGACGTCCGAATTCGGACCAAGCCCCGAATTCGGATGCCCCACTTAGACTAATTTCATATTTTTTCAAAAATATCCGACCGAATTCGGACACTGTGTATCCGAATTCGGACACTGTGCATCCGAATTCGGTCCCTAAAAATATTTCAAACTGTTCAAATAACGTCTAAGTGACATATCTGTTCATCCGAATTCGGATGGCATCCGAATTCGGTTTCCATCCGAATTCGCTTATTCACCTTTCCATTTACCTGCATTGCATTCCATCCGAACAGGCATCTGAATTCGGACCACAATCACACCTCATCCGAATTTGGCCCAAATCCTCATCATCACCTTCACCCAATTCGGTACTCATCCGAATTCGGACCATCATCACACATCAACCGAATTCGGACCCGAACCATCCCATTTCATGCATCATCCGGATTTCGGCCGGATCCGAATTCAGTGACACTGTTCATCCGAATTCGGACCATCCGAAATCCAACACTTAGCATATTTTTTTAAATTTTCTCATTTTTTGCATTTTCACTATAAATAAAAAAAAATCCAAAAATATTTTCATTTCGGTGCACCATTGATTAGAGTTAGGATTAGTGTTTGAGTGAAAACGTCTGATCTACCATTGGTCTCTTAACGATTGACTTTGGACTTTGTTAGTAGAATTTTATTCTACTAATAAAGACCCGATGCTAAACAGATCAGGCAGTTTCTATTCACACTTATCTAGACTTCATCTCAATGTCATATCATATCAAGTCTTGTGTTCTAACTTTGATGCACCTTTGCAGGATGATGGAACCAGCTGTTATCCTCACCATACCCCATCCCCCAATTCCCAATAATAACACCCAACTACCCGAACAATCCATTCTTCCCCAGGCCGAGTTTGTCGAGTTTATACCACATAACTGGCAGCTCGATGTCTCCATCCTCACCAAGGAACCACAAACCCTCGCCTTCGACATCCTCCTTCACCACCACATATATTACGCCTTGTCTACCGCAATCGCTGTTCCCCAGATATACCTGCAACAATTTTGGAACAGATTGCAATATGTTCCCGACGCCGAACCCCACTTCACAACCACCATTGACTGTGTCCCAGTCAAAATCACCATCGCTGCCATACGCCATATCCTTCGCCTTCCCGCAGAAACTTATTTGCCGAGCTGCCTTCAGTTTGATCCCATCCCTTCCATCCTAGAAACCCTAGCCGAAATCCAAACCTTGGGTTACGACGGCCCTCTAACCAAGCCTTCAGATTTCCGAACAAAGAATCTACAATCTCAATGGCGGATCCTCTTCGATGTCATCAACAAGTGCTTCACAGCAAAGCACTCAGGCCACGACTCTGCCTCGGCTCAGGTCTTAGCCATATTCACCGGCTTTGCCTTTGACCGCCATGTTGATTATGCGGCTTTCCTCTTCGAGGAATTGAAAAGAGTACATTTGGAGAGAGGAACCAAAAAGGGACGCAAGTACATACCTCTCCAATGATTTTTGCATCTGATCATCCAATATGCGATGGACAACGATGAAGACATCCACGAGCGCCCTGAGGCGGATGTCTACCCTACAGTGGCCATTCAGAAGCTTACTTTGCCAAAGGGGGCTCCTTCAATACCTATAATTACTATCCCGTTGTCTCTAATGCTAATGGCAAGGGATTTGGAAAGGGTTAGGGCTTATATTCGAGTGTTCTATCCGGATGACGTTCAGTCAGAACCGACTAAGTCTAGCCAATTCGAAGGTGAGGCCAGAATGAGTGAGGACGAGGGAGATCAGTCGGAGGTTCAACAATCATTGGGGATAGGTGAGCGGGAGCCTGTGTTTGTAAGTGAGGGAGAAGGTGGTGAGGCGGCAGAGGTGGCGGATTCCGAACGAACCGTCTCTGTCATGCGAGGGATAGATATCCAATCTGAGGGTGACCGAAGCCTTATCAGCCGGATCACCCACCAAAAGACCGTCAGTCCAACAGTCGAAATCACCCCCACCATCCACTTGGTATCCCCTCAAAGAGAAACCACTTCATTGCACGAGGATTTTACTCATACGCCATCGCCCTCTCATTCGGAGAGTGGCGGTGTTGAACGAGGTCATACTCCTCCCCACGTGACCGAACTTCCTTCATTCACGATTCCATCCCCATAAATACACACGCCGCACGATGCCTCTGTGGCATCCCCAAGAGCTGCCTCCATGGCAGCTCCACAAACTTCCGGATCTGAGCGTCCTATAGTGGAGCCAGAAATGACGGAAGGAAGACCTGAAGTGGCTCCATCAACGCCATCCACTTCAGGCCATCTCCCAATAAACTTGGAGATGCTAACGGCAGCTCTTCGTGCTGCCGGTGTGATTACCCGGGCTGACCTGGACGCCCAAAAGGAAGCTGCTGAGGAACGTCACACCGCCCTTCTATCACTTATAAAGGGTAAGGGTGTCGCTTCTGAAGCTGTGCCTCCACCAGGATCCCATTCAGTCCAGATGCAGATTGCCGACCTGTCTGACAAAATAGATGCGCTGACACGTCTTATTCTTCAAGTCCTGGAGCAACTGAACTCCAGAATGGACCGCCTTGAGTCTGCGGTGATTGAGCTACAATGCCGTCCTCAAGCTGAGTCCCAGAAAAGAATTCCTAATTCTTACACGGATGAGACTGCCTGAAAAGTGAGAAATTCTGACACCCATCATTTTCGAGTGAGTATTACACCAAGAATTGACAAGATGAGGGGGAGAAAAGACAGAAAACTCAGTCTGAGGACCCAATGTTGTTTGTAGGGGGAGTAGAGACCGAAGGTACAGAGATTCAGGGGTCAGGGGAACAGATGCAAGAGGCTCAGGTATACTTGATGTTAGAAGACGAGCCTATGTTCGAGGGTCCAGCTCCACTGGATCCAATGACAGCTATGGTAGAGTTCGAGCCCGTTCATGAGAAAGTTGAAATCATATTGGTGTCTGACTCAGACTCCGATACTGAGGACAACAAACCTTTAATCATTCCTAAGCCTGAGCCCGAATCACCGAAAAAATCATCATCTTCCTCCTTTGATTTCCTAAACTCACCACCACCAGCCTCACAATCAAGAAATTCTTTCATCCATTCAAGCTCCCCCATCACTCAAAGCATCCCATCTAGTCCAAAGCCCACCAAGATCTCCAAGTCCTCCTCCAGTCCAACAATCTGAACAACCAGGTCATTCAGAAACCAAGAGGGTTGGTTGCTTTGATGAAACTCCAGAAGGACCCGGAGAATATAGGAGAGAGGATTTATACTGGGTAGGCCAGTTTTCAAGAGGTGAGGTACATAATCTACCGCCTGAAAAGAAAGAGGAGCTTAGCCAAGAACGGCGGGGGACAATCATAAAATTGCTTGAAGCTAAAAAGTCTGAAATAGAAGAACCCCCCGTTCAGGGTCTCAAAGAATTCCTGCAGAAGTTTCCTCCTGAGCAGTTTCAGAACCCGTTCTTAGAAGAAAGATTTAAGATGGTATTCAGAAAGAAGCCTGGATCCTTCAGCAGACGCCTCCTGATGGAACTGACAAATGTAACCAAAGCTGAGCAGGCTGAATACTATTAATTAATGCTCAGGGAGAGGAGGTCAAAAGTGTCAAAATCGAAGATAAAGAAACTCATATCCATCACCATGTGCAAAAGGGTAAAAGTATACTATCCCGCCTTTCAAGTAGAAAGAGAAGATGGCACGGCTGATGAGTTCTTCGATAATGACCTGGACTTCATAAGTGTGGACGACGTCGAATTCTTACACGACCGATTGAAAAATCGTATTAAAGGGCGTCTGTCTCGCATGACTGCTTTAGGTGCCCTTGTTCGAAGTATGAACCGCCGCTCGATCATTATGTGCCTCAGAGACTTCCAAATGGCAATAGAGAGCGCGATGGTTAAAGTGGGCCTACGAGCTCCTGAACAAGATAGCTTCCTTCTAGCCCACAATCCTGCATACAGAGTTATATTCAGAGGAGGCCCGGGTGCCATTTTTGTAAATCATAAGGGCTTCAAAAGGTTCATGCGCTTTGAGGATCTTCCCTGTTACTCCGACGGTACCCTCAGATTGGTTAGAGCCGCGCTTACTCAAAAAGTTCAAAAATATGATGCTCAACCAGATCCAGAACAAAGATGCTCACCGAAGGGGATTCAGGACACCCTCAGCGGCATTGAACTCCTGAACGAACGGCTACATATGAGACAAGTGACCAGACGCTTTGACGTCATCCTTGGACTCCGAGAATCGACCGATCATGCCAGAGTTCCAGGACCTCTAAAATGATCGAAAAAGGGGAGATTGTTAGACATTTAATTTCGATCATATGGAGTTATTTTGTAATAATTATTTACTTAGTATTTAGTCTTGTATTTAGTTTCCTTGTATTTTATTTCCATGTAAAAGTCTAGGGGTCAAAGGTGACAATGCCTCATAGTTAATTAAATGAAGCTATGTATAGCTCCTAGGGTTTCACAATGTAAGACACGGTTGGAATATTGAATATACACTACAACCGCCATTTACATACTCTCTCTCAATATTCATGTTGTTTTCTTCATCATTTCTCAATTATTGAGCTTTGTTCTTCTTGGGATTTGATAAAGAATCATTAAGGTGCTGAAATATTACAGGAATACATATTTACAGTCTATTTTTTTTGTTATACTAATCCTTACGTTTTTAACTTTTTCCAATTGTAATAAACTACAAATTATTCCATCTTTTTTAGTTTTTCCGAACAAAAATAGCTACACACTATTTCATTTTTTGAAAAAAAACATTAAAACGTAATGGTTTGTAGTTTTTCGTTCGGAGAAAAAAAATAAAAGGTATTGGTTAGGTTCGAAAAAATTAGAAAAATAATTGATTTTTTTTGTTTGGAAATATTGAAAATCAGAATTATTCGTAGTTTTTTCGTTTGCAAAAACTAATAACAGAATTGTTTGTATTTATTTTAGTTTTCCAAAACAAAAAACTGGAATGGGTTGAATCTTTTGGTGCAGAAAAAAATAAAAAAAACATATTGGTTTTCGTAGTTTTTTACGTTTAGTAAATGAAAAACTTAAAACATGAATGGTTAGTAACTTTTTTCCGTTTGTAAAAACAAATAAAAGTTTAAGGTTCAAATTTCTTTGGTTTGGAAAACTACAATATAAATTTTTATATTTTTTCATTCGAAAAAGCTAAAAAAAAAAAACAAAATGGATTCTAATTTGATACTATTGTTTATAATAAAAGAAATAAATAAGTTAGTAACTTAAATTAAAAATATATTAAAATATAGAAAACTTAATAAGCAATAAATTAATATGCAAAAAATTAAATTAATAATAAATAATAATAACAATAATAATAGTTATAATTATAATTATAATCATGTTGATGATAATATAATAATAATAATAAATAATAAATAATAATAATAAATGAGTTAAATAAAAAAATTTAGGGTAAATTACAATTTTCGTCCATGTGGTTGTGGTTATGTATAAATTATGGTTATGATCCTTTTTACGTCGAAATTACAATTTCAGTATATATGGTTGTCGGTTTGTTATGCTTGTAGTCCTTTGACCAATCATTTTTCTAAAAATGACCATTTTGCCCTTTTAAATTTGTTTAACTTTTGGTCCCTAGTGTTTCTTTTACTATTATTTATTTATTTATTTATTTGATATATCTTTTTTTATTAATTATTACAAGAATTTAGATTAAAATAATATTTACATATATGGATTTGTATATTAATAAGTTGTATTATTATTAATATTACGATTAAGTTAAAATATGTATTTAACTATATATACATTTATTTTTAAATTTTTTATTACTTTTCTTGTTTAAAACTTATAATTATTTATATATGTAACTTTTTTTCTTTTTTAATATTATATATTACTCATAAAAATACTTACTTGTCTTTAATTTATTTATATTTTTAAATGAATATATTTTGATTTATTTTAGAATACATACATACATGTATGTGTGTATATGTGCGCACACACACACATATAAAACGTTTTAATGAAATTTTTTTTGAAACTAAAATTTTTATATGTATATAAACTGCATATGTTTAAAGGTAGTTAATCTAAACAAAATATAAGAATTTGACATATTATATGTATAAATTAAATTAGTTTATTAAATTTTGTTATAAATTCGTATGTAGTTTTTGTTATGCTTAATGGATTAATATATTGAACATTTGTAATTTATATGAATTTCAAATTTATGAAATAAATAAATTAGAATGGATTACACGTTAAATAATATATTTTGTTAAGTTAAAGTTACATTGAACATACACTGTTTATAAAAAGTGAAAAATTAAAATGTATAAATTAATACATATATACATAAATTTGGAGAAAAAATTGACCAAATTTATAAGTATTTATTATAAAGTAATATAAAGTAGAGACAAAAGATAAATAAGTTAAATGATAAATAGTTAAAAAACTTTACCTTTTAAAACTAAATATATAAATAGTTCAAATATGTTTAAATTTTATATGTAAGAACAATATTAACAATATTAATAAAAATAATTAACAATAATACAATATGTTAAATTTAGTCATATACAAGTTATTTTCAATTACTATTACTTATTCTTGTAAATACTTAAACTATAATATAATAATAATAATACTAGTACTACTAATGTCAAATACAAAATGAAAATAAAATATGTTAAATAATTTATTACTTCATTTAATTTTTAATAGTAATAATAAGAAAATTATATTAAGTAAATACTAAAAAGAATTATAAATTATTAAGAAAATGAAATATAAAAGAAATATTTTGATGAGGAACTAAAAATGAAATAAGTGAAAAGGTAAAATTGTCATATTTTCAAAAAATTTGGATAAAGGGACCAAAAGCATAACAAAATCATAACTATAAGTACTGTAATTGTAATTTTATCATGAAAAGAACGGTAATCATAATTTTTATATTAGCACAAGGACGAAAATTGTAATTTACCCAAAAATTTACTTGAGAGACCAAAACTAAAATGAACTACAAACTTAAGGGACCAAAATGTTATCAAATAAAAGGGTAAAGTGGTCATTATAAAAGATTTAACCATTTGATTGTTAAAGTTAACGGCAAAGAGACTATTTTTGCAAGTAAACAGTGAACATAAAAGGACCGTTTATGCAAAATTGAAACCACAGGGACCGTATCTAAAGTTTTATGCAAACCACATTGACCATTTTTGTAATTTACTCTAAAAGTTGAGTCTCATGAAATAAATAAGGGTATTAACTATGTGATTCAATTACTCTCTTGTAATCTTCATATTCTTAATACAAATCGTTTGATTATTGTGTTTGAGTGCAAAATATACTGGGAATCAAAGTTGTCAATTGGTATCAGAGAAAGAAGATTGGATTTAAACTTGAAATCTCAGATTTGTTCGTGTTCTTCACAAAAAAGTCAAGAAATTGGGCTGAAACTTCAAAAAATCACCAATAATTCATACGAAGTCCGTTTAAGCTGATTTTTGGATATGTTGTGCGAGTATATCCCAGAAACATCCTGTCAAAATTTCAGAGGCTAACTCCAAATATCGATGGAGTAATCACAATTTTACTATTCTGGTCATTTTCGGTTACGTTTTTGTGATTATATTTTTGATTTGAGTGATATACTTGTTGAAATGATCTGAAATTTTGCATAAATGATCTTATATGTTAGATAATTTGTTCTGGAAATTTTCATGATCTAATTTGAAGTATCCAAGGAGTAATTGCATTTTTTAAATCTAATTGTTCTTCGTGTTCTTCGTGTTCTTCGCAAAAATCAAAGGTTTTGCTCTTAATTCTATGCTAATATTCTGTTTTTGTTTGGTTTTCTATTTCATAATCATAAGCAATTAATCTTGTACTGATTTTGAACATTTCTTGTTCAATAATTACAAGTTTTTCTTGTTTAATCGTTGAAATTGTTAATCGGTAATTTCTTAAGTGTTATTCTCGTTTCAGTGCTTCCAGAGAGCATAACTTTTGACTGGAACATCGCTAGAAGGCCTACAATACGTCAAAACGAAGCTTGAAACGAGATCTACGACCTCACCGAAATTCAGACCCATCCGAATTCGGATCATCCGAATTTCGGGTCCGGGTCTATCCAAACTTTTGACATTCAGTGCTTCCAGAGGCCATAACTTTTGACTGGAACATCGTTAGACGGCCTACAATACGTCAAAACGAAGCTTGAAACGAGATCTACGACCTCACCGAAACTCAGACACATCCGAATTCGGACATCCGAATTCGGATCATCCAAATTTCGGGTCCGGGTCTATCCAAACTTTTGACATTCAGTGCTTCCAGAGGCCATAACTTTTGACTGGAACATCGTTAGACGGCCTACCATACACCGAAACGAAGCTAGAAACGAGATCTACAATTTCTTGATTAGAAAAGCTGAAGTTTCAACATCAAAAACCTGATTCTGATCCAAGTTTCTCCAAGTTACCAACCTCGGATACATCCGAACTTGTGAACATTCTGAGTTTTTCCAGTTTCCAATCTAGAAGATCCACCTTTTGCACTCCACAATCATGGCTCAAGGAACCCACTCACCAAGGAAATTTCTCCAAGATGAGGTTTCAAAGAAGACTCGGAGTCAATCTAAGTCTTCCAAGAAACCCACTCACCAAGGAAATTTCTCCAAGTCTAAGTCTTCCAAACGTACAGACTCTCGTTGTTTTGCACCTACAGATCATGCAAGGAGGATTCCTAAAATAACACCTCTTGATTTTCAAAGTTTCTTTGTGAAAAAGGCAGTCATGCCTGAATCTTTTGTGAAAATCGATAGTAGTGTCAGTGTGCCTGGAAAGGATGTTGCTAGTAATCCTTTGAAATGCTCTTTTTGCAATCTGTTTCATTTATGTCCAAAAAGTTTTCGGCGTGCCGTTCCGGAAATGACTAAGTTTGTACCTTATCCTGAAAAACGGAAACGCCACCAATCTAAGAAAACAAAAGTGCACCGCCTGACAAATTGGAAAAACCATCGCCAAAGGCCGAGCCTAAGGAATTTCCAAAGTCACCCAAGCCAAAGGTTGTTCCATTACCTAAGGTTGTTTCAAAATCAGCTGGACCCATATACAAATGGGTGCCAAAAGGTTCTGCATCTAAACCTGTGTCGAATGATAACTGGATTCCTACTGTTGTGTTCTTACATGACGATGGAAATCCTAAATCTAACAAGAAAGGACCCATCTTTCGATGGGTACCAAAAGTGGTTTAATTTTTTTGAAGGTAAATGGTTTTCAGATCACTTCAGACTGGAACCCGGACTTCAATGAGATGGTTTTCAGATCACTTCAGACTGGAACACAGACTTCAATGAGATGGTTTTCAGATCACTTCAGACTGGAACCCGGACTTCAATGAGATGGTTTTCAGATCACTTCAGACTGGAACCCGGACTTCAATGAGATGGTTTTCAGATCACTTCAGACTGGAACCCGGACTTCAATGTAAAGGCTTCTGATCGCTCAGTTCAGGACCCGATCTTCAAAGAAATGGCTTCTACTTACTTCCGAGTGGAACCCGTACTTCAAAGCAATGGCTTCTGCATCATGACAGATCAGAACCCGATCTTTCATGTTTAGATGGTTTCTAAACACCCAGTTTAGAACCCGTGGTTCTGCGACTTATCTGGAATTTTCTCTACTTTTTATGCTTATCAGTTTGAGTTTGAGTTACATTCTTGAAATTCACTCATAACATTTTATGTTTCACTGATACTGTTCTTATTTGCAGGGGGAGTTTCAGATGCGCTTTAAGCATTCTGAATACTCTAATGCACACTTTAAAAGGTTTTGTTAGAATAATATGATTCTCTGATTGAGTAAATTTCCACCAAGATTAATTGATCTAATCTTCGTGATGATGTTGATCTCATTCTTCCTGAGATTCTTTCAAATATTCTGATTTCTCCCACATATTCTGATTCTCTCATACATCAAGTTTCTCCCATACAAGCTAATTCTTTCATGATAGTCTAATTTATTTTCAAATCTAATATCAGACTTTCTATTGAAGTTCTCTCATACAGTCTCTCAAACTTCCCAAGATATTTCATTCAACTCTCATCCATCTTCTGGAATACCTCATGAGCTTAACTGCTATATCCTTCAAGATATCATGCTCACTCCTATGGTCTAAACCAGAGCCGGAAGACCTACCCAAGGAGCAAACTACTTTAGTTTGTGTGAGTAAGGGTTCTTAGGTCAATTAGTTGAGGAGTGTTAGTTACCACGGGGTACTAGCAGGGTCGAGCATAGATAAAATGCAAATGAGAGGGTTTATCGAAAGGAGATGGGGTGCATCATGAGCTAAAAGTGAGCCGGTGAGAGTACAGTTGAAAAATGACGATAGCTGAGGGGTGAGAAAGGATTAAAAGAAAAAAAGATAAATCCTACCAACACCGTGTCAGTCTGCTGGGTTTCCTACATCTGCTACCAAATTCCATGTGTTGGAATTAGGTATTGAACAAGACGTCATGGACCCAGTGACGCATGCACCTAACCTCCCTAGCTACTCAGTTGTCTCTTAAAAGACTTCTGTTTCAATTCACACGGAGTTATATCACATACTCTATCGACATATCATTTGGTTGATATTGAAACAAGGAAGACATCCTCTCCGGTCTCCGACTTCAGTTGATGCACTTTGAGTCTAGAGCTTAATGTTATACACTTTTAGGACACATGGAGTCTACAGTCTGCGTGACTATAAACAGCTTGTCTACCGAGACAAAGCCGGAACAAATATGAGTGATTCTTTCATGATAAAGGATTTCACGATGATTATTTGGAAATCCTACCAGTGTTAACGTCACGCCAGCGCTGAACGTAGGTCACATAGACTTATTCTATTGTGCAAACAGAACTCCTATGTCGAACTGGAATGTTACTTACAAATGAATTTGTTTCATTTTCTTATATTCAGGTTGCAAAGTCATGATCTTCACTGTAATATCCTTTTGGTTTTTTGTTTCTGAAGGCGAGGGAAAATTTTATGGTGTCACTATTTATATTCTGTTATTGAGGGGATTGAGAATGTAACGTGAGAGAGATAAGAACTTCAATGTCTGTAATGTTCTTAAATGTAATATTTTCTTTCTGAGTCTGTAATCATCTGCTTCGACAAAGAAAGAAGATTTGAAGACACATTGAGGTTGTTCATTTGAAGGGGAGAGCTGAAGTGATTACATGATGATCATAATTCTCATGATCATCATGAGGGGGAGAATGTTCTGAAAAGAGTTGAAATGTTTTGAAAGACCTACTAAACGCAAGGGGAGAGCCACCGATTTGAAACATTTAAGGGGAGAGTCATCTAAAGAAGATCAATGATATACTTCAAAAGTTCAGAGATCAGAGTTACTTCAAAGATCAGAGATCAGAGTTTAGAGCCCAAGACTTCAGAAGAATACAAGCGTTGATTACAAGAAGGGGGAGATTGTTAGAAATTTTTCAAGCTTGTGTAATTGCGCTTAATTGTAAATATTTAATTATACACGAAAGGGGAGATTGTTAGCCCTAAAATAGTGTATAATTAAATATAATAAAAGTCTAGGTTCAATTTATAATTAGGAATAGTTTACTTTGGGGGGAATCTTAATTTCCAAGACTTTAAGTGAGTGTTTGGACAAACTCTCAAAGTAGGCTTAGGTATATATAGTATTGTTCTCCTAGGGTTTTAAGAAGAAGACAAAAAGGAGCCTCCATCTAGCCTCCACCAAGTGTGTGTGTTCTTGAGTGTGAAAGTTCCTAGAGATTGAGTGTCAAAATTCTCTCTTGTAATCTTCATATTCTTAATACAAATCGTTTGATTATTGTGTTTGAGTGCAAAATATACTGGGAATCAAAGTTGTCAATTTCTTAAATACAATTTAAGAGAAATGAGCATCTTCACTTGGTCCATTCCTCTTCAAAACTCCCAATTATCTAAGGCACCGTTTGTTTTTTTAAGAGTTTAGACGTCTAAACACTTTTTACCGTCTGTTTGATAAGATGTTAAAAAAGGTCTAAAAATCTATTTAGATAAGATTGTTTGTTTTTTAATTTAATATGTCTTATTACATGCAAATATGCAATTTGTCAAATTTATAGTTTTTAGCATTAGAATGTTAATTTTTTTAATTAAAATAAAGTACTTTTACCTGATAAATTATTAATCTATAGACATATTTAAATTATAAAATGAATTTTTTGTTTTAAGAGAAATGCATCATGATTAATTAATTATATTCAAAACAACTTCTTATAAATATCAACTGATTGAAACACACCAAAATATACGAAATAAAGTATCATAACAACTAAAATCAAAATTCATAATTGTCCCGCAATTTCTTCACGTAAATTAGCCATGTATTGTCGATCGGTCGTACTGTTATCAAAAGAAGGAAAAAGTCACAACCTTTTCCGTCAACTTATCGATGTACGACGACATGCTAGATAGTTGTAGAAAACGAATGATAAGCATATGCATTAGAGAGACTTAATGCACTCAATTCAAACGAAAAAAGAATCCTTTTGTGGGACGTTAATTTTGACAGTTACAACCAAATTTAAAATGGTGTCCTAAATACTGGAAATCCATACCTACTATAGTTGATAACACTTGTTTGATAGAAATCCCTAAATTCAACATCCAGCAAAAAAAGCACATTTCAAAATATGGTCAAAGCAAAAATTCAATTTCAAAATGAAATCAGTGCTCTGTCACCGATTTCAATTTCAAACCAGGAAGATACATAGGGTCAAAGCAAAATTCAATTTCAAAATGAAATCAGTGCTCTGTCACCGAAGACTCCAAAACCCATTTCAATTTCACCGAACGCACAGTTAGTTCAATTCCAGCAAAATTCCAAAACCCATTTTAATTTCATAGCCAAAAAATCAGTACCAAATAAAAAATCAAACCTGTGAAGTGTGGTGATCTTGATGTTGCATTGTCACTGAAGACTCCGAGAGAGAAGGTGCAACTGGAGACTCGAATAGGGGAGTAGATGAGGGCTTCGTGTAGTGGAGTGGAGGCAACGTGGAGACTCGAACATCTGATTTATGGATCTCACCGGATTGCGTCGACGGAGTGGAGGCGACGTGGGAGAGAGCTTCGTGCAGGAGGGGATACACAGGCAGCGTGAGATAGGGTTTTATCACAGACTCACAGACATCAGAGAAAAGTTAACAGATGTTTTTACTATCTATTTAAAATAGAGGACGGTAAGACTTTAAACGTCTGATTGAAAAAATAGAAACAAACAACTTTTAAGCTCTTTTATCTGACCGATTTAGACATCAGAGGCAAAAAAAGGAATAGATGTAAAAACAAACGGAGCCTAAATGTGAAATATGAAAAGACAACTCAATGTCTTCCAAACTTCCAATCATTGCCCTATAAATACCAACCGTTGAATTATACATACCACACTTACATTTGTTTTGGAAATCAAGTTTTAACAACTATCACTAATTGTTGTTGTTACATGTCAATTACCTTCCCTTGATTATATTGATTTATGTTTTATTTTATATCTTTTATTTCTATATTTTTGTCAATAACTTTCATGGTGAGTTTTATGTGATATCATACAAGAATTGCGTTATAACTTAATCATGTTATGTGGTTTCTTTATGTTCATGTTTTCACTTTGAGGTTCTGAAAAGTAAATTTATTTCATAATCTTATCTTATTTGATGTCATATTAGATACATTTGTTTATTTTAGATCTCTTATTTCAATTTCTTTGTCGATAACATTCATGGTGAATTTTTTGTGATATCATACAAAAATTGTGTTATAACTTGATGATGTTATGTGGTATCATTCCTACGTGTATTTTGAACAATTATTATTATTATTATTATTATTATTATTATTATTATTATTATTATTATTATTATTATTATTATTATAAACTATAATAATTTAGAAATAGTGATGATAATAATACCATTGTTATTTACTTTATTAATAAATATATATATATATATATATATATATATATATATATATATATATATATATATATATATATATATATATATATATAAACATTTTATTTATATAATAGAATGAATAAATTATTTATAACTTTATAATTATCAAATTATTTTATGAAATGATTAATGATATTCAAATAAAATGACTAATAAAATAATAATTATTATGATATATATGTTTGATAATATTTAAGTCAATATCATTAACATTCATGTTTTTGAACCTATGTATTACGTAAATACTTTTTAGTAAATAGTTGTTTACATAAAAATGTATATAACTTAACATTAATTCTTATAAAAAAAAATGTAATTCGTGTAAATTCAATCAACAATTAATCACAAGCAATTAAGAACAAGAAAGAAACCACTAACCGAATGATTTGATTAGAATCAAATGCTTTACAGATGAGAAAATGAAATGTTCACCACTGTAGCCCTAGAATTTCTTCTCACAGATTTCCGTGCGATTTACAAAATGATTTGTGA
This sequence comes from Centrapalus pauciflorus, assembly GCA_020465985.1. Lineage (NCBI taxonomy): Eukaryota > Viridiplantae > Streptophyta > Magnoliopsida > Asterales > Asteraceae > Centrapalus > Centrapalus pauciflorus. Next base: position 357,353 of record JAANYP010003811.1, on the reverse strand, counting down.
GTTCTACCAAATACAAAAGTCAAAATTCTATTTATATGCAATTACAACTATGACCTATTTACAATTTATACCCTAAACTTATTTTATTTCATCAATTAAAATAAGATCTAACATTCTCCCCCTTTGATGAAATAAATTCAGTCTTCACTTGGAAAGTCCCAACTTCATTTCAAATCTCCTGACGCTCTTTCTGTTGGACAATCTCCATTCAATCTTTGAAATAAACTCAACCATGATCATAGGCACTCAGAGTTCCTTTCTTCGTCTTCCTTTTCTTATCAGCAGCCAACTTGCCTTTCAACCGACTCATAACTTTCTGAAGAGTTCCATCACAAAACTTGTTTAGCTCAATACTTCTCATGGCTCTCAGCTTTCGATCTTTATCTTTGTACATGACAGCAGGACGCTTCACCATTATCACTTGAAATTCTTTTAACTCTCCAGCAAACTTGATAACTCTATTAGGTGGAGTGACATTGATCTTTCGCATTCCTCTTTCAACACCTATCTGAAGGTCTTGCACCGACATAAGCACCAGCTTAATGTGCATAAAATGAAACAGTGTCTTCAGCGCAAACCTACAATGTTCCGATAGAGTTCATAAAATCAATCTTCAATATCAACTAGGTGCATCCAGAACATGTCAGCTTCAGTAAAAGTGTACGTGTTTCCATCTGATCTTGTCACCGTGAAAGTAGGATAAAAGATCTTCACCAAGCGATTCTTTTATATCTTGACCAGATCAACAATTCTATATTCACTTATGACTTGATCAACATGCTGAGCTTTATCCTGTAGAAAACTAGCATAGTTAGCCAAATGTGGCCTGTTAGGTTCCAGAACTCTGAGTAGCTTCAGGAAAGTACACGGAGCTTGTCTTTTACAAAAAATCTTCTTTTCCAAGTAATCTTCGAGGTATGGCAACTTGTTCCTCTTTCTTGTATATTCAGCAGATTTCTTGGATGAAAGCTCTAACCCCTTTTTTCTTCTTCTTGCTCACTTCTTCCTCATTAAGAATAAACAAAATGTCATTAATCTCTCTTTGCACAATCTTTTGAGCTTTAAACCTCAATTGATGATTTCTTTGCGATTCATCTACTAAGACATATTCGTTGAAGAATGTAAGGTCTTGAACTCACGGATCTATCTAGACGTGACACTGTCCAATGAGTGCGGAATCCTCGTTAGCGGCTTGACGGTAAGATCACACGCACGGAACACAGAGACTACCACGGCGTTATACGAACAACAACGAACGTACCTACACGATGATTCTCTCCGAAAACACTCTCAGATTACCAGTAAACTCGAGATCGCCTTTGCTTAATTACACTCTGAAATTCTGCAAAAGTCTGATAATTATTCGAGTTAATCCTTAATTATAGTGACCAATTCGAGTTTGTATTAGGACAAATTCGAAACAGGCCCAAGGCCCATTCGAATTTGTCCACTTGACAAATTCGAATCTACCTTATGTGCAAATTCGAATTTAGACCAAATTCGAATTTCACTATCATACTTCTATTTGAACATATGTTTTAACTTATGTTTGAATTAATCCTTGAGCTTTATGTTTGAACTTCTTGTAATACGTTACACCAACTTCAAACATACAAAAAATAAATATCAAACACACAAAATCACATATGTCAAACACTAGCCAATATTCAATATTACGAAATTTGACTTACACAGAATGCTAACTATAGTTAGACTGCTATCGTCACACAGGGTGTACCAACAGACTCCCCCTTGACGATAGCTTCTAACTATTTACATTTTGATTAAGTACTAGAACCATATAGACTGCTACCTGCATATAGACCTGCATCTATACATACTTTTACTACCTTCTGGTACTTCCTGGCGTCAGACCTCCATCCTTCATGAAAGAAGATATGTTGATCATGCAGCTTCTTCAGGTCGTCCTTCGATAGGTGTATAAGGTGTAATGGATCATACACTCACAAAATAACTTTGTCCTCTATATCTTCCATGACTGCTTCAGCTGTATCATTGTCGACATACCACCATTTCATGTTGCTTAAAACATTCCGTGGCATCGATTTCATTGGCACCTTCTTCAAGCACTTGACAGGTTTGTAAACCATTTTAGCCCATGGCTTTCCAGTATGAGGATCCATCCTTGACTCATCCTCAACTCTCTTTCCTGATCTCGGCTTGAGTCTTTCAAACTTTCCAGTTCTACCCTCTCTTCTGATTATCTTTGCGATTACTTCAGCATAAGGGTCATCTCCAGTGTTGATCAATTCTTTCCAAGGTAACTCCTTCACTTCTACCTTTGGCAATGTGTTAAACACTTTAAGCGTACGCCTCAGGTACTGGAGTCCATCTCTCCTCTTTAGAATGAATAGCTGCAGTTCTCTATCGAAGAACCAGCTGATAATACCTCCGGAGAGATTTTCTGCCCCCGGAATTCTCATCTTCTTCTTCATCTTTGGCTCTGCTTTCTTTTCTTCCTTACGGAACCAAAGGTTTAACAGTTCAGCTCTGCTTAGCTCTTTTTCAGCTTCCTCCAATTCTGAATCGTTCACAGAGGCCAATTTGATGTCATCTATATCGATTACATTTTGATCGTTATGCACATATTGTTCTGTGATAGGTTGTGACTGAATGATTGCTTCATCTACGTGGTCATCTTCATCTTCCACAACCTCCTCATCAGATTTCCAATCAACTATATCTTCTGGCACAAATTCTCCTTCTTCCAGATCTTCCATCTCATCCTCAAAGTCAAAATCTATCACTTCTTCCTCAATATTCATCAGAGCTTCAATGATTTCGTTCATGTCGCTCTCCATCACCTTTGAGGAACTCGCCTCTCCTCCTTCAGCTCCACTCTGACTTGGCTCCCCCTGAATTTCTGCATGTTGAGCAGCAGAAAAATCTACTGGCTCACTCTCTTTAGGTGCATCGGGATCATTGCCTTCGTCATCATCTCCCCTTCTCTGATCCTCAGAATCCCTACAACTTGTCTCCCCCTGAGCTTTTAGATTTTTCATTAACTACTCAATAAGGGACCTCATCGTTCGGATTTCTGCTGCCTGATCTGCAACAAATGTTTTCAGCTCGAGATTCTCTTGTTCAATCTTTCCAACAAATTTCTTCAACTCTGCATTCTCTTTGTCAACATTTGAATTATGCGCCTGTATCTCGCCGATGGCTTTAGTCAGCTGAAAAATTTGGACTTGTTGGAAGTCAACCTTGCTTTTGAGCTCAGAAAACCGTTGATTGTCAGTGAAGGTTGATGAGGTGGATGGAATGGGTTGGATGGGTGTCGGAATGATTGGTGAGGGAATGGATGTTTGAATAGGTGGTGGTGGTGGTGGAATGGATATTTGAGCTGATGGCTGAGCGGTTGGAATCTCTGGCTCAGAAGCAGAGGCCGATGAAGCTCCCTGCATAAAACGATGCCTTTTGGCCCTATGCCTAGGCACCAAAGGAGTAGTATCTTCAGCCTCAAAATCGGAATCATCCTCATCCGAATTCCTAGACACTCTTCTTTTCTCTGCCTCTGGATTTATCACCATTATTCGGGATCCATATGTGTGTATTTGGATAGACTGGTCTACTGTCTCTTCCTCAATTTCAATCTCTTCTACTTCTTCTGATTCAGATTCAGATGTCGACTCAGATTGACCTGCTTCCTCAGGCATATATTCCTCTATCTGCCTAAAGATATCTTCTTCCCTGGTTGGAGGCTCCAAAATATTCCCAACAAGATCAGACGTGATCTCTTTATTTGCATGAGGTCCTTGTGCCCATATTTCTTTCAATGTTTCCACCCGCGGATCAGTTACGGGGGCGACACTTGAAGGACCAGCTTCTTCTGGCTCCTGCACACTGCTTGATGAAGGCCTAGAAGCCTGAGTCTGTCGAACTGAAGTTCTTTGCCTCCTTCTCTGTTGTTGTTGAGGCCTAGGCTGTTGCTGTTGTTGTTGTGGCTGTTGCGGTATTTGAACTTCCCCGGCCCAGTTGGCACCTTCAGGGGCTTGAAAATCTGGATTAACCACTGCACCAAAAAGTGGTGCCTCCACTGGCCTAGCCAAAGCACCCCTATGTGCTTGACAATCTGCAAATATTCTCTTGTCTATCACATCCACACTTTGAATCTCGGGTAATTGTGGCAGATTCGGTAGGAAATGTCGGATCAACATCATCACGAACCGCGGGTACAACAAAAATCTTTCTCGTGCTGGAGCTGTTATCTGATGAACAAACTCTGCAAAGAACATTTCCGAATAGCTGAAAATCTCTGATTGTATACTAACGCGATCATTGCCGACTGAATCTTCGACACAATATAATCAAATCCTGCTTTCTTTGGAGCAAAGCATACCATGAAGATGTGTGCAAGATATCTCCACTGCCCGATTAAACGGCTCTTCATATATGATGACTTAGCCACATCTAGGCTATAACCCATTCTTATGAACGCAGCTTGCCTAACTGCTAATGGAAAGTCTATCGGCCCAGCTTCTTGCTCTGAAGAACCCAACTGCAACACTCTGTGTAACACATCAGCTGAAAACACGAGAGGGTGTCCAGCAATCCTGGTCCTCAATACTGTTGGAGTAACAGTACAATCGACCTGCAGATGGTCCCAACATTCACGAACATATGGCAGCACGATCTGAACGTTATGTAAAAGGGCATACGAAACCCTCGAAGCGGCCAAAAAATCCACCATTTGGCGGAATGCTTGAGCCTCAGGCAGCTCACGGTCCGGAGAAATGACCATATTGTGCTTTTGGACAAACACTCTATCTGCCATATCTGCACATTAAATATATAATATATTAGAAAAATAAACTTGTTCAAATTTAAATTTGTTTTATATTGAGCTTATGTAAGTTCAAAATCTAACACATATGAATTTCTACAAGTTTGGTTTAAAAATTTGTCAAATATTTCGATTTTAAAGATAAATTCGAATAACATATTCGAAAGAACCCCCATTTCGAGTTTATTGGCTTCTTCGAGTTTAGTGACAAACTCGAAGCCACGATCAAATTCGAAGCCATGATCAAAGTCGAATATGTCGGTATGTTCAACAACAAAAATCCAAGATTTCAACCATTTTAGACTTAGAAAATTACATCCATTAGTCCTAATAGGTTCTAATCAAAGATATTTGTCACTAATTTGATGTTTCACCGGTTCAAACTTTGTTATTTTGAAATACAAAGTTCACACCACTAAAACCTCAAAATCGGTTGATTTTGGCTCAATTTGTGTCTAAAACATCCTAAATCTTGTACAATGATGTTAATGTTACCTAGATTTGGGAATAGTCTCGAACACAAACGGACAAAAACTTGACAAATAGTGAAAAACTCGAAACGACAAAGTCGAAGCACTAAATTCGAAATCTCTCTGGATAAACTCGAAGAACTAAAGTCGAAGGTAGGTGAATAATGAATGTCACTGTTGACCTATTTATACTAACCACCTTCGAGTTTGTGACCTATTTCGAATTTACTGCCAAACTCGAAGTCACTGCCAAATTCGAATATACATTCGAATTTGCTTTCAACTCGAATTTAACTTGAAAATTTTGAAAATTTCGAAAATCTTTGAATTAAATTCAACATTTTCAACTTTTCCCAACTTTTTCGTGTAACAGAATAAACTATGCAAAATCATTTACCCTAAGCACAAGATTTTCACTCAGTGTTTATTTTAATCAACTAAGAATGCACCCTCAGTAACTTTGACCTTTTTCCTAAATAAAGTTAAAAAGTAAAATTTAAAAATAAAGGTTCAATCAAAGAAAGTTAAAAACTAATCTATCTTAAATTTAAAATTTACAACCTATACTTAACACTTAACAGAATATTTTTGACGAGTATAGTCAAAGAAAGGTTCAATCAGATAGCGGTGTCAAATACGCACTTTCAGTATTCAAACTTTCACACTTAGGAATTTTTGATTCCTTTGATTGTTTGTCGTGACATACATTTCTAGCCGATTGTTGGTATTATTTTCCCTTTAAACATGTTACACTTTGGAATATCCCTTGGCCTTTTTATTTATCAAGAAATTACCTTACGTGACTCATACTTAGACATACTTTTATGATCAAGGCATACACATAATGATTATAAGTTTTTGGTATTGCAAACTTTCTTTAAAAGGCAAACATCGGACACAGCTCTGTATTTACATACAACAAAGTGTCTTAGTTTGTCTTAAGGTTTATTTTTAAAGCTAGGAAGACAGCGGTGACAGGTCTGTACCGACGTACAACAAAGCGACTTATCTTGCTAACTCGAGTCAAACCAGAGGCAACAGGTCTGTACTTACGTACAACAGAGTTACTTGTTTTGACTCTTAACTCAGTATGATGTTTCTATTCTTTCCATTTCTTTAAGATGTATCTGATGTTGCTATACATCCCTAGAAAGTTTGCATACCTCATTTAGAATCAATGTCTGTATGTCTCTAACATAAAATTAAGACCAATTGGTCATACATCTAAGTTAGTGACACGTCTGACTTTTTCTTTAATATTTTATTAGCCTTGAGACTCCCTATATGTATTATGCCTACCAACATATCAAACTGGATAATGTATAACACTTAGAATCTTAGGTGCATTATGTGTGAAAGCTAAACACTTAGAGCTTGTATTAACTGTGCTAATTTTCGTCACTTTGAACCTATATATCTAAGACATAACTCATTTTCTGATATTCTCTCTTTTTTTTTTTGAACTTTTTATGATTTTCTCTCTTTTTTATTTTGTTTTTTATAAATAAGAATAAGAAAATAAAATAACCTACTAACTTACTATAAAAGGAAAATATCCTAAGTTTACTAATACTTACTATAAAAAGAAAGAAAAGCTACTGCTATAAAAAGAAATAAAACTCTACTAAGGTCAACTTACTCTGGATTACGCATTCCGTTTAGTTGAATTAAATACTCAAAACGTGACTTATCAAAAGCTTTGGTAAATAAATCTGCATTATTATCATCCGTTGCCACTTTTACCAGCTTGATTAAGTTCTTTTCAGCACAATCACGTATAAAATGGTGTCTTATGTCTATGTGCTTGGTTTTATTATGTTTAACTGGATTATTAGTTATTGCAATTGTTGACTGGTTATCTATCCTAAAAGGAGTATGAGTATAAGTCAAACCGTAATCCCGCAATTGTTGTTGTATCCACAGAACCTGTGAACAGCAACTACCAGCAGCGACATATTCGGCCTCGCATGTTGACACAGCTACCGAAGTCTGTTTCTTGTATTGCCAGGAAACGAGTCTCCCTCCTAGGAACTGACAACCTCCAGTTATTGACTTGCGAGTCAAGCTACATCCTCCATAGTCTGAATCAGTGAACGCCTCCAATTCTAGATCGCCCTCCGCGTGATACCAAAGTCCCAGCTTCGGTTTCGACTTGAGGTATCGTAGAATCCGCTTCACAGCTTTCATGTGCATCTCTTTCGAATTAGCTTGAAACCTAGCACAAATACAAACAGCAAACATTATATCAGGTCTAGAAGCAGTTAAATACATAAGTGACCCAATCATGGCCCGATATAATGTCGGATCCACATCGGTATCACTTTCTGTACCCGGTCCGAGATTGTGATTCACTTGAATCGGCGTGCTGAAGTGAGCTGTCAGCTTGGTTCCTTCCATCCCGAAGCGCTCTAAGATGTCATAGACATACTTCGTCAGATGAATAAACATGCCTTCCTTCCTCTGTTCGACTTGCAAACCCAGAAAGAAGTTTAACTCACCCATTGCACTCATCTCAAACTTTGACTTCATCACCTTTTCAAAATCAGTGCACATTTGCTCGTCTGATGATCCAAAAATGATATCATCGATGTACACTTGTACCAAGATGAAATGTTCTCCTTTTCGCTTCACGAACAGTGTACTGTCTATTCTCCCTCTTTCAAACTCGTTTTCTAAAAGATGGTTGGATAGAGTCTCGTACCACGCCCTCGGTCCTTGATGCAAACCATACAAAGCCTTATCTAACCGATATACTCTGTCTGGATACTTCGGATCTGTAAACCTGGGCGGCTGTTCCACATATACCAGTTCCTTCACTTTCCCATAAAGGATCACACTCTTAACATCTAGCTGATAAACTTTAAAACCCTTGAAGGAAGCAAAAGCCAGAAACAAACGGATTGCTTCAAGCCTTGCCACTGGCGCGAACACTTTATTGTAATCGATTCCTTCCTCTTGGTTGAAACCCTTTACCACCAGTCTTGCTTTGTTGCGAGTGACTATACCCCGATCATCTCTTTTGCACTTAAAACCCATTTGGTTCCTATTGCTATTTCTCCTCGAGGTAACGGAACTAACTCCCACACTTCTAGTTTCCTAAACTGTGACAGTTCTTCCTGCATCGCTTCAACCCAAGAGTTGTCTTTTAGTGCCATTTGCACATTTTTCGGCTCTACTTGTGAGATAAATCATGAATAGAGGCAAGCATGAAAGGCCTCAGAGTCTTTATCATCGACAACAACACTGTGTTGTTATTTAAACTACTCCTAGTCCTCACACCAGCATTAGGACTTCCTATGATGCTTTCTATAGGATGGTTCTTGTTGATCCTAGATGTCTCTATCTCGTCAACCCTCAGATTATCTCCCAAATTTGATCCTATCTCTCCTAACGGAGGAACGACTTCAGACTCCACATTTTCTTCCTCATGGACACTGCCTTCAGAGGCTGAATTTGTAGTCTGATTTTCATTTGTAGGCGCTTCAGAATCAGTAACTTCTGGAGATCTATCTTCAGTTGATGTAGGCTTAGATGCTGATTGAAAAGTGGTCCTCGGAAAACTATGACCCTCGTCATTCAGATTTAATGACGACATGTCCTTTTCAATTGTACCTGCATTTTCATCCAAAGGAATGTTAAATGACTCAAACAATTTGTCATAATCAAATATCCATTCCGGACCAGTTTGGGGTTCATGTGTATAACTTGTGACTTCAATGTTATACACAATCTCTACTGTACCATTTGATTTATTAAAAACCCTTTTATTTGGTGAATTCGGCACATAACCTAGGAAGTATTCTTCGTCAGCCTTTTCACGAAACTTTGGTTGATGTTTTGTTTTCATTGAAGTACATGGTACCCCAAAAGGTTCAAAGCCAGTTAAATTTGGTGGCCGTTTATTCAAAACTTCATAACAGGTTCGGTTCAATGATTTGACAGTAAGGACCCGGTTTAAAACATGGCACGCGGTATTCACTGCCTCCCCCCAAAACATGGTAGGAAGCTTTGAATCCGATAGCATGGTCCTTGCTGCCTCAATCAATGTCCTGTTTTTCCGCTCGGCCACCCCATTTTGTTGTGGCTCATAAGGTGCACTAAATTGATGTACTATGCCCTTTGATAGGAAATATACACCGATTACAGTGTTTTTAAATTCTGTTCCGTTATCACTTCTAATTACCCATCGTTCCGTAAGAATTTTCCACTTGGTCTAAGAACCCGATGAGCTTGGCAGTCGTCTCGTCCTTTGTACCTAAAAAGAAAACCCAAGAAAAACGTGAGTAATCGTCAGTAATAACTAAACAGTACCAACTACCACCTATACTCCTTTTGTTGATTGGTCCGAAGAGGTCCATTGCAACAAATCGAATGTGGCAGGGATGGAGTTCTGAGTCTTGGACTTGTGTGCCTTCTTGTGTTGTTTTCCTTTCTTGCACGGTAGACACTTATCCTCGAACTGAAAACTCTTCATAGGAACACCTTGCACCAATCCATTTTTCGTAATGTAGTTCATCTTTCTCAGGTGCAAGTGTGCCATGCGTCTGTGCCACAAAACCGACTCAGTCTCTGAAGTGACATCTAAAGCAAGACATTTTGTCAATTGACTTTTTGTGTGTGCCCTTTGACTTAGGTGTCGCACTAGTGTCTGGCTCTTTTGTTTCAACTATAGCGACTGGTTCATCCTCCTGATCATTAAAGTCAATTTTGTGTTGTCCTACAGGTTTATCACTAGAGGATGGCACAAATTTAACTTTCTTAATCTTGATATTATTAGCAGTCCCCTTAGTTTCATTTTCCTTTGCAATTTCAGACACTGGTTCCGGTTTTTCCTCTGATTCAACTGATTTCTCAGTTTTCTCCTGAGGTTGAGGTACATAGTTATCATTGAAAGGTGGAGGACTCTCATGATATCCTAGGCCTACAGGCTTCTTAGACTGACACTGTGCATCTAAGATTTTCCCTAGGTTAAGAGATGAGTTCCTAAACGTTTCAAGTTTACTGTTGACCTCAGCCACCTTCACCTTAGACTCGGCTAGCTCTACTTCTTTTGATTTAAGCTCCTTGGTTAATGCCTCAACATGTTCATACATTAGTTCTAATCTAACACACTGTTCGCTCAGTTTGTCCTCTAGAACTATAACATCCTGTGCATCAGCCTTAAGCTTATCCCTAAGATCTTGCTTTATATCTACTAGGCTAGCATTATCTGATTTTAGCGATTCATTTTGAGCAGAGATGGTTTGATGTGATTCTAGTACTAAATTTAACCTATTGTTAGACGTAGTACATAAAGCACATAAATCATGAAAAAGAGAAAAGTTCAGAGTTACCTTGGCATGATCTGATTCTACGTTGGCCATCTGTGTGGCAAACTCCAGAATTGTCTGATCAGCTGACTTTTCTACCCACATCGGACTGCTTTCATTCTGACTGCTGTCCCCTGTGTTTTCCACTGTCCCATCACTTCCAGTCTTAGTCACTTCAGCCATAAAGGCTCTAGCATCGATTCTGGATGTGTACTCCAGTAATAAGTTCCATCTAGCTGTCTGTCTGATGTAACATTGGATAACAGACCAGCTATATTTGCATGACTGGTTGAACTACTTGGTAGATAACGCCCTTGCGATTGATTCTGATACTGTCCCTGGTAGTTCTCTACAATAGGTCTCTGACACTCTCTAGCGAAGTGTCCTAACCCCTGACAGTTGTAACATTTAACCTTGGACTTATCGAATCCAATCTTATTGTTACTAACGTTTGGATTCCTTCCCGTTCTTTTGATGAACCGTTTAACTCTCTGAGTTACCATGGCCAGTTGCCATTGCAGATCCATCTCTTCAAGATCATCAGGGTCTACCTGATCGTAATCCTCATCCCAAAGTGCAGGATCGTTAATTTTGCCCTGAATGCAATTGCCGTAAGCGGCCACGAATGAAGCCAACAAATTCAGATGGTCTTCAGCCGATTTTGCGCTCATAGGCATCTTTGAATATCCTTGAGATGTAGATGTCGGAGTAGCCTGATGATGCTTTTCTTCTGGTCTAGCAAACCCTAAGAAAGCCCTACTTAGTGAGTAATCTGTTTCAGCCGGTGACGAAGTCTCTCCCGAGAAAAATGCTGTAGCGGTATTCAAGTCAGTTGCCACTGAAGGTTTTGATTTCCAAAAGTACATAGCAGGATCTTGAACTTGGTTATAATCCGTATCCTTCTTTAGCAACTCAAAGTGATATGCCCTCAGCGTTCCGATAACATTATCTAGAGTCAGAGTATAGAATTTATCTTCATCATGCTTTATCAAGGCCACGTACATCTCCCATTTAGCCGGTAAAGCATCCAGAATCTTGTTAATCTTCTCCGTTTCACTATACTCCACGTCGTGGCTGTCTAACTCAGTTAGTAAATGATAGAATCGTGTGATAGTCTCATCCACTTTTTGTTCTTCAAGTCTTTGAAGATTGCAAACTGCTGCTTGAGCATTTCCATTCGATTCTTTCTGACCCTCGGGTTACCTTCACACCTTTTCTCTAACGCATCCCACAGCTCTTTTGCTGTCTTCTGATTACGGAAGGTGTGCAAGATCTCCTGAGGTAATGCCATACGAATGATAGCGAATGCACGGTTTTCTGCTTCATACAGCTTTTTGTCGTCGTCTTTCATCTTTGAATAAGTCAAAACTTTTTGCCGACCTTCGACCTCAGCTGTAGGTGGAATGTATCCTTCGTCGATACAGATCCACATTCGCATATCATTAAATCTCGCGAAGTTGGCAAACCAATCCTTCCACCAGTAATAATCCTCAATTTTCATCAACTTTGGTGGTGAATTCGCCTTTCCAACCTCGTGATCCATCTCCACAAACCTCTGCAGACTTGTCATTGTTTCAAAAATATTTGAATTCAAACTTAACTAATTTAATTCGAAATTAATTTAAATTAATTCTTTCGAATTTAGGTAAATTCGAATGTAATTAAATTTAAACCAATTTGGGATAAAATTCGAATTAAGTTTTTAAATCCAGCTAAAATCGAAATTAATGACAAAGTCGAAGGTTCACTAATCTCGAAACCCCAACTAATTTCGAAGGTCCACTTAAAGTCGAAGACCCAATTAAACTCGAATGTCCAAATTCGATCTTAGTGTAAAATCGAAATCCAAGCAAATTCGAATTGGCCAAATTCGAAGCAAACTTTAAGGAAACTCGAAAGGAGCGTATTTTGGTCAAACTCGAAATTTTAGAAAACCCTAATACTCCCTTACTAAACTCGAGCGCCGCAAATTCGAAAAACGGCTAATACTTCGAGTTTTTCAAGTTTTTCAGATTAAATCAATATTTTTACAACTAAAAATACTGATTTTGGTCAAAAACTTGAAATACAACAAAGTATTTTCCGAAATCTGATTTGTTAAGCTCGAAATAACCTTAAAAATCGTGATATTAACCGTCCAAAAACGTCAAGAAACCTAGGATGTTGCTAATGAACACGAAGAACACCAAGAACACCCCTTAGGCTCTGATACCACTTGTAAGGTCTTGAACTCACGGATCTATCTAGACGTGACACCGTCCAACGAGTGCGGAATCCTCATTAGCGGCTTGACGGTAAGATCACACGCACGGAATACGGAGACTACCACGGCGTTATACGAACAACAACGAACGTACCTACACGATGATTCTCTCCGAAAACACTCTCAGATTACCAGTAAACTCGAGATCGCCTTTGCTTAATTACACTCCGAAATTCTGCAAAAGTCTGATAATTATTCAAGTTAATCCTTAATTATAGTGACCAATTCGAGTTTGTCTTAGGACAAATTCAAAACAGGCCCAAGGCCCATTCGAATTTGTCCACTTGACAAATTCGAATCTACCTTATGTGCAAATTCGAATTTAGACCAAATTCAAATTCCACTATCATACTTCTATTTGAACATATGTTTTAACTTATGTTTGAATTAATCTTTGAACTTTATGTTTGAACTTCTTGTAATACGTTACACCAAGTTCAAACATACAAACAATAAATATCAAACACACAAAATCACATATGTCAAACACTAGCCAATATTCAATATTACGAAATTTGACTTACATAAAATGCTAACTATACTTAGACTGCTATCGTCACACAAGGTGTACCAACAAAGAACCTATCCATTATCTCTACTTGATTCAGCTCTGTAACAGCTGGTGGAATAAAACTCTCCATATTAAACGGTTCCATCTCTTCCTCTTTAACTTGTACCGTAACCTCAGTCTTTTCAACCGTCGGTACAGGCATATCATCTTTTAAGATTTCTTGAACCAAAACTTATTCTTCTTCTATCCTTTCTGCTCTCACAGCAATATCAGTCAATTCTATTACATCATCATCATCCGACTCTTTAATCTCCACCACATTCTCTACATCTTCACTCATCGGAATTTGTTCATGAACTTCATTGTCTGAGTCATCATATTCATCAAAATTATAGAACTCTGATTGAATGCTCAACGGAACAAGAACATCTTCACAAAGAATCAATTCCTGCCCACCTTGAGTATCAACAGGTTCCTTAGAACTTTCACATTCTCTTTTCTCTTCGGTTTCCGTCTCTTTCTCGGGATACATAATCATTAATAATCCAGTTCCTGGATCATCAAGCTTCCTCCTCTTCTCCCCCTCATGAGGAGCATCATCGGAGTTGTCATAATGCTCATCATGCTTACGCTTTGGAGCAGAAGCTTGAGCCTTGCAGGTTTGTTCCACAGCAGAGACTCGTTCAGATAAATTGCCTAAAGCAGTGATGACCGTGCTCTCCAAACCTATCATTCTTTCACGCATTTCATCAAATTGTTCATACACAAAGTCTCTTAGCTCTTCAATAGCCTGATTTAGATCTGTTTGCTTCATCGTTTCTTCAGCCACAGACTTTCCCTTTAAAAACTTATGGATATTTGTCATCTGAGACTTTACTTCTGATAATTGAGCTGTCAAATGATTGTTCAATCCTACAACTCCTGCACTTAAAGCTTGATGCAACGTTGTTTCAGTAACAAATGGGGAAAGTGTAACCACTGGGTCACGTAGACTTCCAGTTGTCACGACAGTTGAACTTGTGTAAAGAACTTCTGCGTGGCCAGTACTTAGAGTTGGCATGAATGTAGCTCCGACTGGACTTCCAACCTCTTCAAGTGAAGGAGCAACAAATGCTTCCGTGACTAAGATTGTTTCGACAGTGACACGAAGTTAAGTTGCACTAACTTGAACAGATGAAGCTGACTCAAGTGTCCTATCGTGTATCGGTTCTAGACTCTGTGCAAGAAATGAAGTCGTACACCCGGGAAGATGTGTACTTGGTTCAATATCTATAAAATCCAAAGGATTTTCAGATAGCAAATGTGTTTCATCCCGGTGAGAAATTAAAACAGTCTCCTGTTGGGAGGAGACTGAGTGGCTGGTGGGGTGTGCAGATGTCAGTGGGATGCTGACTATTTCAATGTTAACCCCCTATTGGGAGCTAACAACAGATGTGGTTTGATCCCGGCTTTCTGGGCTAGAAACCTCCCTCACACTCTGTCTACCTATCTCAACAATATCGATCAATCCTGCACCTCCCTCATTTGGATCATTACCTCCCTCATCATCATCGTTATCATCATCATCTCCTTCTGCAGATCCCTCAAGAATATTTGATAGAGTTCGTTCGAAATCTGAGCTGCTTTCTTCTCCCTCACCACTCCTCTCATGTACTTCTACTCCCCCACTCACAGCTTGGCTTCCCTGAACTTCAGCCCCATGCTGAAGTTCCTCCTCGCCTATAACTCCCTGGTTAAGAAAACCCGGTTCTTGGGTTTCTACAGGAGCGTGATCTATGCGATACAACCTCACATGCTCACTCTCCGGATCAACATACTTTAATAACACTTCAGGAATTGGCATTATGTTTGAAGTTGGTGAATCTTGTATTCCATGCAAGCTCATCATAACGTAATCAAGGCACCTTTGAGCATTAGAGCGTTTTGGAATCTTGTCATTGCCTCTTAATATTCCTCTGATCAGAATTTGTACGAAGCATTGAAGGGGGACAAATTTTCTTGATCTATTTGTCGTCTTTGCTAGCACGACTTCCTTCAGATCCTCCCAGATACATTGCGCGTAGTCGTAATGTTTGTTGAGCGCGATTCCATGAAAAATTCTCAGACAGTGAATGCTACACCTGTCAATCCCAGTATGCTTTGATGTCATGCATCGGTTGATAATGCCAAAAAGTGTGTACCATTCTCCATTTAGTCCATTCCTATGGAACTTAGAACTCTTTGGTAGTGGTTTTGAGTAATCAAAGCAAATGAGATCATGTACAAGTTCGTTATCAGATACAAAATCCTCAAAATCCGCTAGCTTTGGGAAATTCACGTTATCGATGCGACGTGGTAAAAATAGATTGTGCCTCAATCTGGCTAACGCTATTTTTGTCTTGAATTGATCGATGGTAACCTTAAAGTGATGGTTACCATCAGCTGGGATGTAACATCCCAAATTTTCAATTATACGTAATTTACAATTTATAGACTTAATTGTTGTATTATTGGATGATTATGTCAATTTATGTTAATTTCGATCATATTATCAGTAAAATAAGAAAATACGAAGTTGAGGGGTATAATGTGCAAATAGATTAAAATACAAATAAAAGGAAGGAAACCCTTCATTTCAACATTCACACACTCTCTCTACTCTCTCTCTCTAAACCGTATCGTCTCTCTACTCTCTCTCTCACTCGGCTTCAATTCAAGGAACACATAAGAATCAACAATTTCAAGTGCAAAAAGTTGGATTCAAGTTGCAAATTAGGAACTATAACTACTACAACAAACGATTTGAGGTAAGAATCACTCAAGATTTCATTATTTTGATGTTTGGGTTCGGTTTTTATAAGAAACCGAATCATAGGTTTTGATCTAAAATGTTGCTGCATGTTGTATATTATTGATGAAATGTTAAAATCGAGCATGTATGATGTAGTATACCAAGTTTCAGAATCAGATTGGCACCCTAAGTATGATTTTTGGAATTATGTGTGTGTTTTAGTGTGTGTTCTTCGAAGACTTGTAGAAAATGGACACATGAGATTTTTGGTACATTATGGCATGTTATAAGTTGATATAGTACATTTAAGTTCATATTTACAATTTTAATTACTGAAACATGCAAAAATGGTCCAAATATAATTTCTTGAAAATATTGAAATTTTACCAAGTATGAACTCGGTCCGGATCTGTCTGAGTTCGGACCATACCCAATCCGGACCAACAGTGAATTCGGACCCTGCCTGTTTCAGACCACTACTCATTTAGGACCAGTATCCCAATTCGGACCAACCCATTTCGGATCCTACCTCATTTTGGACCTACACCATTTCGGACCAACACCCAATTCGGACCATCCGAATTCGGATGTGGTCCGAATTCAACTGGAATTTCATTTAAATTACAGAAATTAAGTTTTAAGCAATTACTGACATTAATTCACTATTACACTTACTTTACAGATCATTGTGGTGTTGTCTAACACACATTGATTCAGAGACACGATACACTATACCAATCACTGTGAGTAATAGATTATCATTCTAACATTTATTGTCTTTGCATTCACACGTTTACAATTCAATGGCATGTTCACATTGTTCATATACATCATTTGGCACTCATGATTGATTTGTTGTTATGATGCACACTCGTACTTGACATGTAACACACATGTAGCCAGCGTTCATTTGAAAGTGCATTTATTTACATCATGCTTGCACTGCATGATCATTACTTCACAATCTGATGCGACCTGGACTGGGGCTGACAACAGGCCACTGTCGGGGACTGATCATCCCACTCGTTATCTTGGTCAGGTTCGGCACATCCCCGATCAGCATTTGAACTGCCAACCCCATGCTTGCACTACATGGTTTTCACATACTACGAGGCTACTGCCTGTTTACACATACATTGGGGCTTACACTTCCCATGGTTACGAAATGCTTGTAAAGAAATATATGGTGTTTGCATAATCTGTTATCTCACTAAGCGTTAGCTTACAGTTGACTCACCATGTTTTCAGGCAAAGGCAAAAGTGTAGCAGGACCTTCCACTTAAGCATTTCACTTCAATAACCCAGAGACTTTAGAAGCTATTGGTATTTGAATGTAATAGCTTTGGGCTGGGATTTCATAACTTTAAAACAATTATGATGTTGTAATAGTTAGACTTAATCACTGTAGACATGTATTTTATTGCTTTAGTGTGGAACTGCTTAAATCTAATTTAAGTATTCAATTTTAATTATCATGATATTCATTGGGTTGTGTGATGATCCTAGTGATTTCAATTAATTACTATCAAAACAAGAGGGTGTCACATGGGACAAATTTAACAGTGTACCAAAACTGCTGTAAATAAACCTGGGGAATCGAAGGTTTGTATTGAAGTAGATATCCTAAAGGGTGGCCTTTAAGATTATCTACGATGATTGGGTGGCTGACTTTTATGACTTTAGGATCAAGGCGATGGTTGTTATCAAGAAAAGGTAGGCAATAACGAGGTTTAACAAGCTGGTTGTCTGGGATAATAGTGGAGGGTGAAGGTCGGGTGACAGAATCGGATTTGACTGGTTTTGAAACTAAGGTGTGATTTGATGATGAATGATAATCAGATGAGTTAGAGGGTTGGGATTGAGCTGGTGATGCCATTTGAAAGCTGTGAAAAGTAATAAACATGTTAGGATCAATAGATAATCAAATGAAATCTTGCAAATAGAAAAATAAAACATTTTGCTAGAAATTAGAAAAATATCTGTTTTTCTGTTTAAAGCATTCGGATTTCAGACAATAATATTAAAATATTATTGATAGGATTCCAAAGTCAATCGTTAAGAGTCCAATGTTAGAAAAACACAGATTTAAAAAATTTCTCGAAAATTATGAAATTTTTCTTAAAAAAAATTAAATTCCCAACACTTGGAAATTTTTGGACAAAATTGAGTATGAAACTCGGGTGAAACATAATATTTCTCGGATAATGTATGACCCAACTTGAGTGAAACTTCTATGAAACTCGAATATTAAAGAACTTTCTCGAATGAATGAAAGGACCAACTCGAATGAAGTTAAGATTTCTCGAATGACACTTATGACCAACTCGATTAAAATTGATGTTTTCTCGAAGGACACACAACTCAACTCGATTGAACTTGATTGAGTCTCGAATGAAAGGGATTATCGAGACTTCGATTGAAAATATTCTAAGTCCTATGCACTGCTCAAGTCGATCATCAATATGAGTATCTCGAACTAACTGTAAGTCCAACTCGATTGAAACATGAGTGGACTCGAATGATATATGAGTCCAACTCGAATGAAATTTGAAAGGACTCGAATCTGTTATGTTATCGAGGGTAATTTTAAAAATACTCTAAGTCCTGAACATGAACCAACTCGAATAACATAACACATTTTCTCGAATCAAGAAGCATCCAACTCGAATGAAACTAACTGTTTCTCGAGTGATGCTTCAATCAACTCGCATGAAACTTGACACATCCTCGATTACAGTATTAATCGATAAAATGTTTAATAATTATTTCTAAGTCCACATACACTGATATTTTCAAAAATTTCAATCTAGAGACTTTTTCATTTATTAAAAACTTGAGTCCTACTCGAAAATTGATTTCAAATAACATTTGTTTATTGAACTTTGTCCAGAAACAATCAAATCGTTCCAAAAATCTCAATTTTCAGCTTTATGAAATCGAATATTTTAAATCTTGAAAATTCAAAATTAATGTCTGCGTGCTTGGAAATGAAACTGAAATTTGAGATTCACGTTCAAGATAGTAATCCGCAGGTAAAAACACACTTAATTTCATATGAAATCCAACAAAAGACCAAGACCCATTAGAACACAGTTACGAACATATGAACACATACGCATATTAATCGATATGAGGAAAAACTCAGTTATTGATACGAAAATTAAACATATATAAGAAATGGACTTACAAATTTTATCAGAAATGATAAAAATCTGAGTTTGAATGCGATACTTCGTGATTAAGCAAGAGAAGTGAGTTTCCGGTGGAGAAGGTGAACAGTATTGGGAGTTGTAAAAAAATGAATTTGAAATTTGAATTTCAACTTTATAGTTGAAATTTCAAAATTCAAATGAATTTTCACCCGACCCACTTACTCTCACATAAAAAAATTTGGGTTTTTTTTGAAGCACATTTCACTTAAAAAATTAACTAACTAAAAAAAATTAAAATGACAACAACTAAAACTAAAAAAAATTTAACAACTAAAACTAAAAAAAATTTAACAACAAAACAAAAAAAATTTAACAATTAAAAAAAATTTAACAACAACTAAAATTTGCTCCCCCTTGATATTTGCAGTTAAGCTCCCTCTCGGATGTATGTATCTTTGTAAATGACTGCTCCCCCTACACAAATCAGATAAAATTTTATCAGATTTCTAAAAATCAGATAAAAGTATCTTTCTGCTCCCCCTGCACATGACAATCCAGATCTGTTAAACTCCGAAAGATTTAAACTTTAAATTCACATGAGATTAACAACAAATTTAAATCAGAATAAAAATGTGAATTTAAAATTATAATTTGTAACTACTGAATGTTTAAATCTAGCGATTCAACATACCCAACTTGTATACCAAAAAATTATAACGTTTTTCATCTAAGGCTTTGATAAACAAGTCAGCTAACTGATATTCAGTAGGTACAAAATATAATTCTATATTACCATTTTCTACATGATCTTTAATAAAATGATACCGGATGTCGATGTGTTTGGTTTTAGAATGTTGCACCGGATTAGAAGCTATGGATATTGCACTTTGAGAATCACAATAAATTGGAATCTTTTGTGGTGTAAACCCGTAGTCTCTTAGTTGGCTCTTCATCCACAACACTTGAGAACAGCACGACGATACGGCAACGTATTCAACTTCAGCTGTAGACAGTGAAACATAGTGTTGTTTCTTGGATGACCCGCAGACGGGTTTGTCACCTAGGAATTGGACTGCTCCTGATGTGCTTTTTCTGTCCATTTTATCACATGCGTGATCAACATCAGAAAAGGCAGTTAAAGTGAATGATGATTCCCGAGGATACCACAAACCAAGATTTGGTGTTCCCTTTAGATATCTTAAAATTCTTTTGGCAGTAGCCGAATGTGATTCTTTCGGATGTGCCTGATATCTAGCACAAACACATGTAGCAAACACAATATCAGGTCTACTTGTAGTTAAATACATTAATGACCCAATAATACCTCGATAATGAGTTACATCTACAGGTTTTCCTGAAATGTCCTCATCGAGTTTGGATTTGGAATCCGGAGCCATGAGACTTTTCATAGGAGTACTATTTACCATGTTAAATTTCTTTAATATGTCCTGAATATATTTGGACTGATTGATGAAAATTCCATCGGTCAGTTGTTTTACTTGTAAACCTAAGAAAAAATTGATTTCTCCCATCATGCTCATTTCAAATTTCATGGACATTAAGAAAGCAAATTTCTTGCAAAATTCTGGATTAGTAGATCCAAATATTATATCGTCTACATATATTTGAATTACTATAATATCTAGACCCTGACGTTTTATAAACATGGTTGTATCCACTGCACCTTTGTTAAATCTACATTTCAACAGATATCTTGAAAGTGCATCATACCAAGCACGAGGTGCTTGTTTAAGGCCATACAAGGATTTATCCAAAATATATACATGATCAGGCTTCGAAGGATCAATAAAGCCTTCCGGCTAATTTGTATATACTTCGTCTGTCAGTTCCCCATTTAAAAACACAGTTTTTACATCCATTTGATAAACAGTAAAGTTTTTATGAGCTGCAAAAGCTAAAAACATCCTAATAGCTTCTATTCTGGAAACTGGAGCGAATGTTTCATCGTAATCGATCCCTTCATGCTGACTGTATCCTTTGGCGACGAGGCGAGCCTTGTTATGAATGATGACACCGTGTTCATCCTTCTTATTCTTGAATATCCACTTCGTGCCAATGATTGATTTAGCTTTTGGTCGCTCCACTAATCTCCAGACCTTCAACCTTTCAAACTGATTCAACTCTT
The DNA here is from genome assembly GCA_020465985.1 of Centrapalus pauciflorus. Taxonomy (NCBI): domain Eukaryota; kingdom Viridiplantae; phylum Streptophyta; class Magnoliopsida; order Asterales; family Asteraceae; genus Centrapalus; species Centrapalus pauciflorus. The sequence goes on along the minus strand of JAANYP010003811.1, from coordinate 335,928 downwards.
CTTGCATAGCCACACTCCAATCAGCATCCAGGAGAGCTTCTTTTACATTCTTTGGTTCAATTTTACTAAGAAAGTTTGAAAATAAGCACTCGTTCATGGTTGCTCTTCTGGTTTTGACTGAGGCTGAAGGATCACCTATGATGTTTTCAGTTAGATGATTCCTTGTCCATTTAAATGTATGTGGATAAGGTTGAAGTTGCTCTTGATTGGGGTTTAAGTCTAGATAGGGAATTCGGGGGTTAGCTTCTGAGGTTGATGGTATATCAACCGAGATCGGGGTTTCTGAATTTTCAGAAGGTAAGGGGGTTTCAAAAGATACTGGAGGTTGAATGGGTCGTACACTATCAACAGGTAAATGCACATCTGTTGTTGAAGCCTCTCCAGTTTCTTCTGAAATAGGTTGGTGAGAATAATCTGAGACTACGACTGGATCATCAGTAATCTTGTCAGGCACCAAATTTGAAACATTAGGTTTTGGCTGTTCAAAGTAGTCTTCATCAAAATTCTCGAACAGTTTATTTAAATCAGAATTTTTTGCACTCTGTTCAGATGACTTCATAGAAGCCGACTTGTTAAGATCGGGTCCTGAACTGGTATGTTCAGAAGCCATTACAACTCCTTCATCGAATTTGACATTGACGCTTTCATTGACTGTCTTTGTCCTCTTATTGTAGACTCGGAAGGCTACAGACTCCTTCGAATAACCAATGAAGATGTCTTCATCAACTTTCTGACTAAAGTTTTGTCTTTGTCATTTAATATAAAACACCTGCATCCAAAGACATGGAAAAATTTGACATTAGGTACTCGTTCATTTATTAATTCATACGGAGTCTTTCCGAATCTTTTGTTGATTATGGATCTGTTCTGCGTAAAACAAGCCGTTGCTACAGCTTTAGCCCAAATGAATAACAGAAGGTTTGAATATGCCAACATCGTTCTTGCAGATTCCACTAGAGTGCGATTTCTTCGTACAACTACACCATTTTGCTGCGGAGTGCGAGCTGCTGAGAATTGATGAGTTATTCCCACAGAATTTAGAAACAACTCGAGAGATTTTTTCTTAAATTCTGTCCCATTATCTGATCTGATGGTTTGAACTGAGAGCTGCAACTTGACTTGAATTCTGCGAATGAAGTCGATTAGTATCTCGGTAGCATCAGATTTGGAACTCAGGAAGAATACCCATGTGTATCTGGAGTAGTCATCGACTATTACCAACACATATCTCTATTATTTATGCTCTGTACTCTCATTGGTCCACACAAGTCCATATGAAGCAGTTCCAATGCTCTCGTTGACGAGTGTTCGGTTTTGGACTTGTGAGATGCTCTAACCATCTTTCCTTTTTCACAGGTTGCGCACAACTGCTCTTTTTGAAACCTGAGAGTTGGAAGCCCTTTGACTAACCCACCTTTGTCAAGGTTGGTTAACTCTTTGAAATTCAGGTGAGAAAGGTGACGATGCCATAGCCAAGAGACTTTTAATGTTGCTTTTGACAATAAGCAAACATCTTTCTTCAGATTGATTGAGGCTAGGTCTATTGAGTACAGATTTGTTTTCCTATTTCCTGCCAGTATCTCTTTCCCTTCTCCAGATCTAATACTGCACTGATTTGCTTTAAATTGACTTCTAGTCCTTTGTCGCAGAGTTGTCCAATGCTGAACAGATTTTGACCGAGACCGTCAATGTAGAAGACTTTTTGTATCGTTATCTTGTCGTACTCAAGACTCCCATATCCTTTGATCGGACAGAATTGATCATTCCCGAAACGGACCGGCCCACAAAACTTATCAACAAAGTTAGTGAGAGTTTCTTTATGATAATTCAGATTTCATGCAATTCATAAAAACAGTTAAACAATATACGAACAATTAACAATCCAATACAATCTGTTGAATGATTAAGAGAGAAGAATATTACAATGAGTTCTTGGTGACTTGCACAACACTTTTTCTCTCTGTCAATCCGTGTATCAGTTCCCTACAATCTCAGATATCTGAATTGTTATATAAATGTTAGCACCTATATCCTATTTATACACAATACACAAGTATTGTGTATTTACACATACAACCCCTATACTATTTAATATTTACAAACATATACAATATAATTGTTTCATCTCTATTATTTATTCCCAACATTCTCCCCCTTAGAGATGAACACAATTATTAAAAGTAAAATTCATTTCAACTCTACAAATATTGTCCCTAACAATCTCCCCCTTAGAGATGAAATCAATTTTCCGACGAAAGATCATTTCAGGACTTTTTCGTGGATCTTCTTCTTTTCTTTGATCTTTGAATCTTCTTCTTTTCTTTATTTGTCTCTCTCAGATCTTCACATCTCCTCTTCTCTGATCTTCTCTTTTCTTGTATTTTCTTGTAAGTACACTCCCCCTTGAATCATGAATAGCTTTCGATTATCTCCCTTTATCAATTGTCTTGATATGATGCAGCAATTGTCTTCAGTTGAATTCAAACTACTCAACAGTTGTTTCTGAAATTCAGCTTTTCTCCCCCTTATGATGATCATAAAAATGATGACCATCATGTAAAAACTTCAGAAACATGAATTCAATGAAATTACAGTAGAAGAAATACAACAACAGTTACAACTCAGAATTTATTACAAATTGATTTTCTCCCCCTTAAACTGATATCTCTCCCCCTATACAAAACAAATTTATCTCACCCCCCTTCAAATTGAACAATAAATTCAGAACAAAAATAAAGGTTTTCAACTTTGGAGAAAATAAAACACATTCATTTAGTGAAATAATGAGTCCAGGTCCACGTAGGATTCTGTTGGGAAATAGTCTTAGTATGTCAAGCTGTTAGTTAGATTTCTCAAGCTGTTAGTAGCATTTCTGTGTAATTACAAAGTTCAAGCTGCCAGTTCAACAAACTCAAGCTGCTAGTTCAATAGTTTAAGCTGCCAGAGTTACAACTTCAAGCTGCTCAACAGATTGATAACAGAAAGTGCTGAAATTCAGGAAGTGATATATATTTCAAGATTTGAAGATCTTCCAAACATATCTACTACCAGAGAAATCAGAGTCCGTCAAGGAAAGAAATCAGAAGGCTATAAATATAGATAGACTAGGTCCTTCTATTGTAAATGTGTATGCAAGTCCTGTAATCGTGGTACTTTATTTTAATTCCTTTCTGATAAGTTTCTCAAGCCACTAAGGTTGTAAAACCCTAAGAACAATTAGTGTTCTTCGTCTAATCAAAACAGATTAGAGGTGATTGTAATCAGAGATTTTGGAAATATAAAGGTTTTGATTTTGGTTATATTTATTTGAATATCTGTTCTTTATTGTTCTGAAAGTTTTCTTAAAACAGTTAAGTGTTATTCCGCAAACTTTTTAATTGGACTTTGATTCAAGACAAGGTTATTGGTTTAAACTCTGATTTATTGAAACTAGTTAATCTTAGGTGATTTTGATCCTGACAAGTGGTATCAGAGCCAAGTTTGTGGCATTTGAAGCACTCAACCTTTGATTTGTCAAATGCTGGCTTGCCTTCTGTTCTGGCTTGAAAGTTTGGTCTGCCAGTCCTTTTCAGAAATCTTTTGGCCCTCATAGTCAACATAACATGTTGCCACTTTAAGTCCATCTCTTTTAAATCATCTGGATGGATTTGTTCCAGATCTTCAGCATTAAGAGCAAAAAGTCCATCACTTGCAACAAATGCTTCATAATGAACTTCAGAAGAGTTACCATCAGCACCTGAAAAAGCATCACAACAGTTTGATTTCTCAGTTAATGCTGATGACAGCAGCGCAGTGTTGTGATTGTAAGAAAAGGATTTCTTTTTATTTTCAATTTCAGATTCAAACACTCTTAGGCTGTTGTAAAGTTCATCAAACTCTATTTCATCTAGAGTGTCTTTGGTTCTCCATTAGGCAACATAGACTGTCCATTCTTCACTAAGAGATCTGAGGAATTTTCAGCTCACTTCATCTTGATCCAGACTGACCTTAGCACTCTCCAATTCACCTATCAGCTTATTAAACCTATCAAAAATTTGAGTAAGGTTTTCATTCTTGCCACCAGAAAAGTTTTCATACTACTGTTTTAAGAGATCCTTTTGGTGCTAGCATTGCCGGCAAATCTTTTCTCTAAAGCAATCCAAAGAGAATGAGCAGTATAAAACTTTTTAAACTGTTGTTGATAAGCATTAGGTATGGCTATTTGTGAAAGAGTAAAAGCTTTCACTTCATTCATTCTAGCCTTTCTTTCAATCTCAGTTTTTGGAGGTGTTCTTTTTGGTTTGCCTTCAGAATCTAGTTCAGGATCAACTGTAGGAGGATTTTCAACAGCTTCTGTGACACCCTTGCCACATTTAACCACAATTACATAATACCCAGGATTAAACACCAAACATAAATTACATAATGATCTGAAAGCTTAATTAAAGTGCGGAAGCATAAAAGTACATAAATAAAATAATACAACTGTTTAAAACACCCTATGGTGCTACAAGGTTTCAAGTCTAAATCTACATACTCAAACTTTATTACAATCATCCCAAACATATTACAACATTGGTCCCATAGCACAATTACCGATTGTGTAGTATCAAATCTTCCAAGACTTCACAAACGACCTAACTAGAAGGTCCGGCAACAGATTTCCCTTTTCCTGTAAAAATGTGAACAACTGAGGGGTAAGCGAATGCTTAGTGAATACACAGATTTACGCATTTTATAAATCTTTATGAAGCCCACAAGAGTACACCGACGACACACGTCGTGCACTCTCCACGAACACAAAGTACGACACACATGAGCCGTCGCTCCTACGAGCCCAAAGCTCGATATATAAACCAACCATTTGAGATAGACATAACATCGGGGATGACTTACTGCCTACCAGAACCTCGGAGGGATCAGCTCCGGGTCATATAGCGCAGTAACATTGGAGTAACAGATGCGACCCGCCGGTCCATCGATAGATGCACAACAAAAGAACGGACATGCAACAAGTATGAATGTGCATCTAAATCTACGCAAGTTAGTAGAATTCCAAACGATAATGAAGCAACATGTCTCAGCAGGCAATAGCTAACATAAGGCAGATATAAACATGCGAAATCATATGTACTCACAGTGGGGTGCGTTATTAAACTTTAAGTTATCTTATTTCTCCTCGGAATTTCAACCGGATCACAAAGTACTCCACTGTGGGTAAAACAACACCACAAGGGACCTGTTACATTTTCATATGATAAACATATCATCAATACATGTTCTTTAACAAATTAGCATCAACTTGTACAAATAAAAGTATTACAACATTCGGAACCGTCATCCGAAACTCACATTAAAAACCATCATTTAGTGTGTTATCATTCCCAAATAATCCTTCATTATATACCTTAATATAGTACAAAAGATATCCCAAAAGTGTGATTATTTGTCCATCAATTCTGGTCCTGAATAACCCATCCGAATTACACCTAAACTGCAAGCGACTCGCCGAGTCGAGGTCCAAATTACGGATCCTCGGCCGGATTTCGGATCCACCCTAATTATTTTGACCCATCCGAATTCGGGTCCATCCGAGTTCGGTTCTTATTCGATTTCGGTCCAATCTAATTACGGGTATCATCCGAATTCGGGTCCCAACCGGATTCGGATTCAACACTTATGAATTTTTTAAGATTTATGCAAGTGTTCATGGTGACTCGCCGAGTCGACCCACCGACTCGCCGAGTCGACCAATAACCTCCAAATTCGTCCATTTTCCATATCAATAACCTCCAAATTCGTCCAGATTAGACCAAAAATGTGGAAAAACCTCAAGAACACAAAACTTCATAAAAGTTCAGATTTCTAACCTTTTTGGACGAATTAACGGTTGATTCTTGTTTCAAATGCTTCAGTAACCTTCAAGGGATGATTTCCAACTAGTTTATCCAACATGCAACAACAATCTTTCAGATTCAAAATCCGAATTTTGAATTTTAAAATCTCCAAATAAACGCCAAGTTGAGATATAATGTTTCTTACCTTAAATCCACTTGAATCTTGTTTATATTCAGCCTTGATTCACGAATTTGGTTCCACAAATTCGAATTTCAGTAGAAAATTTTAGAGAGAGATTGAGAGAAAACTTGAAGATAATTGGTGAAATGAGAATGAAAGACATCAAGAGTCTTTTATTCCAAAGTTTCAGCTATTGACTCTTGTAGCCCCTCAACTTGTCCCGTTCCATTAAATACTGATTTTCATCATAATTTTCATCGTCAATAACTTTTTAACAATTATACTTAATAACTAAAAATTAAAATTCTCAAACTTCTTAATTTCTTAAAATAGCAACCAACTTTTAAACATCCAGATACATAATACAAAAATTCATCTAATTATCCCAATTACAATAAATTAAATCCGAGGATGTTACAGCATGGGCTCCACAACGCTAAAACTTCGTCCTCGAAGTTACTTGGATCCAAATAGTTGCGGATATGTCTTCAACATCTCGGTCTTTGTTTCCCAGGTATGATTCGCTCCCTTATGATGCTTCCAACGTACCAGCACCATCTCTATTTCTTTACTCCTTAGCTTCTTTACTTTATTATCCAACACACACTCCGGCTCTTCCACATATCGGAGCCTTTCATCAATTTGTAGCTCGGTGTGATCAGCCCAATCCTCGTTTCCAGTAGTGAATGACTTTCTAAGGTTCCCTACATGGAACACCGGGTGTATGCCCGACATCTCTTTAGGCAACTCCAAACGGTACGACTGACTTCCAACTTTCTCTATTATTCTGAATGGTCCGACGAATCTTGGAGCCAACTTTCCTCTCTTCACGAAACGAGTAACACCTCTCATAGGTGATACTTTCAGATTTACCCAATCATTCACATCAAAACTGATTGGTTTGTGCCTCCTGTCATGATAACTCTTCTGACGATCCTGGGCCGCTTTCATATTCTGTCTAATCAGCTGTATCTTCTCGTTTGTCTCCTGTAACAATGTCGGTCCAGCAATCGGTGTTTCTCCAGTTTCTCTCCAACACGTAGGAGTTCTACATCTTCTCCCATATAAAGCCTCAAACGACGCCTTCTTTATCGTCGCGTGATAACTGTTGTTGTACGGGAACTCTATCGGTGGCAAATGATCGTCCCAATTACCACCGAGATCCAATATACACGTCCGCATCATATCTTCAAGTGTCAGGATAGTCCTTTCACTTTGGCCATCAGTTTGTGGACGGTAATCCGTACTCAAAGCGATCCTCGTTCCCAACCCTTCTTGCAGTGCCGACCAAAAGTTTGAAGTAAAGCGGCTATCCCGATCCGATAGTATAGACTTAGGTACTCCATGTCTAGATATGATCTCGCTCATTTAAATCTGAGCCAATCTTTCCAATGAATAACTTTCCCTAATCGGTATAAAGTGAGCCGACTTAGTCAATCTATCAACTATTACCCAAACAGCATCGTGTTGACGCCTAGTCTTTGGCAGTTTTGTAACGACATCCATGGTTATGTGTTCCCACTTCCATTCCGGAATGGGAAGCGGTTGCAAACTACCATAAGGTTGCTGATGTTCGGCTTTCACAAGCCGACAAGTCTGACACCGTTCAACATACTGACTGATATCCTTCTTCAATCCCGGCCACCAGAAGTCTGATTTAAGTTCATTGTACATCTTTGTACTCCCAGGATGTACAGAAAACTTAGACTGATGTGCTTCTTCCATGATCACGCTTCTCATGTCACCAAACTTCGGCATCCAGATCCTTCCATATAGTCCTTTCAAACCAGAGTCACTTGTTTCCATATTTGTACCCTAATATCCTCAGCACCAACATTTTCTTCCTTCAAAGCTTCCTCCTGAGCGGCTTTTAAGTCATCAATGATAGTGGAGGTTATCATCGTCGATGTCATCACGTAACAACAATCCTTAGAGTAAGCTTTGCGACTCAAAGCATCAGCTACTACGTTAGCCTTTCCAGGATGGTAGAGTATCTCACAATCGTAGTCTTTAATAAGTTCCATAGACCTACATTGCCTCATTTTAAGCTCCTTCTGACTAAAGATGTACTTTAAACTCTTATGATCTGTATAGAGTTGACACTTAGTTCCAGACAGATAATGTCTCCACAACTTCAAAGCAAAAGTAACAGCTGTCAACTCAAGATCATGAGTTGAGTAATCCTTCTCATGCTGCTTAAGCTGTCTCGAGGCACAAGCAATTACTTTTCAATGCTGCATCAATACAGCGCCCAATCCCAACCTCGAAGCATCTGTGTAAACCACAAAATCCTCATTGCCCTCCGGTAGAGCAAGTATCGGTGCTTCACTTAATGTCTTCTTCAATATCTCAAATGCTTCTTGCTGCACGGTTTCCCAAACAAATGGTGCATTCTTCTTTGTTAATGCAGTCAAAGGAACTGCAATTTTCGAAAAATCTTTAATAAATCTCCTATAGTAGCCCGCCAACCCAAGAAAACTTCTAACTTCTGTAGCTGAACGAGGCGGCTCCCAGTTTCTTATGGCTTCAACTTTAGCTGGATCTACAGAAATCCCAGCTCCCGAAATAACATGTCCTAGAAACTGAATCTGTTGTAGCCAAAACTCACACTTTGAGATTTTGGCATACAACTTCCCGTTCCTTAAGAATTCCAATAACTCTGTTAGATGAACAGTATGCTCCGCCTCAGACTTAGAGTACACTAGAATGTCATCAATAAATACAATCACTGACTTGTCTAACATCGGTCTGCAAACTCTGTTCATCAAATCCATAAAGACAGCCGGGGCGTTGGTTAACCCGAAAGGCATCACCAGAAACTCATAATGCCCATATCGAGTTCTGAATGCTGTTTTAGGCACATCTTCCTTTCGAACTTTCAACTGATGGTACCCCGATCACAAATCAATTTTGGAGAAAACACCTGTCCCATGTAGTTGATCAAACAAATCATCTATCCTCGGCAGCGAATACTTGTTCTTAATTGTCAACTTATTCAGCTCCCGGTAGTCAATGCACATTCGCATCGTGCCATATTTCTTTTTCACAAACAAAACAGGGGCTCCCCACGGCGATGAACTCGGTTGAATAAAGCCCTTATCCAACAACTCCTGGAGTTGTTTCATCATTTCTTGCATCTCGGTAGGAGCAAGGCGATACGGAGAACGAGCTACCGGTGCAGCTCCAGGGATCAAATCAATTCGGAACTCCACTTGTCTCTCAGGTGGCACGCCAGACAAGTCTTCCGGAAACACATCCGTGAATTGTGATACAACAGGCACATCGGCCACGGTCTTCTTCTCAGCTTTGGCATCAATAGCATATGCCAAATAGGACTCATAACCCTTTGCAACAAGCTTTCAGGCTTTTGCAATGGTTAACAAACACAGATCCCCACTTCTCCTATCCCCGTATATACCGATCTCACGCCCCTCCGGAGTAGTTATATTTATCATACGCTTTTTACACACTATATGGGTTTCATTCTCTATCAACCAATCCATCCCAACTATTACATCAAACTCACTGAATTCAATAGGAATCAGGTCCAAATTGAAGACTACATCTTCAATCACTAATGTGCAGTTACGGTATACGTGACCTACTTTGACTAGAGTGTTGCTAGCAGTTTCTATGTCAAGTATAGTAGACAACTTAGACAGAGGCATAAACAGTTGTTGAGCAAACACGGTAGATACAAAAGATCTATTGGCACCCGAGTCAAATAACACTCTTGCAGGCAAAGAGTTTACAATAAACATACCAGTAACCACCTCCGGGTTTTCCCTAGCCTCCTCAGCCGTTATCTGAAATGCGCGAGCCGGTGCCCTTTGTGTCTGGTTCCGGCGGTTGACTGAACCACCACTAGATCCCCCGGATGATCGGGTTGAAGATGGAGCAGCAGCTGCTGGAGCGTTCTTTCTGCAGTTTCCACTATAATGCCCCCATACCCCACACTTATGGCAGACATCGGCTTTTCGTGGACACTCACTCTGAAAATGGCCCAACTCTCCACAGCAAAAGCAAGCGCGTCCATTAGTGCACTTTCCGAAGTGTTCCAGATGACACTTATTACAGTATTGCGGCTCGGTGTTGATGGAGTAGGCTCGAGCACGACCAGAAGACCCACATGATCGGTGATAAGACTGATGTGGCGAATACTGTGACGAATACTGTGACGAGCGAGAAGATCCCGAGTATCCTCCCTCACGTTGGCGCTTTGGTGGTGACAGTTGTGTTGGGTTAGTGGAAGCAGCAGCAGACCCAATTGAGTAACCTGACATGTTCAAAATTTGTTCTACATTTCTGGCAGCCTCAAGTAAGCCAGCAAATGTAGTGTAGCGCACGTTGCTCATAACTCTTCTAATTTCTATATCCAAACCAGCCTCGAACCTGGTTACTTTCCTTTCTTCAGTATCAACTTGATGAGGCGCAAATAGACTTAGCCTCGTGAATTCCACAGCATACTGGGACACAGTCTTGGTCCCCTGCATCAATGCCATAAACTTTGACTCAAGTCTTCGGCGCTCATCAACCGGACAGTACTGCTGAGTGAATAGGTCAGTGAACTCAGCCCAAGTCATTACAGAAACTTTTTCTAAGGATAAGGCGTTAACCATGGAATTCCACCACATAATCGCGTCTTTGGTGAACATAGCTGTTGGGAAATAGTTTAAGTACATTCAAGCTGTTAGTTTAGACTTCTCAGACTGTTAGTAGATTTTACATGTAAATACAAAGTTCATGCTGCTAGTTGAAGAAACTCGAGCTGCCAGTGTAAAAGTTCAAGCTACCAGAGCAAATCAACTCAAGCTGCTCAGTTCATGCTGTCAAGAGATTCAAGCTGCTCAACAGTTTCAGAAACAGAAAGTGCTGATTTTCAGGAAACGATATCTACATGAAGATTCCATCATATCTACTATCAGAGAAGTCATAGTTCGTCAAGGAAACATATCAAGAAGCAATATAAATACAGAGAATAGGTCGTTCTATTGTGTAGGAGTTTCTGCATATTTTGAGTCTGTAATTGCTTTGTTGATTAAGTTTTCTTAAGCCTCTAAGGTTGTAAAACCCTAAGAACAGTCTGTGTTCTTCGTCTAATCAAACAGATTAGAGGTGATTGTAATTGATGAATTCAGCAATACAAACAGTCTTGATTAATTCCTGTGTGTTTATTTATTATTGATTCTGAAAGTTTTTGTTAAAATAATTAAGTGTTATTCCGCAAACTTCTTGATTAAACTTTGATTCAAAGCAAGATTATTGATTTATACTCTGATAAGTTCAAATCAGTTAGTCTTGGTAATTCATATTTTAGATCCTGACAAGTGGTATCAGAGACAGGTTTGTCAAACCAGGTTGTTCAAATCAGGTTTTTCAAACCATGTTACTCTTTGTTTTTCAAAGTCAAAAACTTTCTTTTAATTTTTCAATTGTTTTGCAATGGAATTTGAAAATAGCAGCAGTGGATCTGGGCAAGGACTCAAAGTTCCTATGCTCAAGCCCACTGAGTTTGAGATGTGGAAACTCAGGATTCAACAGCATATTCAATTCATTGATTATGCCATATGGGAAGCTGTTGAATTCCCTCCTGTAGTTGATCCAGAACTTGATGATGAGGGAAAACCAGTCAAAACTCCTCCAAAAACTGAACTTGAAAGGAAGGCTAGAATGAATGAAGTGAAAGCACTCACACTATTACAAATAGCCATTCCTAATGCTTATCAACATCAGTTCAAAAAGTTTTATACTGCTCACTCTCTTTGGAATGCCTTAGAGAAGAGGTTTGCTGGTAATGCCAGTACCAAGAGAAATCAAAAAGACCTCTTGAAACAGCAGTATGAAAACTTTTCTGGTGGCAAGAATGAAAACCTCACTCAAATCTTTGACAGGTTCAACAAACTGATAAGTGAACTGGAAAGTGCAAAGGTCAATCTGGATCAAGATGAAGTCAACAGAAAGTTTCTCAGATCTCTTGGAGAAGAATGGATAGTCTATGCTGCACAATGGAGAACAAAAGACACTCTTGATGAGATAGAATTGGGTGATCTGTATAACAGTTTAAGAGTGCTTGAGACTGAGATTGATGCTAAAAAGAAATCTTTTTCTTATAATCACAATACTGCTCTTCTATCTTCTGAAAAATCTAATAACTGTGATTCTTTCTCAGGTGGTGATGGCAACTCTGCTGAAACTCACTATGAGGCCTTTGTTGCCAATGATGGATTATTTGCTCTAAATGTTGAAGACTTGGAACAAATTCATCCAGATGATCTTGAAGAGATGGATTTAAAGTGGCAACATGCAATGCTGACCATGAGGGCCAAAAGATTTCTGAAAAGAACTGGTAGGGCCAACTTTCAAGCCAAGACAGAAGGCAAACCATCTTTTGATAAATCAAAAGTGGAATGCTATAAATGCCATAAGCTTGGTCACTTTGCCAGAGAATGTAGATCTCAAGGTCAACAGCCATCAAGGACTTCACAGCCCATCCAAGCGTCATCATCAACAGCACTTGTTTCTCAAGAAGACAATGTGTTTGACTGGAGTGATCAGACAGAGGAAGAATTTCAAAATCAAGCACTTATGGCAGAAACATCAAATGTCTCCTCCACTGAACTACCATCTGAGGTAAATTCTAAGCTCTGCTCTCAATCATGCAAAAATATGGTTAAAAAGTACAGAGATCATAATGAGAGCATGTGCAAAACTCTAGCTAAGATGGAAGAAAGGAGATATGAATACATGCAAGCCATAGAAGATCTGGAAAAACAGATCAATGATTATAAGGACAATGAGATTCAAATGGGTTATGATAGAACCTATCATGAGTGGGAGAAAAAGGAGCTAAATAAGAAAATAGAATCTCTAAATAAAAAGGTAGAAGAGACTGAACAAAAGGTGTTTGAGGCTAATAAGAAGCTAGAATCTGTTAACATAGATCTAGGAAACTTCAAGTTAGCAAATCAAAAGCTAGAACACCTAATGGAAGTTCAATTCAAAGATAGAGTGAAATCTCAGGTCAATCCCAAAGAAGGAATAGGATATAAAGCTACTCCACCTCCATACAATAACAAGTACATTCATCCAATGAGTGAGGTTGCTGATAGACTTGTCAATGAACCACTAGATGAGTCTATGACTATTGTAGATCCTATCCTTGATAACAGTCCTGAATTAAAAGAAGATAAGAGTCAAAATAGAGACTGTGACACAAAGAGTGCACCCATAGAAGTCCAAGCTTCCCAGTAAGAAAGGAAAAGAGAAGATGAGTGTATGCAATGCTACTCCACAAGTTTCTGTACATTCTAACTGTAACACTGCATCTTCATCAAAAGGAACTAAAAGAGGTAAAACTGTTTCTATCTGCACATGCCAAAAGCATGGTGTTCAAAAGTTTCCTAAACAACAGCAGGTAAGAGGAAACCAGAGAAACAAGAACCAGAAATTGACAGAAAAGTCTGGTGTTCCAATTCAAACTGTCAAAAGATGCTTTCACTGTGGAAGGAAGAATCACTTAGCCAAGGATTGTTTTTACAAACCAGCTGTTGCAAAACAGACTGTGCATCACACAAAATCAAATCCTAATCAGGCAAAGCACTCAAAAGTGAAACCTTCCACAGCAGCTCCAAAGAAAACAGTTGATCACAGATTCTCAAAAGTTAATAAAAAACAGTCCACACATCAAAAACAAGTTTTGGCAAAGCCTAAATCAAGTTTTAAACAAATGTGGTGTGTCAAGGACAAATCTGTTGCTCAAACTGCTAATGCAAAAGATCAGACTGCTAAGTCAAAATCTGATGCTGTTAATGCAAAAACTGAAACTGTTAGCACTACAAACACAGCTCAAGCTGCTGGGCATCAATCTGGAGCTGCTAGTGAATTATCTGAGACTGTCAGAAGAAAAGATGATCAAAATAGTTGGATACCTCATATTATCACTAAATACTCTCCAAAGACTCCATCAGTTGATCTCACTAAATATAAGAAGTCAAAAACAGTTTTTAGTTATGTCAATGTACAAGGCCAACCCAAAACCAATTTGGTTTGGGTTTACTCCACTACTAACTAAGCTGTTATTTGTGCAGGGCAACCACAGGTCTCCTCATAGATCAAGATGGCATCTGGACAGTGGATGCTCTAGGCACATGACAGGCAATTCTGAATGCTTGTCAAATTTCAAAGGTTTTGATGGAGGTTTTGTTGCATTTGGAGGCAACTCAAAGGGAGGTAAGGTTACAGGTAAAGGTACTGTTAATGCAGGCAACATGACATTCCATGATGTTCTGTATGTTGAACAGCTTAAGTACAATTTATTGAGTGTCTCTCAAATCTGTGACAAACAAAACATTGTTCTGTTCACAGATTCTGAGTGCATTGTTCTTTCAAAGGATTTCAAAGTTCCTGAAAATCTTGTTTTACTTAGAACACCAAGAAAAGACAATGTTTACTGCCTGGACACAGATCTCTTGACTAAATCAAATACTTTAAGCTGTTTAATATCCAAAGCATCATCAAATGAGTCTGCTCTTTGGCATAGAAGGATGTGTCACATGAACTTCAAGTCCATGAATGCTTTAGTTAAAAAGAATCTGGTAAGAGGATTACCACAAAAGGAGTTCATTTGTGATGATCATTGTGTAGCATGTCTTAAAGGTAAGCAACACAAAACTTCTCATAAGACCAAAGAAGTAAATTCAATTTCATCTGTTCTTCAGTTGCTACATATGGATCTATTTGGTCCAACATCTGTTTTGAGTTTGAATAAAAGGGCATACTGTTTAGTCATTGTTGATGATTTCACCAGATTTACTTGGGTATACTTTCTTAGGTCCAAAGATGAAACTGCTGAGCTAGTTAAGTCTTTTGTCCTTAAGATAGAAAACCAATCCAATTCCAAAGTTAAGGTGATAAGATCAGACAATGGAACTGAATTTAAAAATCACATTCTAAACAGTTTTTGTGAGTCCAAAGGCATTGCTAGACAATATAGTGCACCAAGAACACCACAGCAAAATGGTGTAGCTGAAAGAAAGAACAGAATATTAATTGAGGCTGCTAGAACAATGCTAGCTGATTCAAATCTGCCAATGACTTTCTGGGCAGAAGCTGTTAATACAGCCTGTTATGTTCTAAATAGGGTTCAAGTAGTTCAATCACAAGGGAAAACTCCCTATGAATTACTCCATAACAGAAGTCCCCTAATAGCTTTCTTCAAGACCTTTGGATGCCCATGTACTATCCTTCACACTAAGACTCACTTAGGGAAGTTTGAAAGTAAGGCAGAAGAAGGATTCTTTGTAGGATACTCAACTCAAAGCAACGCCTATAGAGTATACAACAGTGTGTCTAAAACAATTGAAGAAAGTGCCAATGTTGAGTTTAATGAAAATACTGCTAATATCAAAGGCACTGGTCCTGATTGGTTGTTTGATTTAGATTCACTAACAAATTCTCTGAGCTTTGTTGAGTATACTGCAGAAGCTGATGCATACAGGGTTGAAGCTGCTAACACGAATTCTCATGCTGCCAATACAATTTCTCATGCTGTTGGCACAAAGTTTCAGACTGCTGCAGATTCAACAAGTTGGGATGATTTCACCACTCTACCACTTCTGTCATGTGATCCTCTAGGGGTCCTGAATGCTCCACTTAATGCAAATCCAGACACTGAAGTGCCATTCCCAAGTCCTGACAGTACAGCTCCAACACAAAAGGAAACAGTCCCTGATTCTAGGCTAGCAGTCCCAACAGCTTCTCAAGCTGTTAGCCTAGAAACTCATGTTGTTCCAGAAACTGAACTATTCACTGGTTCTGATGGAGATGATACAAACCTTGGAACTTCTTTTCAAACAGAGAGAGAGCCCACACTAAGAGTTCACAAGTATCACCCTCTCAATCAAATACTGGGTGATCCAAGCACTCCTGTTCAAACAAGGAAAATGGTTCACAATGAGACTGCTGCTGCTGAACAAGCAGTTTCTGAATTCAGTCTAGCCGCTTTTGAACATGCCTGTTTTATGTCTCAACTAGAACCCAAAAAGGCATCAGAAGCACTAAAAGATTCATCCTGGATTGAAGCCATGCAAGAAGAGCTTTTACAGTTCAAAATTCAGAATGTATGGACTCTGGTGGATCTTCCTAAAGGAAAAAGAGCAATAGGTACAAGATGGGTGTTCAGAAACAAGAAGGATGAGAGAGGGATAGTCATCAAGAACAAAGCAAGACTAGTAGCACAAGGGTACACTCAAGAAGAGGGAATAGATTATGATGATGTCTTTGCTCCAGTAGCAAGAATTGAAGCCATCAGACTATTTCTAGCATATGCAAGTTTCAAAGGATTTAAAGTGTATCAAATGGATGTTAAGTCTGCTTTCTTGTATGGGACAATTGAAGAGGAAGTGTATGTGTGTCAACCTCCTGGTTTTGAAGACTACAAGTATCCAGACAGGGTGTACAAGCTAGACAAAGCTCTCTATGGTCTTCACCAAGCCCCCAGAGCATGGTATGACACACTGTCATCATATCTTCTACAGAATGGATTCAAGAGAGGCACTCTGGACAAAACACTCTTCACTAAATCCATCAAAGCTGAGATTCTACTTGTCCAAATCTATGTTGATGACATCATCTTTGGCTCAACTAATGATAGTTTGTGCAAAGAATTTGAGGCCCTAATGCACAAAAAGTTTCAAATGAGTTCAATGGGGGAACTCACATTCTTTCTAGGGCTGCAGGTTAAACAGAAGCCTACTGGTCTATTCATAAGTCAATCAAAGTATGTCAAAGACATATTGGAAAAGTTTGGCTATCAAGACACAAAGGTTGCAAGCACTCCAATGGATCCTCATAAACAGCTCCATACAGACAAAGATGGCATAGATGTGGATATTCATCTATACAGATCCCTTATAGGATCTCTCATGTATCTAACATCTTCAAGACCTGATATTATGTTTGCTGTCTGTGTGTGTGCTAGATTTCAATGCTCTCCAAAGGATTCTCACTTGGTTGCTGTTAAACGAATCTTTAGATATCTTAAAGGCCAACCACATTTAGGTCTATGGTATCCTAAAGACTCTCCTTTTGAACTAACTGCTTATTCTGACAGTGACTATGGTGGATGCAACATTGACAGAAAATCCACAACTGGTGGATGTCAATACTTAGGAGCAAGACTGGTCTCTTGGCAATGCAAAAAGCAAACAACTGTCTCCACATCATCCACTGAAGCAGAATACGTAGCAGCTGCAAGCTGCTGCTCCCAGGTAATGTGGATCCAAAATCAGCTAAGAGACTATGGTATGAATTTCTTATCCACTCCTATTTATATTGACAATTCAAGTGCAATTAGCATTGTGCAAAACCCAGTGAAATTCCCAAAAACCAAGCATATAGAAATCAGGTTTCACTTCATCAGAGATTGTAATGAAAAGAAGTTAATCCAAGTTACCAAAATACATACAGATGATCAGCTAGCTGATCTATTTACAAAACCTTTTGATGTGGGAAGGTTCACTTTCCTAATATCAAATATTGGTATGGTAAACATGGATTAATTGGTTTTCATTATTATCGACTCAGTATGCTAATTTAAGGGGGAGACACTGTTCCATTGAAAAGTTGCACAATTTTACACTAACAGCATGAGTATTTTCTCATGCTGCTAGTTCATTTTCTCGGACTGCTAGTTATTTTCACTTGATCTGTCAAAGTGTGCAGGGTATTTGGGTAATCTTCAAAATGTGTGCGCGGGACCCAACCTTTCAAAACCTTTAAAGGTCCCGGTTTCGTTCAGTTGTAACTACCAGTTACATATTCTTCTTCCACGGCCTTCTGCTTTCTCTCTGAACGAATCACACATTCTTCTTTCAAACCCTAAAACCATCGTTTGTTCATCCATGGAGTTCGTAAAAGAACACAACTGCCTCCCATACACTCTGAAACACGCTGAACTCCAACCGTTCCATGCAATGATGGATTTCCTCAGGCACTCCCATATCCATCATGCACTATCCATAAACCCTACTATATACATCTCCCATATAGAACAGTTTTGGAACCATGCATCTGTTCAAACCATCAATGGAGTGCCTACCCTCCTTTCCAAGATTGATGGAACTGATATCCATATCACTGAGGAATCCATCCGACATCACTTGCATCTTCAAGATGCCACAGGTATAACTGACCTAACCCTTGATGCTTTACATACAGGTCTTTTTAATATCGGTTATAGGGGTCCTGCTGATTCTTTTACTTTCTTAAAAGCCCATTTTTCTCCTAAATGTAAATTTCTTGTACATATCACTCAGCAGTGCGTAAGCCCCAAAAGAACTGGTTGGTCTGAATTTTCATCTAACATTGCCACTGCCTTAGTGTGCTTTTCCACAGGCCAACGGTTCAATTTTTCCAACATGATTTTTCAGGGGATGTTAAGGCATCATCCCCTAAAGAGTGGGAAATTTTTGATGTATCCTAGATTTTTAGCAGAAATCATTGCACACACCTGCACATCTTCTCATACACATAAAAGGATACATGTTTCCCACAGGCACTCACTATCCTCTATTAAGAGACTTTTGAAACATAGTGCCAACTTTTTGAGTGTTGATGTTCCATTGCCTTCTGCAATGATGAACATTATTCCACAACACAGAGGAGAGGGTCCTGAGCAGGCTCAGCCTATCATCACTGCTACACCCCAGGACCCCAACCCCCTCCTCCCGATACACAAACTCCCTCTGATCCTTTTGTACAGCCCACACGCCCACTCAGATACTTATACAAAAGAAAAAGGGGACCAGGAGCTCCTTCCTCCTCCTCCCATCAGCAAGAGCCATATATCCCTGTGCAGGAGGATACTCCTGCACAGAATATCCAAAGGGAACCAGTTGAGGACACTCCCATTCTCTCTCAGGAGGTGAACATCTCTTCAGAGATGGTTCATATGGGTTCTGTGGCTGGCACTACTGATGTCTCTGCACAAGAGGCACAGGACAGTGCCAACATAGCTAAGACCACGCCCATGGCAACAGCAAGTGTGCAAACACAAGCTGGAAGTCCCCAGAACCAAGAAAAGAGGGGCCCAGAAGTTTCTACCTCTGGTCTTAATGTCAGTGATAGATCACAAGCCCCTCAGGTGTTCTCTGATCTTGAGGCTAGTGTGCAACAAATGCTCTTAACGGATCCCAGACTCAAACCTGTTGTAGCTATGTTGGACCATCAAATGTCCATCATTGCTGCACAGGGGGCTCAAATTTTTGCTCTCAAGCAGGCAGATGCTGCTCAAAATAAGTGAATGGATTATCTTCACAGAGGCATCACACTCTGTGGAAATAAAATTATGAAGTTAGAGCAGATGATTCAAACCCAAGGGGCAAAGGTTGTGGTTTCTTCTGACCAAACCAATGCTTCCAAAAAGGGGGAGAATCAGGAGGTTCCCACATCAGTCCAAGCAGCTCCAACAACAACAGTCCAAGCAGCACCAACAGTTCCAGTTTCTAGGCTAGCAGTCCCAACAGCTTCTCAAGCTGTTAGCCTAGAAACTCAAGCTGTTCCTTCAAAAGCCACTGGAGTTGTGATCAGAGAAGGAATTCAAGCTCCATCAAGCACAGTCCAAGCTACAACATCTGCTACAAAAGACAAGGGCAAGGGCATTCTCATTGAGTCTCCAAAGCATAAATTTTCCTCAAAAGAAGCCCAAATTGCCTTTGATGCTGAAGTTGCCAGAAAAATAGCAGAAGAACAAGACAAAGAATTAGAGCAGCAAGCCCAAACCCCAATGGATGATGATGAGACTTTAGGTGATTACTTAAAGGGGTTTGTGGTCAAGCAAGGAGCAAGGAAAAGAAAGATGCCAACAGGGCACTCCAAGGCTGAGCATAGAAGATTTCTTATCAATTTTGCCTTTGCAGTAGGTATTCCAAAGAAAATGGCTCAGTCCATATCTACTGAAAGGCTGCAGGAGATTCATGATAAGGAGATGGACAAAAGACAGAGAACAACAGTCTCTCCAGAAGCTCAACCATCCCAAGAAGTCCAACCAACAACCCAATCAGTCCAAACTGAAGCTGGTGCCAGTGCACCTACTCCCACTGATCAAGCAGCTGTCCCTATTCCTTCATTGGTTAAAAGAGTGCTCTTTGAGCAACAACTACAAAAGGCTATGGAGATAGAGAAGCTGATTGATCAGCATGATTTTACAAAGCCTCAAATTAACTACTGGTTTGCTAAGTCACTGGATGACCGTGACTTGAGAATAAAGTTTGTAATCAGAAGAGAGTCCGGACCTGAAGAAGAGTATGACACTTTTTGGCAGATAGTACAGAAGCTGACCAGAGATGAATTGATAAAGATGTACAATATAGGGTCAGTTACACAAGTAAGGTCTGCTCTTCCACAAGTCAAGCAACTCATCAAGCAACTCATCAAAGATCTAAGTACAGTGGTTGATTCTGAGTTTGCAAGACAAGAGATAGAAGATGCTGAAAAGAAAGGGAAAAAGATCAAGCAGATTGATCTGTTTGTCAAATCAAAGACATTCAGAATCAAATTCACAGATGGGTCTGGTATTTTCTTCAATCTTGAGTATTTCAATTTTTCAAAAGATATGCTGCTGAAAATCAAATCAGCTAGAATATCTTGTGATAAAGAAGAGATGAAGAGAGAATTTTTGAAGGCTATAGATCATAAGCTTGCACAGTTGTGAGTTTTTGAAAGCCTTGGTTTGTAAATAACAGTTTACTTATTTATTTCCATGTTTTTATAGAACTTAAAGTCTTGTAAAGAATTTAAGTTAGGGGGAGATTGTTGGGAAATAGTTTAAGTACATTCAAGCTGTTAGTTTAGACTTCTCAGACTGTTAGTAGATTTTACATGTAAATACAAAGTTCATGCTGCTAGTTGAAGAAACTCGAGCTGCCAGTGTAAAAGTTCAAGCTGCCAGAGCAAAACAACTCAAGCTGCTCAGTTCATGCTGTCAAGAGATTCAAGCTGCTCAACAGTTTCAGAAACAGAAAGTGCTGATTTTCAGGAAACGATATCTACATGAAGATTCCAGCATATCTACTATCAGAGAAGTCATAGTTCGTCAAGGAAACATATCAAGAAGCAATATAAATACAGAGAATATGTCGTTCTATTGTGTAGGAGTTTCTGCATATTTTGAGTCTGTAATTGCTTTGTTGATTAAGTTTTCTTAAGCCTCTAAGGTTATAAAACCCTAAGAACAGTCTGTGTTCTACGTCTAATCAAACAGATTAGAGGTGATTGTAATTGATGAATTCAGCAATACAAACAGTCTTGATTAATTCCTGTGTGTTTATTTATTATTGATTCTGAAACTTTTTGTTAAAATAATTAAGTGTTATTCCGCAAACTTCTTGATTAAACTTTGATTCAAAGCAAGATTATTGATTTATACTCTGATAAGTTCAAATCAGTTAGTCTTGGTAATTCATATTTT
Organism: Centrapalus pauciflorus; assembly: GCA_020465985.1. Taxonomy (NCBI): domain Eukaryota; kingdom Viridiplantae; phylum Streptophyta; class Magnoliopsida; order Asterales; family Asteraceae; genus Centrapalus; species Centrapalus pauciflorus. The sequence goes on along the minus strand of JAANYP010003811.1, from coordinate 314,465 downwards.
AGATCCTGTCATTTAGGCTGTTATTGCAAATCATTTTCAGGTTTCAATAAGGCATATAACAGGCCTTAAATTCAACCTTCAAAAGCATCAACAGGTTTGATTAATAATCTCCCCCTCAGATGCAGAACAGGTTTGACTGAGGCCTTTTTGTGCCTAACAGTCTCCCCCTATTTGCAATAACCAGTCTAAGCTGGCCTTATCAAAAGTCACTATATATTTTTATAGTACATTTGTTGAAATAAAATTACAACATCAACATAAAGTAAAAGATCAGTTTATATATACACTGATTTTTGATTACATTAGAACAACACATGTTCTTACAAAAGTACAACTGATGTACTGATGTATATTACAACTAATGTAAAAGAAAAAATTACAACATATGTAAATAAAGTACAACTAATGTACATCAGATTTTGGACTGTTTTTGTTGGTAGCAGATAATGGTAAGCCTGTCCAGCTGATAGACAGCTTCCATTCTTCACCTACCCAGATGGTAGATGGACTTCATCACAATGGAGGGGGACCTTCAAACATCTTCTCAAGTTGCTCTCTAGTATCCTCAAGTTCTTGACTCTCACTTCTTATTATCATAAACTTGGGATCCTCAAGTTCACCTCTTTCATAACAGCCTCTGAGCTGATCCCAGATAGCTGCTCTCCACCTACTTGACTGCCTGAATGAAACTGCAAGTCTGAAGGCTACAAGCTGTCTCAGATCCACCTTGTATAGATCTGATGCTCTCTGAAAGCATTTCTTCTGAGTTAAGGGATCTACAAAAAATGCCCCCAGCTCAGGCTCTTCAATGATCTTGCCATCTTCAAACTCAATTCCACTAGGCAGGCTATGATCAACTCCTTTCATCTTAATAGCATAGTCACCTTGTTCTATCAAGATGAGGAGTTGTTCCATCTAAGTGTCCTTTTTTGTCCTCCTGGCCTTTATTTTAGGTTGTGTCACATAGACACCTTCACTAACTTCTTTGGAGATCAGGCCAAGATTCTTCACTCTCTCCATCAGCTTCTTGACATATGCTCTGACAGTCTTAGCAGTTTCAGACTTAGATTCACTCAGAGCAACTGCCAGCTCAATCCATTCTCTGTACCCCATTTGTGCAACGTCAGTGTAGTCATATGTTTCTAGTTCTGGGCCTGCTGCACCCATTCTGGTTATCTTCAACTTCCACTGACTGCCTTTTCTTGATATGGGCACAGCTTTGACAAGTGCTTCCTTGGCAAGCCTTCTATCAGCAACATCTTGAAATTTTCTTCTTGCCAGGTTGTCAAAGTGAAATTGAGCTCTTGTAGAAGGCACTGAAGTTTTGGTCACTGAGACCAGAGCATCTTTTTCTTTTTATGCTTCCTTTTCTTCTGCTGATCCCTTGGCAGCTTCCAAAATTTTCTTTTGCACAACAAGAGAGGACATTTTAACTTTCCATGCCTCTTGAAGTGCAAAAGACTTAGCAGCTTTTGCAGATTCTTCTTCTTTTCTTAAAGCTTCCAGGGCTTGAAGCTGTTCTTCTCTAAACTCAAAATATTTATGCATAGGAAGACCCATTTCTTTGGCCCTGGCTTTGTGAAATTTAAGCTCTGATGCTTTCTGCTGTTGAGGATCAGTTGCTACTTTTTCTTTTCCTTTAGCTGCTGTAGTGACAGCAGCTTCAGGACTTTCCTCCTCCTCTTCTTCTTCTTCTAAAATCAGATGTCTCCTTTTGCTGCTTGGCCTGCCCTCAGGAAGAGTTTCCTCCCCCTTAGACTGAGCAGAGATTAGAGATTCAGCCTGAGTAGGCTGAGCAGCGTGAGAGGCACCCTCCAGTGTACATGTTGAAGCTCCTGCTGGTTGACCAGTGAGTATTGCAGGTACTAATTTCTCCTTAGAAGAAGAAGTTTTCTCCCCCTTAGACTTAGTCTTCGAGGCAGATGACTTCTCCCCCTTTGAAGGAGATGTTCCAGCACCTTCAACACCTGGTCTGCCTGAAGACACGAAGTCATCAGGCTTGCTAGCAGTTTTGGCAGCAGGCCTTGGGCCAACAAGGCTATTCACTAAGAATGCCAAGTTGTCCTTCACCTCTGCAAGCTGTGAAAGACAGGTTTGAAGAGAAGAGGATTGGGTATCAGCAAGGGAGGTCAGCTTAACAATATTTTCCCTATCAGAAGCTGTGAACAGCAAACTTTGAAGCTATGCAAGATGTAATTCTAGAGAATCTTGCACATCAGCAAGGTTTGATGACACAGAATTTGATAGGGAGCCAATGAGTGTGTTCAAGCTGGCTAGATTAGCAGGAAGTGTAGAAGTGCAAGAAGTTAGGAGAGATGACAGCTGTTGAGAAATAGCTGTCATTGAGGACACAGAGTCCTGTTGTAGTGAAAGAATGGAGGAGAGGGAGGTGGACACATTTTGCAGCTGTGCAGTGAGTGCAAGCAGCTGTGGAGAATTATCAGTTTGTGGAGTGGCAGGGAAGGAATCTTTAAACAAATCAAAGAATCCCTTAAGCTGTTCAGACACAGAGTCTGAAATAAGAGAGGGTAGAGATGTCATAGTAGTTTCTAAAGAACCAACTTTGTTGGTCAGCAGAGAAAGCTGATCCTTCAAAGTCAGGTCTTTAGGAGAAGGAGGTGTATGGGTGGACTGTTTAGATTGGGTTGATGGAGAAGATGATGATGAGGCTGGTGTATGAGGATGTGATGGAGAGGGAAGAGGAACATTTAAGAGAAGCTCCATAGCCTGGGCAAAAGTAATGTGGCCCAGCTTGGAGGGGTCAAAGGGTCCCTCAACAGTGGCTGTAGCTGCATCATCAGGAGAAGGGGATGATGTTGGGGGCCTTTCAGATGCTGCTTGTGTTGCAACACCCTCATGAAGGCCAGTGGGTGTTCCCTCTGCAGTGCCTTGGTGTAAAAGCACCTCATCATGGGGAGAAGGAATATGCATTTCAACATCAGCAGTGGTGAAACCTGCTGATGGAGTTTGCATAGAGGGAGCAGCCTCACCAAAGGAATGGTATGTTCCCTGAGGTTCATCAGCTTGGGTTGTTGGTCCCTCAGCAGTTGTTTGGTGTAGAACAGCTGTATCATGGGGAACATAAGTTTGAGGCTGAGCTGCTGATTGGTCTATACCAGCAGCGTGAGCACCTCGTGCAGACTCAGGGTGTAAGGAAATTGGAGTAGGGGACAGTGTGGACTCAGTATGGAGTGGAGAGGGCTCCTGTCTTTCAATATTCTCAGCCTGTTGGGAGGCTGGAATAGTTGAGGTGGTTATCTCCTTTTGTACAACTGGTTCCTGTTGGGAGGAACCAGAGGGTCTAGGCTGACTCTGGGTGGACTCAGGTTGGAGATAAGCAGGCTCCAATTGTGCTGAACCTTCTCCCAAAATAGGAGAGGCAGCAGGGGTGGCTTCTCTTACAACTGAACCCTGTTGGGAGGGAACAGAGGAGGTGGTTGTTTGGGCTGGTCTCTTTTTGGTGAGTGATTTTCGTTGGTAGTGGATGAATGAAGTGGGTGATTGTGGAGAGGTGATGAGAGGTTCAGACTGGACAGGTTTAGAGACTGGGACAGAAACAGGTGGGTTGGCCTGTTCCATAGTCTCAGGTGCCACAAAGGCACCAGCCACAGAGGCTTCAGGTTCAACGAATGAACCAGGGTGAGGAGCCTGCTCCCCCTCAGCCACAGAGGCTAAGAGTGCAGACTCAGACTAAGTTGTTTTGGCCTTCTTTTGCACAGGCCCAGCTTCAGTGGTTGCCATGGTCCTCTTAACAAGTTTGGACCTGGCTTTGGATTTTCTCTTGGGAGCAGCTTCTGGATCCACCCTCACAGCAGAGGGTCCTTCCACCAATCCTAACAACCTCCTCATTGGTGTTGACAGAGGAGGTTCATTTGGAAGAACAGCATTGTAGAAAACTCTATTCCCTATCACAGGGAATGCAGCAGTATGAAGTAAAGGCTGAGAGTTGTACAAGTGCTCACCACAAATGTGTCTGAATATGAGGCTCAGAAATCTAGGGTATCGAACAGCAGCTGGTCTTGGGTCCTGCTGCACCAGATTCCTCAAGTTCAGGAAGATCCACTTAGCAATGTCCAATGTAGTCCCATCCACCAGCTGTAGGACTATTGGTATTTCATCACGGCTTAGTTGGTCAAAGGAACCAACTTTGCTGCTGAAGCTCATCATCATTGAGGCAAACAGAAAGCTGTAGGTAGGAGACAGATCCTTCCTGTACAGCGTAGCTCCAATTTTGGGTTCTGCTACACCATTGAAGCGTGGCAAATTTCCCATTTGCTCATTTTCAGGCTGGGGCATGTCATATGAATCAGCAATGGGCAGATGAAGAACCTCCCTGAGAAGATCAACAGTAATCTCAATGGTCTGAGTCCCATTGAGAATAGTCCCCTTGATGACTTTGGTGTTGGGGTTGTAGGCACAAGTGTACCAAAACTCGTACACCATCTCCTGGTACAGGACACCAGGAGTAGCAGTCATGGCATAGTTCAACGGTGAACTGTTAAAAACTCCACCATTTGATCATAACCTTTCCCCACATAGTTTTTGGGGATTGTGAGGTTGGCAATGTAGTTTGTGGGTTTGAGGGTTAGCATTGTGGTGACTGATGAATGTTTCTGCACATCATCACCAACAAATACTGGTAGGAAGGGGTTGTTTCTGTGAGCCATTTCGAGAGTAGGGAAAGTAGCAGAAGCACAAGTCACTTAGTCGAATTTTTAGGGTTCTTAGAAGGTTTATGGTAGTAGTGAGGAAGACGAAGATGTGAGAAACATTTGGGCGGTTGATTTGAAAAGGTCGTTAACGGAAAACGGAACGGTTGTCCATGTCAGACCGTTTGTCAGACCACTTGAGCCCTTTTTAATCACTAACACACGTAACCCACATTATCCGCAGTAATTAAGTTAAATAAAAACAGAAATTAAGTAACTTAATTGTGAAGAAAGGTAATTAAAACTGTTGGTCTAAGCTGTTGGTCAAACCTGTGATGAGCAGGGTCATCACAAGTTGTTCATTCTTCAAGCTGTTCCCTCAACCTGTTCAACCATGTAGGAACAGGTTGTGTCCAATAGCTGAGCAGGTTACAAGACAATGTCTTGTAAATCAGTGTGAGGGAATGAGCAGAGTGAAGAATGGACCATCAGAGCAGGCTGGACGAGTAAACTGTTTTTGTTCAGCCTGTTGTATGTTCAAGCTGTTCAGAAAAATGGCTAAGTACATAACATGCAGAGCCTGTTTTGTCTAAGCTGTTCTGAGAAACTTGATCAGTGTGAGACATACAAAGTTTTAGACCTTTGAGGACACTTAGTCACTTTTGTTTAACATGCCCAGCTTGCTGACAAGGTAATTAAACCTGGTTTCATCAAGAGGTTTGGTGAAAATGTCTGCAAGCTGTTCATTTGTGGAAATAAAACTTACCTCCACATTACCTTTCTGAATGTGATCCCTGATGAAGTGATGTCTGACTTCAATATGCTTTGTTCTTGAATGAAATACTGGATTGTTGGAAATGGCTATGGCACTTGTGTCATCACACAGAATAGGAATTTTCCTATACACAAGCCCATAGTCTTCAAGCTGATGCTGCATCCACAGAATCTGCTCACAGCAGCTTCCAGCAGCAATATACTCAGCTTCAGCAGTAGAAGTAGACACTGAGTTCTGCTTCTTGCTACACCAACTTATCAACTTACCACCAAGGAGTTGACATCCACCTGTTGTGCTTTTCCTATCTAGCCTGCAGCCTGCAAAATCAGAATCTGAATAACCTGTTAGTTCAAGGCTTGAGTCTTTGGGATACCAAAGACCCAAACCTGGCGTACCCTTCAGGTATCTGAAGATTCTTTTAACAGCAGATAGAAGAGATTCCTTTGGATCAGCTTGGAACCTAGCACACAAACAGGTGGCAAACATAATATCAGGTCTACTTGCAGTTAAATATAGCAAGCTCCCAATCATACCTCTGTAAGCTGTTACTGAAACAGCTTTGCCACTGGCATCAGCATCCAATTTTACATTGGTTGCCATTGGGGTTTTAATATGAGAACTTTGATCAAATTTAAACTTTTTCAAGAGATATAAGGTATACTTTCTTTGATTTATAAAAATTCCAGTTGAGGTTTGTTTAACTTGTAATCCTAAAAAGAAAGTAAGTTCTCCCATCATACTCATTTCATATTTGGATTTCATGAGTAATGAAAAATTCTTGCATAACTGCTCATCGGTAGAACCAAATATTATATCATCCACATAAATTTGAACAAGCATAATATAAGATTTCACCTTCTTTATGAACAGTGTGGTATCCACTTTACCTCTGGAATATCCATTGCTCATAAGGAATTCAGTAAGAGTGTCATACCAGGCTCTAGGGGCTTGTTTGAGCCCATAGAGTGCTTTGTCCAACTTATAGACAAAGCCTGGATAATGTTCATTTTCAAAACTTGGAGGCTGCTTGACATAAACTTCTTCTTGCAGCTTCCCATTCAAAAATGCACTCTTCACATCCATTTGAAATACCTTAATGCTCTTATGAGCAGCGTAGGCTAGATACAAACGAATTGCTTCTAGCCTGGCCACAGGAGCAAATGTCTCATCATAGTTAATTCCTTCCTCCTGTCTATAACCCTGAGCAACCAGTCTTGCCTTATTTCTTATGACATGACCTTGCTCATCCATCTTATTCCTGAAAACCCATTTAGTGCCAATTATAGTTTTACCTTTAGGTGCAGGGACCAGCTTCCATACCTTGTTTCTCTCAAACTGATTGAGTTCTTCTTGCATGGCAGTGATCCAATTGGCATCTTTTAGTGCTTCATCCACTTTCTTTGGCTCCATTAGTGAAACAAAACTAGAGAACATACAGAAGTTCCCTAAGTTGTCCCACCTTGTTTGTACCCCTTTGTTGATGTCACCAATTATTTGATCATTGGGGTGACATCTGATCCACTTAGGATCATTCTTCAATGATGATTCTCCTGAGTTATCAGCAGCTTCAGCAGGTCCTGTTGAACAGCTCTCAAGATTTTCAGACACACTATTGTCCTGAGCCTGCTCACTTGTTGAACATGACTGACCACTGTTGAACATATCAGCAGAGGAACCAGGAAAATCAGCATTGATAGGTTCAAGACATGCAGTTGTAATTAGGTCAGTACACTTATTCACACAGGGTGTATTGACATAATCATCATCATGCCCATCATGATTAACAGGTTCCACACTGGGTGTTGTGGAAGCTTTTGAGTCCTCTTCACTGTTTGAATGCATCAGATCATTAAAGTTTAATTCTCCTGAAACTGATTCAGGAACAGCTTTGGTGGAAGCATTCTTGGACTCTTCAAAGGTGACATTGATAGATTCATCTATCACCTTTCTTTTGTTGTTGTACACTCTGTAGGCTTTAGAGATAGCAGAGTAGCCAACAAACACACCTTCATCAGCTTTTGGTTCAAACTTTGCCAGTTGGTCCCTTTGATTTAAAATGAAGCAGGGACAACCAAACACATGGAAGTAACTGACATTTGGTTTCCTCCCTTTGAGCAGCTCATAGGGAGTCTTGTTGAACCTTTTCACCACTAAGGATCTGTTTTGGGTGAAGGTAAACCAGATGCACACAACATGGTTCTAGCAGCTTCAATGAGAGTTCTGTTTCTCCTTTCAGCAACTCCATTTTGTTGTGGAGTTCTTACAGCTGAAAAATTTTGAGTGATTCCTTTCTCTTCACAGAAGTCCTCAAAAGTATTGTTTCTGAATTCAGTATCATGATCACTTCTAAGCTGCTTTACTTGGGCAGAGTTCAGCATTTCCATCTTTTTCACAAATCCAATAATTTCTCTAGCAGCCTCTCCTTTGCTCTTCAAGAAGATAACCCACGTGTACCTGGAGAACTCATCAACCATTACTAGAGTGTATCTTCTTCCTCCTAGACTTGGGACATTAACAGGTCCAAACAAGTCCATATGGATTAAGAAGAGAGGATTATCAATAGAAAAGTTATGTTTGGATTTAAATGATGATTTCCTCTGCTTGCCTTTCTCACAAGCTGTGCAGAGTTTATCTTTAACAAAGGTCATAGAAGGCAAACCTGTCACCAACTCTTTCTTACAGAGTTTGTTGGTGTTCTTGAAGTTTAGGTGTGACAGCCTTTTGTGCCATAACCAGTTTAAGTCTGCATTTGTTCTTGTGAGAAAGCAAGTTTCAATTGTGGGATCAGCAGATTGCAATTCCACAACATATACACCTTTCTTTCGTTGAGCACACAGCACAACTTTGCCTTGGGGATCCAATATGTAACCCAGGTGCTCATCAAAGTTAACCTTATAGCCAGCATCACACAGTTGACTTATGCTAACAAGGTTATGTTTTAGCCCAACCACATAGGCTACTCTTTTGAACACTGCAGCACCAGCTTTAAGAATTCCATATCCCTCAGTGGATCCCTGTACATTGTCACCAAATATGACTTTTGGCCCTTTTTCAGGCCTGAGATCACTCAGCAGGTCCTTACAACCTGTCATGTGCCCTGAGCAGCCACTGTCCAAGTACCAAACCTGGGATGGTTGTTTTTCCTGCAGAGTGATAAGAAGAATATTAGTCGTTTTTAGGGGAACTCATCACAGAGATGAGTTCTCCTACTTCATCAACATTTGTTGATGGGTTTGTGATGTCAACACTAATATTCCCTATTTGAATGGTATCAGTTTGGATACCATTCTCATTGACTGAGATGTTTTCAACACTGTTTATGTTAGCAGTGAGGGAACCATCAGAGTCAGCAGGCCTCATGTCCTCAGTTTAAGGACAGTCTTTGGCCAGATGTGTCTTCATTCCACATTTATAACATTTTCTCCTTTTAGCATTTTTGGAAGAGGACCTTTCAGAAACACATTCTGAGTTGTTTCTGTTGATTTCATCAGCAGGTTTAGCAAACTTATTACTTTTTGATGAATCAACAACTTGAGTGGAAAGTTCAATAGCCGCAGCTTTGCCTGTCTCTTCTTTCCTCTTTTTAGGAGGGCAGATGTCAAAGATAGGAAGCTTAATTGGCTTTTGAACTTCCACAGGTTTAGGAAACTTATTCCCAGATCTCTCAGGCTGAGCAATGGCTTTGCCTTTGTCCTTCCTGAGATGTGATTGATGTTGCCTATCAACATAATCATTGTTTCTGGTTTTAAAAGGCTTATTTTTATTTAAAACCAGTTTACCACTATGATTAGAAAACTTATTTGAAATCACAGTAGGTTTACCTTCAACTTGAGACTTACTCTTGTTAAAGACAGACTGCTTACCTTTTGAAAACTTATTTTCAAAATGTTCAGCATTAAAAGGATTAGTATGCCTTTTTACATCAGCTTTAGACCCAAAGCCTGTTTTGTCAACAGGTTTGGTGTCCACAGCTGCAGTTTGGACATGCTTTCCTTTCTTTTGCTTGTGTGAATCAGCAGAGCACTTAGCAAGCTTATTTGATGGAAAACTCATTTCATCAGCAGCTTTTGAGCTAGGTTCACACGAGCTGTCAGTGTTTTGAGGACTGATAAACCTGTTTATTGAGATTAATTTACCATTCACTTTTTGAATAAAAGTGTTTGGAAGCTCACCAAGAGTGGACAAGTCTTCTTTTAAATTATTAATCTCAACAATGGAAGCTGCTGTGTCAAGATCCCCTCCAAGATAGGCTTGGATTTGTGCAGGAATCTGCTGACTTATGCAGTGGCTGACTTTTTGCGCAGATTGGCACCAAGAGTCAACTATCTTTTGAAGCTTAGCATGTTTTATATCTGTTTCTCTCTTTTCTTCCAGTAAAATGGAATTGATGTGTTTTAATTCATCAAGCTCAGCTTCCAACTTATGGAAATTGTCCAGTTTACTAGATTTTGTTACAATATCAGCTTTAAGCTTAGAGATTTCAGATAATAAGACAGCATGCTTCTCAACAGCAGCTTTCAGATCAACAAGCATATATTCAAACATTTTAACTTTTTCTTCAAAACTGTAATCCATAAAATTTTGTACCTTATACATCATTGTAGGGTTCCAGTTCTCTAAGCTGCTAAAAGCTTCAGCTTCAGCCAGATCCTGTTTGAAGTTGCTTGTTGATGGGACATCAGTATTGGCCATTAGACAGTTATTGTCTTCTTCATCAGATGATGAATCAGACTCCTCCCAGTCACAAGTCTCTGCCATAAGTCCCTTTTGCCGGTTGGAAACCACTGAGTTTTCCAACTTTCTCAGCTTAGCCATAGCCATAAGGTACTTAACCCTATAACCATCATCCATGTTTGTCTTGTGTGGTTTGGATGACTGACCAACAGCTTTTGACACACAGTCAGCTGCTATATGGCCAGTCTTGCCACATTTGAAGCACTCAGCTTTGGTCTTGTCAAATGCTTTCTTTTTGACAGCATTTGAGCTTCCCTGTAGCATGTTTCTTCCAAACCTTTTCTTGTTGAACCTTTTGACAAGCATGGTTATCATCTGCTCATCATCCAGTTCAGCACTATCTGCATTGTCTTCCTCATCTGACATTTCCTCCTTATCATCAGCCTGTTGATCAGGTTGAGTGAACACATCACTCACTTGATTTACAGGTTGTCTCACACTGGCCACAAAGGTTGCACCTTTCTTAGATATTTCCAAGGCATTTCTCTTCTGTTGCCTTGATTGCTCATCATTCAGTAAGGATCCATATAAGTTAACAAGATCCATACTTCTGATGGTACCTGAATTCCTTAAAATTGTAGAAAAATAATTCCATTCTTCAGGCAGAACATCTAAGAACTTGTTTACCAAAGTCAGGCTGTCCTTGGTGATCCCAACAGCTTTGAGATCATTTACAAGAGCAGTAAACCTGGTGCAGGTTTCAGTGAGAGTCTCCTTTGGTTTTGCAAAGAAGAGTTCATATTGTCTAACAAGATTATTAATCCTGTTGTCAAGTGTGATTGTGGGTCCATCATAGACGGTACATAAAGTATCCCACATCTCCTTGGCAGTCTTCATCTTCTCAACCTGTTTGAACACATCATTAGGTAGAGAGATGACTAGGTTGTTTCTGGCCTATGCATCAAGAGCCACCAGTCTTTTGTCTTCATCAGACCATTGAGCTTTTGCTTTCTCAAATGTTCTGATTTCAGGAGCAGCCCCTTCAACAGCAGGAGTTATAGTTGTAACAGAGGTTGGCACATAGGGACCCTCCATTACAATCTCTGGTAGTTGTACATCCAGATTCTCTAAGTAGAGCATCATTCTGCACTTCCAACCAGAAAAGTTCTGATGATTGAACTTTGGAGGTTTGCCCATTGAGCCATTGTCATAGTATGAGGAACTTGCAGCACTGTTGTCCATGGAAACTTTGGGAGAATGAGAGATCTAGAATGACACACACTCTAAACTACTCTGATACCAGTTGTAGGTCCCAAAAGATATCCCAAGTATATAGCCTTAAGCTGTAGGGGGGGGGGTGAATACAGCACTTTAAAAACTACACACAATTTTCTCAATGTTTGTATGTATTATCAACAAATGTTAATTACAAACAAGCTTGAATGCGGAAAGGTTCAAGCTGAGATGACAGATACAACAGTATGTTTAACTAGTCTAAGACTGACTTAAACTAATTACAATGAATACACTCACTAAGAATCACTCACTGTGTTTACAAGACTCTGAGGAACAGCTTGAATAAGAACAGCTTAGACACTGAGCACTGTTTTATTCAAGCAGACTTGCATACATGAAAGACTCACTTTGAATGCACGTTCACTCTTGATTTCAGCACTTAGCTTTTTTTGGCTTGATCTTTCAATCCTTGGAAGTTTCTTTTTATACTCACTCAGAGGATCTAAGTGAAGCTTCTTCATTGGACGGAATGAAAAAGGAGAAGTCTTATTGAAAAGACAACATAAACTTTTCTGCACTTTTCTGAAAAGCAGACTTGTCTTCATGTGGGCAGAACTTTTGTCTTTTCACTTTGTCTACTGTTGCATTGCCTTTAACTAAATAAGGAATGTCAACTTTGTGTTTTTCTTCCTTTGTAAAGGCCTATTTTGATATAAGAAAAAGGTCTGTCACCCTTTTTCAAATATCATTTTGTCTTCATGTAACAGAACAGCTTGGGCAGGCTGAGCAGTTCTGATTTCCCCTTTGTCTTCGACTTTGTAAACTGATCTTGTAGCCAAAAACAATACATGAGGACTTGGAAACATATTCCATAAAGTGTTTAGCCTGTTCACAAAGAACAGGTTCTGTTCACAAAGAACAGAACACTTGTAAACTGCCCAAGCTGCTCACCAGTGTAGAGCAGTGTAGACAGTTTATGTCCAGCCTGTTAAGCAGACTGAACAGCTTGGGCAAAACTGCCTTTGTTGCAACACATGCAATACATAGAACAGCTTTAGGCTGTTATTGCAAATCATTTTCAGGTTTCAATAAGGCATATAACAGGCCTTAAATTCAACCTTCAAAAGCATCAACAGGTTTGATTAATAATCTCCCCCTCAGATGCAGAACAGGTTTGACTGAGGCCTTTTTGTGCCTAACAGAAGTAGTATCATAATGATGGTAGCAAGAAAATAAAATGGCGATCTTTCTTCAGATTCAAGAAGTGAATGCAGACAGATCATCACCGGGATGAGTATGATTGCAAAGAAAGAAATGAGTTTAACTATCTTAGAATTTATGGGAGAAAGTAGTAATATTGGATTAGAGAGAATTTTAGAGATAGTGTAAAGAAGTGGTCAGATTATGATGAATTTATAGAAGAAGAGAAGAGATATAGCCGTTGAACGACTATATTCTCGACCGTTAATGGGTAAAAAAATGTAATTTTTGAAGGTAAATTGCATAAAAAAATTTATAAATAAATATTTTTTTACAATTTTAAGCAAGGACAAAAATATTAATATTACAGATGGCAAATGGTAAGGATTCGTCTATAGGAGAAACATCAAATGCTGGGTGGGTGGAAGAAACACCCGATAACTATCAAGAACCACAACCATTGGGAGACCCCGTAATTAATAATACGCCTTTGGAGGAAGACCCGGAGGAAGATCTAGAAGAAGATTCGGAAGAATATATAGAGGAAGATCCTGAAGAAGACCCAGAAGAAGACCCTGAAGAAGATGTCCCAGAAGGAAACGAAGAAGAAAACCTCAAGAATCTTATGCAACACGCCCAATTCGTAGAGGTCGATAGAGATTGAAGAAGATGACGAGGAACATCCTATGAACTTCCAAGTTCCTTTTCCATGGGAAGCAGAAAATTGGGATGTCCCTGTCTTAGCACCACCACCATCTCCAGAAGAAAATGAAGAACCTGAAACAGAAGCAGGACTAACGGATAAGAAACAACCATCGGAACTAGAACCTTAAGCCTACTGGAATTCAATTCAATGGTAGAAAAATCAGGATCTCGAGGCAATGGTGGAACATAGGACAGAGCAAATATATGCATTAATAGAAGAGAATGATCATTCACATGAAGAGATAAACATTCTCAGGCACGAGCTACAAGAAGTTAGACAACAATTACAGGCAGATTGAGCAATGGCAAATGCTTTAGACATAGACAATGCACGTCTAAGGATGATGTTGTATGGACAACAAGGCACTCAAACTGTTACGGAGTATGCCAATAGATTCACTGAAATTTCTTGCTTTGCTACCTACCTTGTAGCCACTGAAATGCTAAAAGCAAAAAGGTTTGTTACCGGATTAAAAACCACCATCAGGGAGCCGACAGCAATGACTCAACCAAGAACTTATCGTGAAGCAGTAGAAGCAGCATTGGTGGCAGAGAGAGAGTATGGAAGAAAGAAAGAAGAAGGACGAGTTGACAAAAGAAAATGGGAGGAAGAGAAAACACGTATTCCAGAAAACAATGAGTTTAAAGGCGAAACTCATGAGAGCAATGCATTTCGATCTCATAATGCAGGTTTGGGTAACCGATATGACATTGACAAAAAGGGAAAAGCTTGTGATAATTGCGGGAAGTTTCATGGTGACAAGCCATGTCTGGCAAATACAGGTGCTTGTTTTACGTGTGGAAGAATGGGTCATAAAACCCGCGACTGTCTTGCGAAAAATCGTAGGTGTTTTATTTGTCAAGATCCTAACCATTTAGCACCTGACTGTCTCCAACGAACTGACACAAAAGGAGCAGCAACAAAGAAAACACCTACAGGGACCACCACTGTAAAAGAGAATCGAACGACAAAAAGACCACTGAAAGGGCATTTGAGATGACTGCACAGAAGGCTAGAGAAATCAATGATGTTGTCTCAGGTACACTCATAATCAATTCAGCTTACACTAAAGTATTGTTCGATTCAGGCGTATCTAGATCATTCATATCCCATCGTTTACGTGAGACATTATCTTTACCTGTTGTGCATGTGAACATAGGGATAGAAGTAGAAATAGCCAACAATGAACGAATATACTTGAATAAATGGTGTCCTGGTTGTGACATAGAAGTCGAAGGGAATAAGTTACCTATTGACCTAATTCCCACGACATTAGGAGAAATTGATATTATCATTGGCATGGATTGGATGTCCAAAAGTAATGCATCAATTTTTTGCAAGACTAAGTCTGTTAAATTCTACACACCAGAAGGAAAAGAAATAATTTTTCAGGGAGAACAAAATCTATCGTCATCTAATTTTCTTACCTCGATTCAAGCCCGGAAATGCCTTTGTAAAGGATGCATAGCTTACTTGGCTCATGTTACTCAGAAAGGAAAGAAATGCTCAAATCTCAATGACATTCCTGTTGTTCGAGATTTTCCGAAAGTGTTTCCCGAAGATTTACCTGGGATACCTGTTAGGCACAAAAAGGCCTCAGTCAAACCTGTTCTACATCTTAGGGAGAGATTTTTAATCAAACCTGTTTGATGAACTTAAAGGTATAATTTAAGGCCTGTTAATGCCTTATTGAAACCTGAAAAGTGATTTGCAATATAAGTCAAAGTTGTTTACCCTGTTGCATTCGTTGCAACTAAGGCAGATTGCCCAAGCTGTTCATTCTGTTGAACAGGCTGGACATAAACTGTCTACGCTGCTATATTCTGCTAAGCAGCTTGGACAAATTCTAAGTGTTTTGTTCTTTGTGAACAGAACCTGTTCTTTGGGAATAGGCTAAACACTTTATGGAATATGTTTCCATGTCCTCATGTATTGTTTTAGACTACAAGATCAGTTACAAAGTCAAAGACGAAGTGGAAAAACAGAAGCTGCAAAAGCTGCCTACGCTGCTCTGTTACATGAAGACAAAGTGATATCTGAAATGGGTGACAGACCATTTCTTATATCAAAATGGCCTTAATAGAAGATGAAAGTTGCAAAGTTAAGGGTGTGTTTAGTTACCGAAAATTTTCAAAATTTCAATCTCACTTTTCAACAAAAATGAAAACTTGTTTACTCAACAACAATTTCATAAATTTTCATTTCAGTTTTTAAAATACCAATTTTCATATTCTCTCTCTTACTTTTCTATTACCTACCCTATTTCTTTATAATACTCTTTTTCTCTCTCTTACTTTTCCATCAACTATCCTATTTTTTTTATTTTATAATCACTCATCTTAGTTCTCTTAAAACTAAAACTTCATCATCTAAACAAGTTTTCATTTTTCATAGAAACCCTTGTTTTTTTCTAAAAACTATATTTTGAAAACTGAAATTGAAAAATAACTAGTTTTCGTTAACTAAACGCAACCTAACATTCCTCTTTTAGTTAAAGGCCTCTGCAACAGAGAAAAAAAGAAAAAGACAAAGATTCTGCCACATGAAGACAAGTCTGCTTTATCAGAATGTGCAGAAAAGTTGTTTTGTTTTTTTGGAAAGACATCCCACTATCTCTCTGTCCAATGAGGAAGCTTCAATGAGATTCTCAGTTAGAGTATAAAAGGAAGCTTCTAAGGATTGTGAGACAACCAAGAGTGAAAAATTCAGATCATGCATTGAAGTGTGTTTTTAGGGGTGTTATCGGGACCAAACCCGGACCGAACCCGGTTAGGACCGAACCCGAACTTGGCTAAAAAACCCGAGGACCGGACCATTACTTTACAATCGGTCCTATTCGGGACCGGTACCGGTTCGGTTCGGGTATTTGGTGTATAAAACTCAAAAACTAACTCCACTTTGAAGGTTAGGGGTGTTATCGGACCGGACCGGACCGAACCCGAATTTGGCTAAAATCTAAACCCTAGGACCGGACCATTACTTTATAATCGGTCCTATTCGGGATCGGTACCGGTTCGGTTTAGGTATTTGGTCCACATATAACACCCCTAGTGTTTTTCATGTATGCAAGTCTGCTTGAATAAAACAGTAACGTGTGTCCAAGCTGTTCTTATTCAAGCTGTCCATCTGTGTCTTGTAAAACAGTGAGTTCATCTTAGTGAGTGCATTCATTGTATCTAGTCTGAGTGTGTCTTAGATTAGTTAAACATCTGTTATATCTGTCATCTCAGCTTGAACCTTTCCGCAGTCAAGCTTGTTTGTAATTAACACTTGTTAATAATATACACAAACATTGAGAAATGAGTATTGAATTTTAATTTGCTGTATTCACCCCCCCCCCCTCTACAGCTTAGAAGAATACACTAAGGGAAACCTTTTGGGAACTACAATACCTCCCGATCGGCAAGTGGAGTTCGCCATTGATTTAGTACCTGGAACAGCTCCTATATCCCAAGCCCCATGTCGATTAGCTCCTGTGGAAATGAACGAATTGATGAACCAACTCCTGGAGCTATTAGATAAAGGATTCATTAGGCCAAGTGTCTCACATTGGGGAGCTCCAATACTATTCGTGACGAAGAAGGATGGGTCAATGAGATTGTGCATCGATTATAGGGAGTTGAATAAAGTCACTATCAAAAACAAGTATTGTCAGGATCTGAACTTAACTACCTAATATTAACTGATTTGAATTGATCAGAGTGTAAACCAATAATCTTGTATTAAATCAAAGTCTAATTAAGAAGTTCGCGGAATAACACTTAATTATTTTGATAAAAGCTTTCAGAATTCATAACAAATAAACCTAAGAAATAAACAAAATTGCTTGTATTGCTGAATCAGAATGATTACAATCACCTCTAATCTGTTTG
The DNA here is from genome assembly GCA_020465985.1 of Centrapalus pauciflorus. NCBI lineage: Eukaryota > Viridiplantae > Streptophyta > Magnoliopsida > Asterales > Asteraceae > Centrapalus > Centrapalus pauciflorus. The sequence goes on along the minus strand of JAANYP010003811.1, from coordinate 297,353 downwards.
ATTAGACGAAGAACACAAATTGTTCTTAGGGTTTTACAACCTTTAGAGGCTTATGAAAACTTAAACAAAAAGCAATTACAAACTTGAATATGCAGAAACTTCTGATACAATAGAAAAACCTATTCTATGTATTTATAATGCTTTCTGATTTGTTTCCTTGAAGGACTCTGACTTCTCTAATAGTAGATATGCTGGAATCTTCGTGTAAATATCTTTTCCTGAATATCAGCACTTTCTGTTTATGAAACCGTTGAGCAGCTTGAATCTCTTAGCAGTTTGAGCAGGGCAGCTTGAGTGAAATTACTCTGGCAGCATGAACTTTTACACTAGCAGCTCGAGTTTCTTCAACTAACAGCATGAACTTTGTACTTACATAGAAAAACTACTAACAGTCTGAGAAGTCTAACTAACAGTTTGAACTACTTAGAATATTTCCCAACAATCTCCCCCTAACTTCAATTCTTTACACAAGACTTTAAGTTCTATACAAATAAGGAAATAAAATAAGTAAACTGTTATTTACAAACCAAGGCTTTCAAAAACTTACAACTGTGCAAGTTTCTGATTGACAGCCTTCAAAATTCTCTCTTCAAATCTTCTCTATCACAATATATTCTTACTGACCTCATTTGAAGTAGCATAGCCTTTGGAAGATCAAAGAATTCAAAATTGAAGAATATGCTGGATCCATTTGCAAACCTGATTCTGTAAGTCTTTGATTTGACAAACAGATCAACTTGTACAACTTTCATCTCCTTGGCATCTTCTATATCCTTCCTTATTGACTCCGGATCAAAAATGCTCTGCAAATCTTTAATAGCTTGTTTTACTTGTGGGAGGGAAGATCTGACTTGAGTAGCAGTCCCAACATGATACATCCTTGTAAGCTCATCTCTTGTCATTCCTTGAGCCAGATGCATTATGCTTTTATACTCTTCCTCAGGACCAGTTTCTCTTCTTACTACAAAATGATATCTTAAGTCAATGTTATCCATTGGCTTAGCATACCAGTAAGTAATAAGAGGTTTGGAGAAATCATGCTGGTCAAGGGACTTTTCTATCTCCATGACTTGTTGTAGCTGATGCTCAAAAAGCACCCTTTTTACCTGATCAAGCTTTGCTTGTGAGATTGGCTCTGGTTTAGGAATAGGAGCAACAGCTTGAACAGAAGGAGCAGGATCACTGGCAGCAGCTTGAACTGAATCTTTTGAACTTTGGACTTCTTGGGAGACTTTGGCTACCTTACGTTTTTCCATTTCCTTATCATGGATATCTTGCAGCCTTTCTGTGCTCATGGACTGAGCCATCTTCTTTGGAATACCAGCCGCAAAGGCAAAATTAATCAGAAATCTTCTATGCTCAGCCTTTGAGTGCCCTGTTGGCATCTTCCTTTTCCTTTCACCTTGCTTGACCACAAACCCTCTTAGGTAGTCTCCTAAGGTTTCATCATCTTGCATTGGGGCATGGGTTTGCTGGTCTAAAGCTTTATCTTATTCTTCTGCTAACTTTCTGGAAATCTCAGCATCAAAGGCAATCTGGGCTTCTTTGGTAGAAAATTTATGCTTTGGAGACTCAATAAGAATACCCTTGCCCTTATCTTTTGTAGCAGAAGATGTAGCTTGGACTGAACTGATGGGAGCTTGAATTTCTTCTCTTATGACAACTCCAGTTGCTTTTGTAGAAGCAGCTTGAGAAGCTGTTGGGACTGTTAGCCTAGATTCTTGAACTGTTGGAGCTGCTTGGACTGATTCTGTTGGAGCTGCTTGGACTGCTTTAGGGATCTCCTGATTCTCCCCCTTTTTGGAAGCATTGGTTTGGACAGGAGGACCTACAACCTTTGCCACTTGGGTTTGAATCATACGCTCTAAAATGATCTTATTCCCACAGAGGGTAAACCCTTTATGGAGATAATCCATTCTTTGATTTTGAGCCGCTTCTGTCTTCCTGAGTGCAATTATTTGTGCCCCCTGTGCAGCAATGATGGACTGATGATATTCCAACATTGCTACAACAGGTTGCAGCTTAGGATCCATTAATAACATGAGTTGCAGACTAGCCTCAAGATCAGCAAACGAATGTGGTGCTTGTGATCTATCACTGACATGAATACCAGAAGTAGAAACCTCTGGGCCCCTCTGTTCTTGGTACTGGGGACTTCCAGATGGTGCTTGAACACCTTCTGTTGCCATGGGCGTGGTCTTAATGATGTTGGCACTGTCCTGTGCCTCTTGTGCAGGAGCAACAGTAGTGTCAGCCACAGAACCCATATGGACTATCTCTGGTGAGATGTCCACCTCCTGATTGAGGTTGGGAGTGTCCTCAATGGGTGCCCTTTGGATATTCTGTGCAGAAGTGTCCTCCTGCACAAGGTTGTTTGGCTCTTGTATGAGGGCTGAGGAGGAAGGAGCTCCTGGACCTCTTTTCCTTTTATATAGTAGGAGTGGGGATGAGGGATTAACAAAAGGAACGGAAGGCATTTGTGTATCATGAGGAGTGGGTTGGGGTCCTGGGGGTGAAGCAGTAATGTTAGGCTGAGCCTGCTCAGGACCCTCTCCTCTGTTTCTTGGAATGATGCCCATCACTGCAGAAGGCAATGGGACATCGACACTCAAAAAATTGGCACTTGGCTTTAGAAGCCTTTTAATAGAAGATAGTGAGTGCCTATGGGAAACATGTATCCTCTTATGTATATTAAAATTTGTGCAAGTTTTTGCAATTATTTCTGCTAAAAATCTAGGATACATCAAAAATTTCCCATTCTTTAGGGAATGATGCCTTAACATCCCCTGGAAAATCATATTTGAAAAGTTGAACTGTTGGCCTGTTGAAAAGCACACCAAGGCAGTGGCAATGTTTGATGAAAATTCGGACTAACCAGTTCTTTTAGGGCTAATACACTGCTGAATAATGTGCACAAGATATTTCCATTTAGGTGAAAAGTGTGCTTTAAAGAAAGTAAAAGAATCAGCAGGACCCTATATCCAATATTATAAAGACCGGAATGTAAAGCATTTAGGGATAGGTCTGTTATACCTGAGGCATCTTGAAGATGCAGATGTTGTCGAATGGATTCCTCAGTCACTGTGATGGTATTACCATCGATTTGGATGTCAGAGAAGAGACTCCATTGACGGTTTTTTTAAAGAAGGACGGTTCCAGAACTGCTCAATATGTGAGATGTATATGGTGGGATTGATATTGAGGGCATGATTGATATGGGAACTTCGAAGGAATTCCATCATGTCATGGAACGGTTCAAGATCAGCGTGTTTGAGAGAGTAGGGTAAACAGTTATGTTCTTTGACGAACTCCATTGAAGATCAATCGGAGATTTTAGGGTTTCAGTGATGTGCGTGGGAATTGTTTCAGAGAATCAAGAAGGGTTCAAGAAGATATTTTGCAACTGGTAGTTACAATAGAACGAAACTGGAACCTTTAAAGGTTTTGAAAATATCTAAACCCGCGCACACACTTATGGAAATGACCATATTACCCTGCACACTTTGACAGATCAAGTGAAACAACTAACAGTCCGAGAAAATGAACTAGCAGCTTGAGAAAATACTCAAGCTGTTAGTTGAAAAATAGGCGACTGTTAATGAAACAGTGACTCCCCCTTAATCAAGCATATGTACACAGAAAAACAAACTAATCCATGTTAACCATACCAATATTTGATACTAGGAAGGTGAATCTTCCTACATCAAATGATTTTGTAAATAGATCAGCTAACTGATCATCAGTGTGAATTTTGGTAACTTGGATTAATTTCTTCTCATTGCAATCCCTTATAAAATGAAATCTAATTTCTATATGCTTGGTTTTGGGAAATTTCACTGGATTTTGTACAATGCTAATTGCACTTGAATTGTCAATATAAATGGGAGTGGATAGGAAATTCATACCATAGTCTCTCAGTTGATTTTGAATCCACATCACTTGGGAGCAGCAACTTGCAGCTGCTACATATTCTGCTTCAGTAGATGATGTGGAGACAGTTGTTTGCATTTTGCACTGCCAAGAGACCAATCTTGTTCCCAAGTATTGACATCCACCAGTTGTGGGATTTCTGTCAATATTGCATCCTCCATAATCACTGCCAAAATAGGCTGTTAGTTCAAGAGGAGAGTCTTTAGGATACCAGAGGCCTAAATGTGGTTGGCCTTTGAGATATCTAAAGATTCTCTTAACAGCAACCAAATGGGAATCCTTTGGAGAGCATTGAAACCTAGCACACACACAAACAACAAACATAATATCAGGTCTAGAAGATGTTAGATACATAAGAGATCCTATAAGAGATCTGTATAAATGAATGTCCACATCTATGCCATCTTTGTCTGTATGGAGCTGCTTGTGAGGATCCATTGGAGTACTTGCAACTTTGGTGTCTTGATACCCAAACTTTTCCAGTATGTCTTTAACATACTTTGATTGACTTATGAAGCGACCAGTGGGCTTCTGCTTGACCTGCAATCCTAGAAAGAAAGTGAGTTCTCCCATTGAACTCATTTGAAACTTTTTGTGCATTAATGCCTCAAACTCTTTGCACAGACAATCATTTGTTGAGCCAAAGATGATGTCATCAACATAGATTTGTACAAGCAGAATTTCAGCTTTGATGGACTTTGTGAATAGTGTTTTGTCCAGAGTGCCTCTCTTGAACCCATTCTATAGAAGGTATGATGACAGAGTGTCATACCATGCTCTGGGGCCTTGATGGAGTCCATAGAGAGCCTTGTCTAGCTTGTAGACTCTGTCTGGATACTTGTAGTCCTCAAAACCAGGAGGCTGACACACATAGACCTCCTCTTCAATTGTGCCATATAGAAAAGCAGACTTCACATCCATTTGATACATTTTAAAACCTTTGAAGCTTGCATAAGCTAAAAACAGTCTGATGGCTTCAATTCTTGCCACTGGGGCAAATACAGCATCATAATCTATGCCTTCCTCTTGAGTGTACCCTTGTGCTACTAGTCTTGCTTTGTTCTTGATGACTATCCCTCTCTCATCTTTCTTGTTTCTGAACACCCATCTTGTACCAATGGCTCTCTTTCCTTTTGGGAGATCAACAAGTGTCCATACATTCTGAATCTTGAATTGTAGAAGCACTTCCTGCATTGCTTCAATCAAGGATTAATCTTTCAAAGCTTCTGATGCCTTTTTAGGTTCTAGTTGAGACATGAAACAGGCATGTTCAAAGCAGCTAGACTGAATTCAGGGACTGCTTGTTCAGCATCAGCAGTCTCATTGTGAACCATTTTCCTTGTTTGTACAGGTGTACGTGGATCACCCAGTATTTGATTGAGAGGATGATACTTATGAACCCTGAGTGTAGGCTCTCTTTATGTCTGAAAAGGAGATCCAAGGTTTGTATCATCTCCATCAGGACCAGTGGATGGTTCAGCTTCTGGAACAGCTTGACTTGAATCTGGGACTGTTTCCCTTTGTGTTGGAGCTGTTCTCACAGGACTTGGGAGGTGCACTTCAGTGTCTGGATTTGAATCATGTTGAGCATTCAGAACCCCTGGAGGGTCACAGGACAGAAGTGGTAAAATTGTATACTCATACCAATTGTTTGAATCTGCAGCAGTTTGAAACTTTGTGCCAACAGCTTGAGAATTTGCATTGACAGCATGAGAATTTGTGTTGACAGCTTCAATCATGTTTGCATCAGCTTCTGCAGTATACTCAATAAAGCTCAGAGAATTTGTTAGTGAATCTAAATCAAACAACCAATCAGAACCAGTGCCTTTGACATTTGCAGTATTTTCATTAAATTCAACATTGGCACTTTCTTCAATGGTTTTAGACACACTGTTATATACTCTATAGGCTTTGCTTTGATATGAGTATCCTACAAAGAAACCTTCTTCAGCCTTACTTTCAAACTTCCCTAAGTGAGTCTTAGTGTGAAGAATGGTGCATGGACAGCCAAATGACTTGAAAAAGGCTATTAAGGGTATTCTATTATGGAATAACTCATATGGAGTTTTCCCTTGTGATTGAACAATCTGAACCCTATTTAGAACATAACAGGTTGTGTTGACTGCTTCTGCCCAAAAGGTCATTGGCAGTTTTGAATCAGCTAACATGGTTCTAGCAGCCTCAATTAATGTTCTGTTCTTTCTTTCAGCTACACCATTTTGTTGTGGTGTTCTTGGTGCACTATATTGCCTAGCAATACCTTTGGACTCACAAAAATTTTTTAGAGTATGATTTTTAAACTCAGTTCCATTGTCTGATCTTATCACCTTGACTTTTGAGTTGGATTGGTTTTCTATCTTAAGAATAAATGACTTAACTAGCTCAGCAGTTTCATCTTTAGACCTAAGAAAGTAAACCCAAGTAAATCTGGTGAAATCATAAACAATGACTAAACAGTAAGCCCTTTTATTCAAACTCAAAACAGATGTTGAACCAAATAGATCCATATGAATCAGATGAAGAGCAGATGAGATGCAATTTACTTCTTTGGCCTTATGAGAAGTTTTGTGTTGCTTGCCTTTAAGACATGCTACACAATGATCATCACATATGAACTCCTTTTGTGGTAAACCTCTTACCAGATTCTTTTTGACTAAAACATTCATGGACTTGAAGTTCATGTGACACATCCTTCTATGCCAAAGAGCAGACTCATTGGATGATGCTTTGGATATCAAACAGCTTAAAGTACTTGATTTGGATAAAAGTTCTGTGTCCAAACAGTATACATTGTCCTTTCTTGGTGTTCTTAGTAAAACAAGATTTTCAGGAATTTTAAAATCTTTTGAAAGGACAATGCACTCAGAATCTGTAAACAAAATAATATTTTGTTTGTCACAGATTTGAGAGACACTTAATAAATTATACGTAAGTTGTTCAACATACAAAACATCATTGAAAATCATGTTGCCTGCATTAACAGTACCTTTACCTGTAACCTTACCTCCTTTGGAGTTGCCTCCAAATGCAACAAATCCTCCATCAAAGCCTTTGAAATTTGACAAGCACTCAAAATTGCTTGTCATGTGCCTAGAGCATCCACTGTCCAAATGTCATCTTGTTTTATGAGGTGACCTGTGGTTGCCCTGCACAAATAAAAGCTTAGTTAGTAGTGGAGTAAACCCAAACCAAGTTGGTTTTGGGTTGTCCTTGTGCATTAACATAACTAAATACAGTCTTGGATTTCTTATACTTAGTAAGATCCATTGATGGATTTTGTGGAGAGTACTTAGTTAGCACATGAGGTATCCAGGTATTTTGTCCATCCTTTTCAGTAACAGTCTCAGATGATCCATTACCAGTCCCAATTTTGAGCCTACCAGGTCTGAATTGAGTCTGTAGTGCTAACAGCTTGAGAATTTGCACTAGCAGTCTCAACTTTAGACTTGCCCGTTTCAACATTTGTATCAACAGGTTCACCTGAGTTTGTACCTTTGACACACCATATTTGTTTAAAATTTACTTTTGGTTTAGCTAAAACTTGTTTTTGGTGTGTGGACTGTTTTTTATTAATTATTGTGAACCTGTGATCTACTGTTTTCTTTGGAACTGATGCAGTAGGAGGTTTGGCCTTTGGATTTTTTGAATTTTGAGAGTTTTTCTTTGGTTGTTTCACAGTCTGTTTTGCAACAGATGGTTTATAAAAACAATCTCTGGCCAAGTGATTCTTTCTGCCACTATGAAAACATTTTTTGACTGTTTGAATTGGAGAACCAGTTTTATTTGACAATTTCTGGTTCTTGTTTCTCTGATTTCCCCTTACCTGCTGTTGTTTGGGAAACTTTTGGACACCATGCTTTTGGCATGTGCAGACTGGAACATTTTTACCCCTTTTATTATTCTTTGAAGAAGATGCAGTGTTACAGTTAGAAGGTACAGAAACCTGTGGAGCAACATTGCACACACTCATCTTCTCCTTTCCTTTCTTATTGGGGGCTTGGATTGCTATAGGTTCACTCATTGTTTTGTGTTCTTTCTCAACTGCTGTGCACTCACAGTCTCTATTTTGAATCTGATCTTCTTTAGATTCAGGACTGTTATGAAGGACAGGATCTACAGTAGTCATAGACTCATCTAATGGTTCATTGACAAGCCTATCAGCAACCTAACTCATTGGATGAATGTATTTGTTGTTGTATGGAGGTGGAGTAGCTCTGTAGCCTATACCTTCTTTGGGATTAACCTGAGATTTTATCCTATCTTTAAATTGGACTTCCATTAGGTGTTCCAGCTTTTGATTTGCCAATTTGAAGTTGCCTAGATCTATATTGACAGATTCTAGTTTCTTATTAGCCTCTAACACCTTTTGTTCAGTCTCTTCTACCTTTTTATTTAGGGATTCTATTTTCTTATTTAGCTCCTTTTTCTCCCACTCATGATATGTTCTATCATGTCCCATTTGAATCTCATTATCCTTATAGTCATTGATCTGTTTTTCAAGATCTTCTATGGCTTGCATGTATTCATATCTCCTCTCTTCCATCTTAGCTAGAGTTTTACACATGCTCTCATTATGATCTCTGTATTTTTTAACCATATTTTTGCATGTTTGAGAGCAGAGTTTTGAATTTACCTCAGATGGTAGTTCAGTGGAGGAGACATTTGATGTTTCTGCCATTAGATCTTGATTTTGAAACTCTTCCTCTGTCTGATCACTCCAGTCAAACACATTGTCTTCTTGAGAGACAAGTGCTTGTGATGATGAAGTCTGATTAGTCTGCTGAGGCCTTGATGATTGTTGACTTTGAGATCTGCATTCTCTGTCAAAGTGGCCAAGCTTATGACATTTATAACACTCAACTTTTGACTTATCAAAAGCTGGTTTGCCTTCTGCTCTGGCTTGAAAGTTGGTCCTGCCAGTTCTTTTAAGAAACCTTTTGGCCCTCATGGTCAGCATTGCATGTTGCCATTTCAGATCCATCTCTTCAAGATCATCTGGATGAATTTGTTCTAGATCTTCAGCATTTAGAGCAAACAGTCCATCATTAGCAACAAAAGCCTTATAGTGAGCTTCAGTAGAGCTACCATCACCACCTGAAAAGGAATCACTGCCATTAGATTTTTCAGATGACAGAAGAGCAGAATTGTGATTATAAGAAAGATATTTCTTTTTAGTGTCAATCTCAGTCTCAAACACTCTTAGACTGTTGTACAGATCATCCAGTTCTATTTCATCAAGAGTGTCTTTTGTTCTCCATTGAGTAGCATAAACTGTCCATTCTTCTCCAAGAGATCTGAGAAACTTTCTATTGACCTCATCTTGATCCAGGCTGACTTTTGCACTTTCCAGTTCACTTATCAGTTTGTTGAACCTGTCAAAGATTTGAGTAAGGTTTTCATTCTTGCCACCAGAAAAGTTCTCATACTGCTGTTTCAAAAGATCCTTTTGATTTCTTTTGGTACTGGCATTACCAGCAAATCTTTTCTCTAAAGCATTCCAAAGAGAATGAGCAGTATAAAACTTTTTGAACTGATGTTGATAAGCATTAGGAATGGCTATTTGTAGAAGTGTAAGAGCTTTCACTTCATTCATTCTAGCCTTTCTTTCAAGTTCAATTTTTGGAGGAGTTTTGACTGGTTTTCCCTCATAATCAAGTTCTGGATCAACTACAGGAGGAAATTCAACAGCTTCCCATATAGCATAATCAATGAATTGAATATGCTGTTGAATCCTGAGTTTCCACATCTCAAACTCAGTGGGCTTGAGCATAGGCACTTTGAGTCCTTGCCCAGATCCACTGCTGCTATTATCAAATTCCATTGCAAAAGATTAAAAGTTTAAAAGAAAGCTTTCGACTTTGAAAAACAAAGAACGACCTGTGGCTCTGATACCACTTGTCAGGATCTGAACTTAACTACCTAAGATTAACTGATTTGAATTGATCAGAGTGTAAACCAATAATCTTGTATTAAATCAAAGTCTAATTAAGAAGTTTGCGGAATAACACTTAATTATTTTGATAAAAGCTTTCAGAATTCATAACAAATAAACATAAGAAATAAACAAAATTGCTTGTATTGCTGAATCAGAATGATTACAATCACCTCTAATCTGTTTGATTAGACGAAGAACACAAATTGTTCTTAGGGTTTTACAACCTTTAGAGGCTTATGAAAACTTAAACAAAAAGCAATTACAAACTTGAATATGCAGAAACTTCTGATACAATAGAAAAACCTATTCTATGTATTTATAATGCTTTCTGATTTGTTTCCTTGAAGGACTCTGACTTCTCTAATAGTAGATATGCTGGAATCTTCGTGTAAATATCTTTTCCTGAATATCAGCACTTTCTGTTTATGAAACCGTTGAGCAACTTGAATCTCTTAGCAGTTTGAGCAGGGCAGCTTGAGTGAAATTACTCTGGCAGCATGAACTTTTACACTAGCAGCTCGAGTTTCCTCAACTAACAGCATGAACTTTGTACTTACATAGAAAAACTACTAACAGTCTGAGAAGTCTAACTAACAGTTTGAACTACTTAGAATATTTCCCAACAAGTATCCACTCCCAAGAATTGATGATCTTTTTGACCAACTTCAAGGAGCTAGTCATTTTTCAAAAATTGATCTAAGGTCAGGGTATCATCATTTGAAAGTCAAAGAATCTGATATACTAAAAACGGCATTTAGGACAAGGTATGGATATTATGAATTTTTAGTTATGTCGTTTATTTTGACCAATGAACCTGCAGCTTTTGGACTTGATGATGAACCGAGGCTGTAAACCTTATTTGGATAAATTTGTGATCGTCTTTATAGATGATATTCTCATTTATTCCAAATCTGAAGAAGAACATTCCCGACATCTCAGGATAATATTGGAACTTTTGAAGAAAGAGAAACTTTATGCAAAGTTCTCAAAATGTGAAATTTGGTTGAAAGAAGTGCAATTTTTGGGACTTGTAGTAAGTCATGAAGGAATTAAAGTTGATCCTGGAAAGGTAGAAGCAATAACCAAATGGGAAAAACCACGAACTCCAACAAAAGTTCGTAGTTTTCTAGGCTTGGTGGGTTACTATAGAAGATTCATACAAGACTTCTCCAAGATTGTCGCACCGCTTACAGCATAACACGAAAGAGTGCTAAGTATGAATGGAATGAAGCAGGAGAGGAAGCATTTCAGATGTTAAAGAAGAAGTTGGTGAGTGCACCTATTTTGTCTCTACCAGAGGGAAGATGTGGATTTGTTGTGTATAGTGACGCATCCCTAAATGGATTAGGATGTGTTTTGATGCAACATGGCAAAGTGATAGCTTACGCGTCCCGACAACTCAAAGTACATGAGAGAAAGTACCCAACACATGACCTAGAGTTGGCAGCTGTGGTGTTTGCATTAAAGTTATGACGTCATTATTTGTACGGAGAAAAATGTAAAATTTATACAAACCACAAAAGCTTGAAATACATATTCACTCAGAAGGAATTGAATATGAGATAAAGGAGATGGTTGGAATTACTAAAATACTACGACTGTGAAATATTATATCATCCAGGAAAAGCTAATGTAGTAGCCGATGCATTAAGTCGAAAGACAAGTGGAAGAGCTACAATGATCAAGTTGTGTTTCATTGAAGTACGCCTTGATTTCATAGATCAAGTAAAAGAGAAACAACGGGAAGTCCTCAAGGAAAGTAAGCAATGTGCAGAAAGAATAAAAGGGTATGAGAAGCAACTAACCATGGATGGGAGAGGAATATTATGCTTCAAGGGAAGAGTTTGGATTCCATCAATAGGAGGACTACGAAATCATGTATTAGCTGAAGCGCACAATACAATGTATTCAGTACATCCGGGCAGTGTGAAAATGTACAGAGATTTGAAAAATAACTATTGGTGGACAACAATGAAAAGCGATGTTGGAAATTGGGTAGAAAAGTGTTTAACTTGTCAACAGGTTAAAGTTGAACATCAAAAGCCTTATGGAGACTTACACCGCTCGAAATTCCGGAATGGAAATGGGGTCACATCACAATGGACTTTGTGACTAAGCTTCCGAAAACCCAAAAAGGACATGATGCCATATGAGTGATAGTTGACCGTCTAACCAAGTCAACCCACTTTTTACCCATTAAAGAAAATTTTCCGTTAGACAAACTAGCACGGCTTTACATAATGGAGATTGTATCTATACATAGAGTACCAGTATCCATAGTGTCAGATCGTGACAGTCGATTCACCTCAAAGTTCTGGAGGAGTTTTCAACGAGAGTTAGGTACCCAGATAAAAATGAGCACCGCTTACCATCCTCAAACAGATGGACAAAGTGAACGCACAATTCAAACATTAGAAGATATGCTGCGAACTTGCGTAATAGATTTTGGAGGGAATTGGGATGAACATCTGCCATTAGTTGAATTCGCTTATAACAATAGTTATCATTTCAGCATACAAGCAGCACCATATGAAGCATTATATGGATGAAAGTGTCGGACACCATTGTGCTGGTATGAGGTTGGAGAAAGAAGACAATTGGGTCCAGAATTAATACAAGAACCAGCAACCAAGGTAGACCAAATTAGAGAATGTTTAAAAACAGCTCAGAGTCATCAAAAGAGTTATGCTGACAAGAAAAGGAGAACTGTATTGTTCCACCTCGTCGATCGCGTTTTCTTGAAGGTATCCCTTTGGAAATGAATTGTAGGATTTAGAAAATGAGGGAAACTAAGTCCTAGATTTATTGGGTCGTTTGCAATCATGGAACGAATTGGCAATGTGGCTTATCGTCTAGATTTACCCCCAGAACTAGGAAATTTGCATAATGCGTTTCACGTGTCAAATCTTCGTAAGTGTTTGTCCGATGAAGTGAAAAGGTTACATATAAAGATGTACAAGTAAACGAAAAGCTAGCATACGTGGAAGAACCTGAAGCTATCCTTGATAGAAAGATTAAAGTGTTACGAAACAAAGAAATTCTGATTGTAAAAGTCCAGTGGAAGCATCATAAAGGGTCAGAAGCCACTTGGGAACCAAAAGCTGACATGAGGAAACGTTATCCAAATTTCTTCAAAATCTAAATTTCGAGGACGGAATTTTCTTAAGGGGGACATGATGTAACATCCCGAAAATTCATCGAGCGAATATCAGATAATTATTAAAATGTATCCGATTATATAATAATTATAATTATAAAAAGGTGCTAAATATATATATTTATGATGGATGAGGGGGTTATATGTAAATAGATGGTAGATTGAGGGTGGAAAATAGAAATGTGCACATGGAAAATGTGAATTTATCAAATTGATGTGTCGGTAGAAACTGATAACGTCGGTAATTTGTCTATATACGTGTAACTTGCGTAAACTGTCGAAAATATCGATCTATAAATAGATGCACCTCAAACAAATGAAAATAGTACCAATACTCATAAATATCACTATTAAACAAAGAGTCATATTTTGAGTAATTTTCTACTTTTTTCTTACGAAATTCTTATAACCGTTTCTGGACTACTGTAAGTTTCTAATCACTTCCACGTTGCGCATATTATTCTTTTCATGATGCTGAATCATTATATTTGACTCTGTGATGTTTATATGATTTATGTTATGATTCAGTATTTCATATGATATTGGAACTGTGATGTTATTTATTTAAGGTTACTGTTAGTGTATGGTGTAAAGATGACGTTACTACTGCATCATTGCTGATTTCATAAAACACTTGAGGGTCACACCAATGAGCACAACTAAGCAGATGCATTTAAACTATTGAATAAATAATATTGGATATTGTTTATGACACGAAATGATCATTGATATTAAATTAATGGATGATTAATTAGATCTCAAAGTACGGGGATTAAAAATGCAATATTAGATATTGTATTGATTTAATTGTCATTGGATGATAATTAAATAATTATCTAGTCTTTTATTTATTATTGGATATTAAATAAAAGATGTATTTATTTGAATTGATATTATCATCTAATTATTAGATAACTAGATGGATAATTATAAACAAATAAATAGAGATAATTATGAATAATTATCTAGTCATTTATATATTATTGGATAATATATAAAAGATAAATATTATTTAATTGATATATAATTATAGAGATAATTATATAAAGTTTAAATAATAAAGATAATTATTAAGATATATATTATATTATTATATTAGAGTTTGATTAAAACTAAAACTCTTAATAATAATAATAATAATAATAATAATAATAATAATAATAATATATAAACCTACGGCCACATATATATAGATATAAGTGTGTGTGTGTGTATATATACGAGAGTGACCCACGTTTTGGGGTGTTGGGTTAATCACGAAAATCAAAACAAACATAATTGTGTGTGTTTGTGTGAGGTGCGGCCGCAAGAAAAGAAAACCAAACAAAAGGGTTTAGTTTTTTTCTCCGTTTTTCGTGTGTTTGATTGCATACTTGGCACCGCTCGATCGTGTCATTACCGGTGGATACCGAAAGCATCTCACTCGTGCATTCTTGTCATCGAATGCAAAGGTATGGATTTTTATTGCTTTCTCGTTCACTTAGCTTATGTATACTTGATTATCCGTGTACGGAATTAGTAATTTTAAAAGCTTCCGCTCTGCGTTAATATGATTAATGTTTATGTTTTTATAAAAAACGATACGAATTCCTAACAGTGGTATCAGAACCGGTTAAGTAACATAATGATAATATTATTCGAGTATTTATGTTCAACGTTCTTAAAGTTTCAATTTTTATGATTAAAATTGTTTAAAAAATATCGAAATCGATACTTAAAACGTTTACGGTTTTGATTTGGCTTGGAGAAAATCGACCAAAGGTTTTGGAAACCTTATGGTGATTCTCGGCCAACCTTGGAGTTCCTCAGAGCTCGGGATTTTGAAACCTTAGTTCGTTTTATTTAATTGATGTTTGATTGTTTAAAAGTGTTTAATTAATTAAAGTCGGAAAATTAAACGTTTCGGTTCGCGAAATCAAACCTAGAGATTTCGGCCATGGGTAGAGACCCATGACCTCCCGGTTGTGATGTGGTAACCGAGGTGATGGATTATTTGTTCCGTCGTGTCGTTTAATTTACGGTTAAACTCGAACGATTAAATTAAATGCGTTAAAATCGAATTAATAAATCGAAAGTGTTTGGTTATTAATGTTTAGACATTTGTGACAAAATATATGTAAATATGTTTTCGGTTTTATAAAATTAAAATGGAGACTTTATTAGTTTTTTTTTTATAAAATTAGCAAATCGGTTTAAATATTATTCGATTCAATAATTAAACGATTAATTGGAATATGGAAATCGAAATAATCAAAGTGAGTTGATTAATGGCTTCGATTAATTTCAGCCGTCAATGGGTTTAATGCCCTACTTGTTTTCGGTTCATATGGGTTATAGAACCCGAGTATGAGTCAGTTAACTAAGTTGGTTCGTTTCCGTTTTCCGGTAATTCGTCGTTTAAATTAAATCGGTATTAATTAAAAGTTAAGTTTTGATGTTGAAATTAAAATTAATAGTAATTTTAATTTATAAACTAGATTTAATTTATGCATTTAAGATTTAGTTACATAAAATGTATTATTAAATTAAAGAGAGTTTAATTTAAGAATTCTATTTTCAAATTGATGAAATCGTGACTTTGAGTTTCATGCTCAGTCATGGTTTAATGTTTTGAGATTTGATCTCGACATTAACGTTTTTGGTAGAAATTGTTTAAAACCATAAAGAAAGTTTTTTGTGTTATTTAAAGATGGTCAATTTTCTTTAAATATTTTAAAAGACATATTTTATTAGTAAAATTGTTTATTTAGAAAATTGACATTTTAAATAAAGTTTATTTATTTCTGGAAATGTGTTTCTATTGAATAATAGTTGATTGATACTTATTCAAAGGAAGTTTAAATTATTTATCAATATTATTTGAAAATAATAACTATATTTATTAAAGGTTGTTTAATAAAGTTTCTTAAAATGTGTTTGAATTGTTAATTGAATATTTTAAGAAAAGTATAGTTATGAATCCAAAGATAATGCAAAGATGAAATTAAATTTGAAATTTTTCGGGAAAAAGTTTCTAATTGTGGAAAGTGTTCCTAAATTTCGAGTTTACGAACCGTATTAAATTTAAGAACGATATTGGACATGATTACTTCAATTAATGGTAGATTAATTGGTCTTGAAATTATTTTCATGGCAAGATGAAAATGAATTCTGGATTATTTAAATGTTTTACTGCTTTATTGATATTTGTGACTTAGTCAAACCTTGAGACCCTTTTGTTTGTGATGGTTGTTTATACAATCTTAATGTTTGCTATTTTTATTATTGGTTATTTTTGGGAAGGCTTGCATGCCATTGGAATCCCGGTTTTAAAATGTAATCTACAATAGGCTAGAAAATAGGCAAATGTATTTAGATTAAATTATGTAAAAAAATCTTGGCGAAGATGTCCATCAAGAAGGAGGTCATCCATCAAGTACGCTCGGAGACATCATCGGATGTTGAGGCTAGTGGGAGCTGAAAGAGTTCATCCTTCTTGCCTTGTGTGTTGATTTTGTCCCTTAGGTTTTGACCCAAATTGGTTTGTCCGTATGGCTCTCGGAAACCAATTTAGTTTCGGCAAGGCTATGTCACCATGTGGTTATATGTTTTATTTCTTTATGCATTATTTATATCTGCGTGGTTGTGGTGACAAAGTAGATTAATAAAAGAAATTAAAACTACAATTATTTTTGATGAAAAATTAAAGTATTTAAAAAGAAGTTTAAATTGGAAACTTTAATTATTTTGTCAGGTGTTAGATATGACATTTTTATGAAATTAGTTTTTCAAATAAAAGGAGATTTATTTTTAAAATGTCATTTGATCAAAGGGTTGAAATTCTTAAAACTGGTACATTAACTGGATTGTTTACCAGCGGTGTCTAGGACAGTCACGCTAGTGCTATGGTTGTAGGAATTTCCGAGAGGTTTAGAATCGAAAGGATCCTGCCCGCTGACTAACCTGACTGGCCGCTAGTTCTTGGTAAGAGACTGGTTATAAACCCAAATTAAAAAATCTGACACATCACACCGTCCATATAGTGGCACTCACGGTGACCGGTCGTCGTAAGTAGGTTCAGCCTTCGTTGAGTGCTTACGCCTCAAACTCGGAGAGCTGTGAGGTAAGCACTGCGGATCCTAAGTGAGACTTGGGCCAGTGACTTGCAGTTTTTATATGGTGTGTGTCAGTGGTGGTTCCTCAGTAAGACCGTTGCCCAAGGTGTGGATGAGATTAAACATGATCAATTCAAGAAATTGAAAATCTCATAAGATTTAAGAGTTGCAAGGGGGTTGTAATTGGTAATAAGTTGCCTGCCTGAGTAGCTTATTCATGTAGGTTCAGCCTCCGTTGGGTGCATGAATAAGTAAAATGGTTCTTAGGATTAATAAATCATTTTCTGAATTTTGGGTTATTGATTTATTAATGGTTAATCAAATACTAATTTTTGAAAAATTGTTTTAGATGGTTGAAAGAGGCAGAGGTAGAAGGGGTTTAAATAATAAAAATGACAATAACGGTAACAACAACAATGATAACGTGAATCTCCCTCCTTCACCTCCTCCTATTGAAAATCCTCCCTAAAATCGCAAAATTGCTACTTTGAGGACCATTCGGGAAATGGACAGCTCAAAAGAAGCAATTCCTGAACTGGGAATAAGATCTGACTAATGTTCTGAGTACATAGTGAAAGTCGTATGTTCTGGAAAGGGCACTAGGACCTGCTCCTGCAGAGACTGCAACAGTTGAGGAGAGAAATCTCCACAAAATGCACTCTAAGGATGCGGTCGATGTTGTCTGTCTAATGCTAGCGACCATGACATCTTAGCTGCGGACTAACCTTTTGGATGTCTTAGCTTACCAGATGTATCACCGGCTAATATGTATGTTCTAGACTCAGGTTCGAACTGAGAAACATATACGACTAGGGCTCTAAACTCCTGCAGAATGGCAGAAGGAAAAACTGTTAGACCCCATGTGCTGAAGATGAAAGCTTATATGGATCATCTTAGCAGACTTGGGTATCCCGTGACACAGGAGATGACCATAGATCTAATTCTCAATTCCTTATTGAAGGGATTTAAGCAATTTGTAATTTATTACAATATGCGTGGAGAAGATGACCAGTGGGTTGCATCAGATGCTCCAGAATGCTGAACGAATGATTAAGGAAAGAAGTTAGGGAAAGGGACGGAAGGGAAAGCAAGTTCCCAAGACGGAGGTTAAAGCTAACAAGTAGCTATAACCTAGAACCAGAGAAGTCAAATCCAAGGATGACAAATCCTTTGAGTGCTAGGAAACTGGGCACTGGGAAAGGATTTGTCCCAAGTACTTGGAAACGGTCAAGTTTGACTGCATTGAGATTTCGTGTAGCTGAATCATTCACTTCTATTGTTCTTGGATATGTGATACCCAATTGAATAAAGTTTTATGCATAATGTATGATATGACTAAAATGAAGGGAAAAGAGATGACAGATGAGCATAGAGACATCTTAGAGAAGACTCTGCTGGACACTATTTTTCGTGTCATCAATAGTTTAATCATGGTGTAGTAAACAATTTTGTAGTTGAATTTCTTGCAAATATTTTTGGGATAAATAAAGAAATTTTTGGAGTTGAAAATTTATTGCTTGAAATTCCTATTGTTTAAGATTACTAAACCATGATTATAGACTATTGATTCAAGTGGAGCTTGAATAGTAACTTGTCAATGGAGATTGGACAAACTAGTAGTCATGTTCAGATAAAAAGGGTTACCATGTTGTTGTGTATATTGTTCAAGTGTTCAAATGCAGTTTCGTTGAACTTGTTAATTTTTGAAAGTTAGTTCAAGAGATTATATGAGTTGGATAATCACCTGTGATTATATAGATGAAACTAATAAAATGCAGAATTAAATGTAAATGAGTTACATGGAGGTTAATTCACTTAACTTGTCAGAAACAATTAAAGACTTGATGAGTCAGGATTGTTTAGACAAGAAGTAATCGCATTTTATAAAATTACATGTGAAATGTATACAACTTGTGTGATGGTTAATCAAGTAATAGCCTTTGACTTGTTTAAACACTCGTCTACAAACTTGATGGAACACCACAACGAAAAAATGTTGTAGATAACCAGGTTCTGGTGGTTATGGATACATATCACAAATTTTGAACACAATGTTATTAAGTTAAGATATCTTGTTAAGAAATAGATAAACCGCATACTGTCAGATTCAGGACTAAACATCTAAACATACCACTAGTAGCAATTAATTTGAATTGCTAGAGCTCCTAAATTTTAATCATGGTGTCTTTATGAGTGATTTACCAGTTCCTCTAAAGATAATGGATATAAATTTGTAAGGAGATTTAGAATGAGTTTGAATAATATTACAAGAAGTTGTAATAAAGAACTAGTGTAATTTTTCAAAGATAAACGGTAATGGAAGTTAACTCAGTTAACTAGAGAACACTCCCACTAAGATCATGTCTGAAATTAATTTTTCGATAGATCGTGTTACCGTTACATTTGATAAAGGAACAGTAGCATTAAATTGATGGAAGTCATGTTGTGTTTATAGAGATAAAGGAGATCAACATGATATCTTTAATGTCGTTCTATTTTGCATGTTTTAGAAATCCAAGAATAAATTTGAAGTTATTCTAAAACTATTCCATAGCTGCTTGTTGTCGTGGGAACCACAACGAGAATTAAAAGGCTACTGAGGTTTTTGGTTGATATTCATGAGTGATGAATATAGCAAAGGTTGGACCAAATTCACAGGTATTTTGTTGCGAACAAATATTGGATTGACCCACCGATTGAGACCACTTTGTGGATCATAGTCATGAGTCGTCTCAAAAAGGTAATCCTTAGTACCTGAGATGTCTACGTACTTTAGTGTGGGTGCTGCTGTACATTTGGCCTAACCTAACGTCATTCGTAGCTGGGTGATCATAACGGTTCGAGGCTGGTTGTAGTGGGAGTTGTGCTGGAGGCCTAGATAGTCAATATGAGATTTGCACCATCTTTTAACTAAGAAGAGATATTTCTGGGCCCCTCGACGATCGATACTGACAGAAATGCATGGTCATGCTCGGACAGAACTGATGTGTTCTATTCTGTCTGTAACAATTCAGTATGAGATCAGGGAGTCGAGAAACATAATAGTGTTTGCTACGGTTGATCTAATACATGCCTAGCTTTCACATTGAAATATCGCGATGCATGGGATATAACCTAAGTTTCTTTTTGGAAGGCTGTTTCAACAAGAATGCCCGAATGGGAGTCAGAGTTTTTATGACCTTGGTTGCCTAAAGTGTCTAGCCATGACCTCCTTTAGGCGCATGCTGCAGGACAGTATGTCGTCTTACACAAGTGGGAGTATGTTAGTGTATGGTGTGTAAAGATGACATTACTATTGCATCATGGCAGATTTCATAAAACACTTTAGGGTCACACCGATTAGCACAACTGAGCAGATGCAATTAAACTATTGAATAAATAATATTGGATATTGTTTATGACACGAAATGATCATTGATATTAAATTAATGGATGATTAATTAGATCTCAAAGTACGGGGATTAGAAATGCAATATTAGATATTGTATTGATTTAATTGTCATTGGATGATAATTAAATAATTATCTAGTCTTTTATTTATTATTGGATATTAAGTAAAAGATGTATTTATTTGAAATGATATTATCATCTAATTATTAGATAACTAGATGGATAATTATAAACAAATAAATAGAGATAATTATAAATAATTATCTAGTCATTTATATATTATTGGATAATATATAAAAGATAAATATTATTTAATTGATATATAATTATAGAGATAGTTATATAAAGTTTAAATAATAAAGATAATTATTAAAATATATATTACATTATTATATTAGAGTTTGATTAAAACTAAAACTCTTAATTTCATATATATATATATATATATATATATATAAACTTGCGGCCACATATATACACACATATATAGATATAAGTGTGTGTGTATATACACATATGACCCACGTTTTGGGGTGTTGGGTTAATCACGAAAACCAAAACAAACATAAATGTGTGTGTTTGTGTGAGGTGCGGCCGCAAGAAAAGAAAACCAAACAAAAGGGTTCAGTTTTTTTCTCCGTTCTTCTTGTGTTTGATTGCATACTTGGCGCCGCTCGATCGTGTTATCACCGGTGGATACCGAAAGCATCTCACTCGTGCATTCTTGTCATCGCATGCAAAGGTACGAATTTTTATTGTTTTCTCGTTTACTTATCTTATGTATACTTGATGATCCGTGTACGGAATTCGTAATTTTTAAAAGCTTCCGCTGTGCGTTAATATGATTAATGTTTATGTTTTTATGAAAAATGATACGAATTCCCAACAGTTACATATTTTTAGAATGTGCATAATAATTGTTGGTATGACTTCGTAAATATCAATGTAATGATACTGGTAATATTATAGAAATGATATAGCCTTTTGAGACGACAACATAATGACGCCAAAATAGTGAAGCCTTTTGAGATGGCACGAAGGATACTTCTCTGTGATTTATCCGGGTAATAATATACCAATAAATTTTATAACGATAAATGGATGGAAAAGCTTTTATGAAAATAATAGTATTTAATTTCGTTCACAAACATATCCATTTAACTCGGGTATGAAATGAAGAAATCAATATCCATTGTATCATGGTTTCTTCACAGCTTTCAGTTGGACCACTGTATTAATTTTACGGAAAATATATTTTTACAAAAACGTTAGTTTTTATACATTTTCTTACCAGTTATAAATTATTTTTGAAACACATTATTCCACCCAGGGTGATTAGTACTTGCTGGGCGTTGTCGCTCACCCTTACATTTTTATATTCAGGTACTGAGGAAGGAACCTCTAATGACAAATGAAAAGAAAAAATTTATGATTAATTTGTCAATGTTTTAATTTCCTGAATTATGTATCATGTATTTTCATTGAATAAGTTGTACTAAAACACTATTGAAGAATAATAGTTGTTATGTTCTTTCACCACGAGTCATTGTATGATGAGTTTGACTCCGCCCCACATACCATGCTATATAAGGTATTGTTATAGTATGGAAATTGAGGGGTGTCACACCAATAAGCTCCCAAAACACATATAAGCCAATTCCGAACATATCACTATGTTTAACACACAAAATCAGATTCAATTTGGAGGTTTTTAACCTTAAACTCAAGAACACAAGAGGAAGCTCCATTCTGATTTTCAGCAATCAAATCCTCTTGATTGTGGCTTTGAATCCAATCCAGCAGCAAATAAAGAGACACACACACACACACACACACACACACACTTTTCCCACTGATTTACACAAAAAGAAGGAAGGAAACACGTTACACACACATACGTATATATACGAATCCTTTTATAACGCGGGTTCGCATTCCACTATTTATATCGTTAAATCCCATTTTAATCTCGAGAATCCATAATTATAATTAATTCATCAAAATCATATCCCGAATTCACGTAATCCCCGTCCCGACCCGTATAATCCACTATACGGGACGCAATTGGACCAACGCAATAATCACTATTATAATTAGTAAATGAGATAATTACACGTACCTGTTCGGGAGTCGGGGTGTTACACTTTGTAAATACACAAATTATATCTTATTACAAACTTTGGAAAAAATGTTCATTATATAGAGGTAATTAACTTAATATAATTTTAAAAAATTTAGTTTATTATACGACAGTAAAATTGAACTCTAAATTCTGTTTGTTGTATTGCTACATATTTTTTTTTATAGTGAATGTATTATATCTTCGTGTAATTAAATGCATGTATATCCGTTATTCTAATTATTTTATAAATATTATTTTAAAAAAACAAAATATCATTATATTGCATATTTTCATTAATGATAGATTGCAATATTTTACAACTCAAAACATGGATAGATTAGAATCGTTTTACGAATAATATTTATGTAATTAATAATGATATTTTGATTTAAATAAAACCTAAATTCTCATTGAAAAATTTTAAGAAAATAAATCGACAATTGTAAATAACTGTGTAGCATTAAATGCAATAAAACATCTCTAAACATTTAAACAATGTAACCTGGGCAACGCACAACCCACTTTCAAGTTTTACCCAAAAAATCCACCTAACCAAAACTCACCATTTACGTTATCATATTTAGGTGATGCCCATCAATTTCGTGATTTGTACTTTTTAATGATATTTTAATGCATTACGTTACAAAGGTAGTAACGTAAAGTACCTTACATTTACGTTACCAAATTTAAATTTGCTCCTTTCCAAGATATATGCAATGATTACTTATTTTTTTTTTTAAAAAATTTGGAGATGGTTAAAATTACCGTGATGTTTCAAAATTTACAATTTCGTGACAATCACGAAAGCCACTGATCTTCTCCGGTGACCAGTCGTCGTCTTTTCCCCACCCCCCCCCCCCTCCACGACTCATCTTTTCCGGCGACCATCATTTTTCTATTGTTCCCTTCGTTCCATTCTTCCATCGTTCCCGTCCCCTTCATTCTTAAAACTCTAACCACCGTCTTCGCTCCTCCCAACGATGAACAAAACCGAAACCCTAACGAGCGTCAGTTAACCCTAGGTGAACCTTGCAGTGAATTTGGAGACAACCATAAGCAATAAGAAGAATCTGGTAAAGTAAAATGAATGCATAGGTGATGGAAGACGAAGAAAAGTTGAAACGAAACTTATCGTCTTCGCTGGAGTAGGAATTTAAATTTTTGTCGTCGCCTTCACCGGAATTCTTAAGGTCGCCGTCGCCATTGCCGAGATTTAATTTTTCTCGTTGCTATTGACGTTTAATGATTTGAAAAAGATGAAGGGTTCATTTATTTTCAAAGAAGATGAAAAGTTAAAATGAGTAAGTAAAATATTAAATGGTGTATTTACCTTGATTAGACATCTAACCACCAATTTCTTGGAAATGGGCAAAATTTGATTTGGTAACGTGAAGGTAAGGTACTCTACGTTACAATTCATCTTTTGTAACGTAATGTATTAAAAAATTATTAAAAAGTACAAATCATGTAAATAGTGGGTATCACGTAAA
This sequence comes from Centrapalus pauciflorus, assembly GCA_020465985.1. Lineage (NCBI taxonomy): Eukaryota > Viridiplantae > Streptophyta > Magnoliopsida > Asterales > Asteraceae > Centrapalus > Centrapalus pauciflorus. The sequence goes on along the minus strand of JAANYP010003811.1, from coordinate 273,235 downwards.
TATAACGTAAATGATGAGTATTTTGGTTATGTGAGCTTTTTTTGGTAAAACTTGATAAGTGAGTTTATATTTGGGTATTTTTGTAAATATCCCTTAATTAATAGGCTAAAGACGTACAAATGCTAGCTACTTTTCTGAAACTACTCAAATAATTAATTTAGGTTTTTGTCCCAATAATACTTATACTTGGTTTTTGTTGTCGTTTTGATACTTTTGGTAACCGGTTCCCCGTGTAAAAATCTATTTTTTATTTTTAAAAGAATGATGTGGATTTACATATTTACGTCGATCTTTTAAATTAATTATTAGTTTTATTGTTTGTTTTGATGATAATAAATACAAATATAAAATATCATTATATCTTAATTCTTATCCCAACCCAAATCACCTCTCAATATTTCATCATCCATTTTCATAATCAAAACCCCCAAATTTCTATTAAACCTAAAAGAAAAAAAGGTCCAGTTGCTTCAATCCAATGCCTCAGAATCACGAATTTATCATCAAATCCACCATCTTCTCTTGTGTTTCTGGATTCGTTTCTCTGCAACCAAAACCATCTGTATTTATCACACGATGCTCTCAAGCTGATGGTCCGTTCAGAAGACCTTCGATTGCTACTCCACCTGCACTGCTTATTCCTCCATCAATGTCGACGCCTGTGTCTTCGCCATCGGAGACGACGACAATGGATCAGAATGTAGCGATGATGGAGTTTCAGAGACAAAAAGCAAATGAACTTCAAGAGTATTTTTTGTAGATATGGTCTGGTTTCATGTGAATGCTCTTGATCTCGTTTGATTTTGTTGAGTTAGATCTACGCATTGTTGAATGTTTTGGTAAGTTTTTTTTTCGTTTCTTGTTCTGTATTTGGAGCTTTAGTGATTTTGATTTGTTGTTTTGTTTCTTGTTTCGATCTGAGTTCCAGGATAAGTTTGGTTTGAAGTTGTAAGATTGTTTCATATCGGCTTTTGAATAATTCCATTCCGAGTTTAAAATCATTTATGGTTTCGATTTTTTTAGGTTATAAATCTTTAGTTTGATCCAGTTTTTGTTTTAATTCTATTTAGTGTTTGAATCGATGTCTCTAGAATAAAGAATGTTTTGATTTTGTGTTTGAAGAATTTTAGTTTCAATTTTTTGTTTGTTACTCACGTGTATTACAAAATATTTGTATTTGTTAATCGTTTTATTGATATTTGCTTCTGCCCCATCAGAGTTTTAATGGTGGTGGTCGGAGGTGATGGCCGAAACTTGGTGGTGATGGTGGTCGGAGGACTGACATGGTGATCGGAGTTTATATCTTGGTTGCTCCAAGAACACTCAAAGAACACATGAATAAGAATATTAATATTATTACTATTAGTAATATTAAGAAAATTAATTACTTAACATAATTAAAGTTTCATGTAAGTGTCACATCATTAAAAATATGACATGTCATCGTTTGAGTCAGTAAAAACCTTCATATCAACATGTTAACCGGTTACATGTACCATAATGACACAAAAAACTGAGTATAGGTACCATTAAGGTAAAAATAAAGGTAGATTAGTCATTTGAGTAATTTCAGTAAGGTAAAAATAAATGTAGATTAATCATTTGAGTAAGTTCAGTAAAATATCGTACTTGTATATACCTTCCTTCTTTGTTATTTATGAACACAGCCTTCCCTTGAGATTAAGGGGGTGTTTGATAGCACTTATCAGGCTCTTATCAGTAGTAACCTCTTATTCGGTAAGAGGAAATACTGATAAGTGCGTTTGATATGCAGAAGACATAAGAGTCAAAATTCTCTTATTATGTCTTATCAGGATAAGACTTTGATATGCTACTTATCACCACTTATCACACCAAAAAAAAAAACACGTCTCTCCCACCCCACCCCACCCTTACCTTTACCCCATACCTTACCTCACCCACCCTACCCCTACCCTATCCTAAACCCCCTACCCCTACCCATACCCTACCCCACCCCACCCCACCCCACCCTCAACATACCCTACCCTAACTACCTTTAACTTACTTATACCACCTCATCCCCATATCCACCCTTAACCCTACCCACCCCACTCCCATACTTACCCTATCCCACTCTACCCCACCCCTACACTAACCCATCAAACCAACCCACCCACCTCACCCCTCCTTATCCCACCCCCACTCTACCTCTATCTCTTCCCACCCCTACCCCTCAAACCTACCCTACCCCTCAAATCTACCCATCCCCACCCACCTTACCCCTCAACCTACCCACCCTACCCCTACACCATTACCCTACCCTATTTACCCCAACCCACCCTCAACCTACCCCACCCCTACCCTACCTCTTACCATATTTATTATAACGAGAAATATTCCAACACTTTTTGATAAAATTTATTATTTTTCAATAACATATCTATATAACTTATAAACTTAGGTTATTTGGAAGTTAATAAACGTAACCTTATAAACTGAATTATAACTTATAAACTTTAATTGTTATTTGATTCTTGAAAGCATGTTGGTTATATGTTTATTGAATGCATTTATGTTACTTGATTATAACTTATAAACTTGAATTGGTTTCTTACTTAAATCTTTTTAATGTTATTTGAATGATATTAAATGTTTACATAGATCACTTTGATTCAATGATATTATTCTTACTTGATATTTGACTTTAATCAATGATATCTGTTTGGTTTTGGGTATTAATATGTAAAATTAATAAAAATAACAGAATCAGATAATTTATAAAACAAACAGACTTATTGAATTCTCTTATCATATATAAGTATCTTATCAGGACCACCTCTTATCAATCAGAAGTGGAATCAGACATCAGACAATTAACCTCTTATGCAATCAAACAGCACCTAAATCTCAGTTACATTGCAATCGTCAGATTAATAAATACTACGACAAAATACAAATCCTAGGAAAAATTTTTTTACCGAACCACAAAGTGCATCTTCGTGTCATTCACCGAGTAAAAGATAAAATGGTTTGCGAGATATCATCATCGATTATACTTTTAATTTGGATGCATTTGGTTTCGCTAAAACCCTAAGCCGGAAGATTTTCATCTCGTTGAAGCTGAATTTTGCTCTCATCAATGGAGATGTTAAGGTTAAGGGGACCTTCTCGTCCACCTCACCAACCAGACACTGAATCCATCAAACAAAATCTCCTAAAACATGGCGTCACTCCAACCCCTAAAATCATCCACACCCTCCGCAAAAAACAAGTTCAAAAATTCAACCGTCACCGTCCTCCAACTCACCAATCCTCAGAACAAGAACAAGAAGATGAAGAAGAAGCCAATTTCCAAACCCTAAAAGCTGAATTCAAAACCTTCAACAGAGCCATCGTGAAAGCAACAAAAAGTAAACAAGATATGGAAATAGACAACGGTAAAATTCCATCATTGTTGGTTGGGAAGCCATGGGAGAGATTGGAGAAAAGTGAATTGATGGAGTATGCAAGTGCGAATAAGGAGTTTGTTGGTGAGGAGAATTTGAAATATGAGCATTTGATTGAGTTGAGTGAGTTTATTGAGAAGGAGCGTGATAAGTTTAAATGGATTTTGGAGGATGATATTGAATTGGAAGATGGATTGCTTGAGAAGAAGACTGATAATGGGGTACCACCCAAGAGGAAAGTCAGCGATGGCGAAGCAATTCGGTTTCTTGTTGATAGGTATATTTCTTTGGGGGTTTTCATGTTTGCTATTTGTATAATTCCTAGTAGATATAATGTATGCATGAGAGTAAATATGGGGTCATGATGTGTTTATAAATAAGAGAAATCAAGATATTCTATATTTGTTGCTGTAAACATGATAAGCACTTCCGTTCAATTTTGTATCTTCTAATGTGTTTTAGGATGTGTTTTTTTGAAACCTATCATGTGACATTGAATAATTAGATTAACTTGTAATTAGTTGTAAGTAAACATGGGGTCTTTTGGACGTTCTTATGTGCAAAGTTGTTTTACTCACAATTTGCTTGTGTTGAGAGTTTGCCAAAATTTGAGTTTTTGAGGAAGGGAGATAAAAAAGGGTATATAAGTAATTAGACTATTATATGATAATCAGTTTTATAACGACGAGTCTCAAGCTAATTATTGGTAATGATTTGTTTTATTTATAAATTTGAAATGATTATTTAATTGTAAGAAGATGAAGGCTACGGGCTACCAAAGCACTAGGGGGGTGTTTGCTACGATGGAATGAAAAGAAATGGAACTGAAGAGTTTTATATTGTTTTTCTAACCATGAGAATGATAATACACTTTCAAAAAAAATTGAACTTCATTCCCTTTCTCAATTTATAGGGTTTACTCGATTCTCCATATTTTGGTAGAGAAGGAAACACTATAAATTGAGAAAGGGGATGGAAGATTGGAATCCTTTTTTTGTCAGTATATAATGGTTAAAAAATGTAAATTTCTACATCTCCATTTCTTTCTGTTCCACCGTACCATATGCACCCCAGAGAATCTGATTCGATAAGCACACATCCAAACGCTCGTTTAGCCATGGGCATAAACTATATGTGTATGTGTACCCAGCTTTAAAGTTGTCATTGGCTACCAATAACTTTCAAATATGGTTTTAGTTGACGTAAGAGTTATTTGGTTCAGTTTTATGCTTTTGGCTTGTACATTACATAGTGAACCAGGTCAAAGCATGTGTGTGTTTGTGTCTGGCTTTAACCGTATGCAAGTAGATTTCATGAATTAAAGGTACGTTTTGTAGGTAAGTTGTTTGCATTACCATACAAGTTCTCTTTTGGAATAGGTATTTGTCGATATATGTGTGCGTGTTTGTAACGTTATGCAGTTCGCTTTCTTGAGATTTTTCTTTTAATTCTTGCCGTATGTGTAGGCCATGATGAGGTTGTGTATGTTTTATAGGCTTAGTGGAACAGAGCCGAGTATGAAGAATTGGAAATTTTATAGGATGATGAAACAGTCGGGTTTGCAGTTCACAGAAGATCAATTGTTGAAGATTGTGGGTGGACTAGGTGATAAGGGTCAATGGAGGCATGCTTTATCCATCGTGAAATGGGTGTACAACAATAAGAAGCATAGACACTTTAAGAGCAGGTGCATTTTCTTGCATTCTTTAATAAATTTCGTTACTTTTAGCATTGAGCGATAAACCTTCCATATATAAATATTTACATCACTGTAAGCATTAAACTTTGTCAAAGATTTGAAAGAAATGTGTTGGTTCTAGAAATGAAAATTGGAAGAGGGGGGATGTGTGTTTTGTAACTGATTATTGTGGCTTGAAAATTAGAATCAGAATCAGATAATTAAACTTCCAGGGATATGTAGGTGATTGGATGCCTATCTTTGCGCTCAATATTGATTACAATAATTTCTTACCCGCATCTTCCAATTTTAATCCTTCCTAACTAATTAATGCGATTCAAGTTGTAATAATCAGTCTAAAAGCGCATTCTTGGTGTTCATGCTACATGTAGTATACATAGTTATGGAATTTGTTAGGTCTAGTTTTATCGAGAAGAAATCAATATTATGTGTATTTGTAAAAGTGCAAGAGGTGGAGGTGTCATTTACTCATTTAGTGAAAGTAGGTTTTAGGGAATATATAAGTAGATTTCCATGTTGAGAGCAAGTTGAATACAATCATTCAATTTTATAAAATGAAGATATTGTGTTGCTCGAATCTGTAATTGCGCAATATACGTGAGAAATCGATCCTATCGGAGCTTGTTCACTTATCATTGCATCTCTGGTGTTCATAACTCATATCTATGTGTTAATACTAAAATAGTTTTGCATATTCATTTTATTTAATTTTCTGTTTTTTCTGTTTAATTTATAGGTTTGTGTACACAAAACTCTTATCAGTTTTGGGTAAAGCAAGAAGACCCAATGAAGCCCTTCAAATCTTTAATTTGATGCGAGTAATGATAAAACACCACTTATTTATCAATTATTATATGCCACAGATGTATATTAATATATGAGAAGGAATCTAACTTCAAATTAGTGTAGGCCGATTACCACACTTATCCTGATATGGCTGCATACCACTGCATTGCCATTGCACTTGGTCAATCTGGTCTTCTAAAGGAATTGGTGAACGTCATCGATTGCATGAAGCAGGATCCTACAAAGATCATCAAGAAAACACGACGCAAAAACTGGGATCCTGTTCTCCAGCCGGACTTGGTCGTATATAATGCTGTAAGAGAAGTTTTACAAGATTGATAATATGAACTACAAGGCACATTATTTTATTACAGGGGTGAGAATCATTTATAAATGAATTGGCAGGTGCTTAATGCTTGTACGGTGTCTGGTGAATGGAAGGGGGTGTCGTGGGTGTTTGAGGAATTGAGAACAAGTGGTTTGAAACCCACAGGAGCAACATACGGACTTGCAATGGAGGTACTAATAAATTTTGAGTAGTTTTTCATTTAATAATTTCATATAATCATATTTGTGAAGTATATGCATCATTGCATATGAGCGAAAAGAAATGCTATATGGATTTGTTAGAGTTGAAAAGATTTGTATTATCACATTAGATTGTTGTGATTTTTAGATGAAGGGTGATTATTAAACAAATGTTAATGAGGTGATATACCAGAAATAATGTTAGCTTCTTAATGGTCCAAGACTTTCTTTTCCGTTTTATCGAATAAGTAGATGGTCAATTTCAATTTTGTTATTTATGTGAAATTGGGTCAATTTGAGTCATGTTTTCATCTGATAACAAGTCAAACTGGTAAAAAAAAACTAGCGAAAAGGAAACGGGGCAACTGTTTAAACGATAACCAACTCTTACAATAAGTTATTGTTGAAAGGTGATGATGGCATCAGGGAAGTATGACCTTGTGCACGATTACTTTGAGAAGATGAAGAAAAGCGGAAATGCTCCCAAAGCCCTTACCTATAAAGGTATCTGTCAAAAGATTTTATGACTTCATATATATGTTGATGAAGGCTACTTACGTTTTTTTTGTTTTCTATTTTGTTAGTACTGGTAAAGGCTTTCTCGGAAGAAGGTAAAGTCAATGAAGCGATAGAAGCAGTCAGGGATATGGAACAAAAGGGTGTTGTTGGAGAAGCATCTGTATACTGTGAGCTCGCCTTCTGTCTTTGCTACAACGGTATGTGGCAAGAAGCTATCGTAGAGGTATGTTTTTCTTTTAAAGCGTCTTTAGAATTTGAATGGTTTTTAGTAGGGGTTTGGATGTGTGTTTTCGAAGTGATTATTGCAACTTAAAGTATCAATTTAGATGATGCCATTGATTGAAACTAGGGTTAGGGATATATTTATCTCAATAATCAGTTTTTAGTGAAGTTTTGATATTTTGAAAGTGATTATCTTATTATTGTTGTGAGTCGTGACTGCTGCATAGGAAGTTATGACTATATGTTTTTATAGGGATTAATTGCAGCAAAGCTGAATAAAATGGTACCCTAAATTTGGCAAAATTGTATCACCATCAATTGATTGCTACAACATGTTTTGTAATTGTGGATTATGTGATTCTGATTATTCAATATCACATAATCAGACTCATGATCACTTTTCGTCAAACACACTCAAAACTGATAGTAGCAACTCTTTAAACGCAAATTCAAACACCCTTTCAGTTTTTTTTTCTTTTTGGTTGTGTTTTGGCAATGTGAATTTTACTGATACTTGTGAAACCACTCCAAATGCAGATTAAGAAGATGAAAAGACTTCGTCTGACTAGACCGTTGGTGGTTACCTTCACTGGCATGATATTGTCTTCCATGGATGGAGGGCATATTGGTAACTGTATACGAATCTTTAACGTCAGTAAAGAGCATTGTGATCTGGATATCGGGATTATAAATGCCATGCTGAAAGTTTACGGGCGGAACGATATGTTTTTTGAAGCCAAGGAGTTATTTGAGGATACAAAGAGAACTAATGGTCATAACATAAACCTAGGTCGCGATGGTCCGTTTGTTAGCCCGGATGCATACACATACGGTGAAATGCTTAGAGCATCTGCTAGTGCCCATCAGTGGGAGTACTTTGATTACGTGTATAAAGAAATGGTTTTTTCTGGGTATCAGCTTGATCAAAACAAACATGCATTTTTGCTTGTTGAAGCTTCCCGGGCTGGAAAGGTACGTGCTTTGTTGTTATCTTTTTGTTAATTTCATGGGTTTATTCTTAGAGCAATATGGTTTGACTTTGTGGTCAAGCTTACTTTTTGTCGAATACTAGGGAACCCACCCGAGCCACCAATAGTGACATATTAGGTAAACCCCAGGGTAAGAGGACACCCTGCAAGTCAAGAGCCGAATTTCACCTATTTGCAAACAGAGGGTGGTGGCACCAAGGAATTGAAACATGTAGAAGTAGAACCTAAGAGGGCGTTTGGTTTGCGTATTTTCATTTAAAATCCCCTGTTTCAGTTTGCGGATTTTAGTCAAGTTTTAAAATCTGAAATCCCTTTGCTCTTTGTTTTTTTTTTTTTTTTAAATCCAGCCTCTACCCTAGGATTTTAAATCCCACTTACCAACATTCTTTGTATACCAACTTACCCTTGAAATACAATACAATTTCTTTGACAAAATCTTGACAGATGAAAAATTATAAAATGGCATCATTACAAATTACGAAGAACAATTTGAAACAGATAACAATTCTGGTCTAGAACCAAACTAGACCAAACTGAGAACCATTTTAAAGATCATAGAAACGAAAACAAAACCCAACTGAACATAGCCAACACAGTTCACAGTTTTTGTCTATCCTTACTAATTGTTACACACCCCTACAACTATTAGAGGGTGTTTGGATTTGGGTTTTACGGATGATTAATAGTTTTCGTGTTTTGAACACGCAGAAAAGTGTTTGGCAATCAAAGTCACCCGTTTTCCATAAGTTGTCTGTTTGTGCCCAAAACACAGTTTTATAAAAGTTTGAATTTGAAGCTTTTCTCTTCAGCACTTTAGACGCCTATTATCAAAATTGCAAATCCAAACACCCTCTGGGCAGTTAGTATGCATTGGTGTTTGCAAAGCGGGTGGGTCAGGTAGTGGGTCAAAACAGGTTGGGACGGATTGACCCACTAAATCACTTTCAGTACACTTTACACAACTTTCATTTGTTTTACACTTTGACCCATTTGACCCCTCTCCTTCATAGCTAGTTTTCTTCAACCTTAATTAAAATTCAGCAGTAACTCGACCCGTTTTTAAAGAATGTCATATCTGACAATGTTTTGGTCTTTAGTTTGTAACAAAACGATGAACTTTTTACTGTCTCTTTAACCATTTATTAAATTTTTTCCAAAATTTATTTTGTGTTGATTTCAGACCCATTTACTGGATCATGCGTTTGATGTGATGCTGGAGGCTGGTGAAATACCACCATCATCGTTCTTTGTTGAAATCATATGTCGAGCTATGATCCAAGATGATTTTGATCGAGCTCTAGCCATTCTTAACAGCATGGCTCATGCACCATTCCTGGTTCGAGAAAAGGAATGGAGGGGTCTGTTTGAAGAGTACAAAGGGAAAATTACCCGATCTCATTTGCGAAAACTTTTCGACAAGATTGGTAGTCATGACATAGCCATGGAAGCTTCAGCCTATAAGTTATCAAGACTATTGCAATCACTTTGTGGGTCAAAGTCAAACATCTCATATCAAACAAGTTCAGGCAGTAAGCCCAGCACCCGCACCAAGTCTGATTTAGATTCACCGGCTGATGATAAAGGACCTGAACTACACAGCATAATGGAACAATTTGCTAATGAGTTAACACTCGACGAATCTGTTGAAAGATTTCATGATGACAGGTCAAGGTCAAGGTCAAGGTCAATGTCAATGAACTATGAGGAGTTGGACGATGATTATGATTCAGAGAATGATTTATTGGGTGGAGAATTAGGCGAACTGAATGAATCCAAGAGAAACAAGTTACCATCAGCAGATGGTATACTAGAAAATTGGAAGGAAAGCATGATAAAAGATGGGATCTTTTTGCCTTTTCAAATCGGTATGAAGTGATCCCAGATGCATTTTTGCTTGTATAGTTAGAACCAAACCATTGATTATTTATTTAACTCGATCTAGACGACATCTTAATAAAAATGTTTAAAATAACCTGAAAGTTGCAAATATATTGATAAGAAAGATTATAATCAATCCTGTACAATGATCAGGCCAAAGGTTTCATTCTTCGGTGTAAAATCCATATTTTGGCTGCATCATCTTTTTAAGGGGACCTTGGGATGGTTCAACTGGTTATGTCAAAATCAATAACTCATCACTTGTCGATAATTTTGTAGATCAATAGAGGTATGTTTTGGTCCTTCATTTGTCGATTACGAAGCTGCTCTTTATAAACTTTATCAACATTCCACTATCTATGTGTATCAATCTGAGTTCGAATCCTTTTCAAATCATGTATTTGGTCTTTCCACATGAGCTGTCTTTGATTGTTTTTATTTCGGTTAATCGGTTTAAAACCAGAAATTCATCATGAACTTCAAATTTTATGACCAATAGCAGAAGCTATGGATTTGGCTAGTTTGATCGAAGATAATTTGAGGGTATGTAAGGAATATGTGGCATTGGTATGTTTGGTTTGCTAAATGAAAAGCAAAAATGATTCCTTTTGACATAAAATTTTCTCTATTCTATTGGAATCTATATTTTTACGTAATAGGCAAAGAATTGAAATTCCATTTTCATAATACGTTTTCTCTGTTGACGATACCTACCATACCCATCTTACATGACCCACCCATCCTACCTAACTATACGTCCATACCCACCTTATCCTAACGCTCCCGCTCACCCCAATCATATCCTTGCCTATCATACCCCGCGCACATTGTACTCCACCGAACCCTACCCCCATCCTCTGACCCACCATACCTTACGTAACCATACACTATCCTACCCTACCCTACCCCCTTACCCAAACCCCACCTACCCCAACCTACCTATCGAAGGGTGCAAAGTGGTAAACGGCTATGAGATATCATTTAGTCAATTACCTAACTAGAACTCTTTAAAAAATGTGAGTATTAAATGTACAAAAAAAAGGTACATAACATAAATACATAAAGACCCAAAAGTACATAGTTAATAGGCACTATTAACCCTTCATAAAACTTTACCTTTACAACCCAATCAACCGATTAACCAAGTTTTCATTCATATTTTTAAAAGACAACCTACTTTATACCTTTTTATCTTACACTACCTTCTTGTCTTCATTCAACTGATAGACTTGAACCCAGTTTCACTTGACCGAAAAACACCTTGGATACCATAAGACAAAGACTCTTTCTTTATATCAACTAGAACTTTTACAACTTTTACAAATTAAAACATCACACACTAATTACATTTAGACATATATTAATTACCTGTTAGAATGTAATGGCAAGAAGGTATCCCATACAATGTAGGTATCAATTTTGAAAATAGAACCCAAGAAGGATGAACAGATGCAGTATGCAACTGAAATTGTTGTGGCATTTACATATATATTATATGATATAAAAACAATTAATTCAAAACAAATAACTCAAAATATTAACAAGACCCAAAAAAATAAAAAAATAAAGAACATAAAAGATGTATGTAAATCCTCTCATCACTCTCACTCTATATTTAAAAAAAGAAAGAAAGAAAGAAAGAAAATAATCAAGAAAATCAGAAATCATATTTTGTGCTCACTTCATTACTTCCTGTTTCCAGTTTTCCTTTTAACTTCAGCAATAGCTACCTGCCTTCCGCCTCGTTGTGGAAGTTGGCTAGCTGCATTTGTGATTTTCCGTGAAGGCGAAGCCCCGATGTTTTGAATCATTGTCCTGCTGCTTAATGAACCAAACAAACTATAAGGTTCAGTCACTGAATCATATAAGAACGTAATCATCAGGTATATTCCTTCCGTCCCAAATTAAATATCCATCTTTTCTTTATCAGTTTGTCTCAAATTAATTGTTCACCTTCATAAATAATTGGTCATCATGTATAGAATTCCTATAATGCCCTTAATTATGAGGTCTAAAATCACCTAGTTTTTAAAATTAATAAATAATTAAGGGTAAAAGTGTAAAACTGTTATTTGATTGATTAAAAGTTGTGTCCATTAAAGATTTTTAGAATTGTATGTTTTCCTCCAATGTACATTTAATTTGAGACGGAAGATAGTATCTATAGTTACTAGGGTCATTCATACCTTAGTTCCGGGCTCCTTGTGGACTTTGCATTAAAGTTATTGAGTTTTGACATTGACCCATTGGTCAAACCTGAAAGTTTGGAGTGGTTAAATTGCCAAAGAAGATCTGGTTCAGACGAATCACTAGTCGCAGCATCAAGTTCGTCAAGATCGTCAGTAGTAGCAACGTCAAACCCATTGCTAGTTGGGAATATGTTATAAGGTGATTGATCTGAGTATAATCTTTGAGGGTAAAAACCATCAGAAATCCGGGAATTATCTGCTTCCCATGATCCCATGGAGTTTACAGTTCCATGTGATCCATCTTGTTTGTTTACCATGACCTTATCCACCCAGTCGCCCGATCCAGTTTCTCTATCATCCTCCCCGTACATCTCGCCTGGGCTGCTTATCGGAGGCCAGGGTGGCGAGTTTCCTAACAACTCGTCTAAATCGATGCTTTGTGTCTTCTGCCTCGATCTATACTTTTTATTCACCTAAATAACAATCAACGTGCCACTTTGAGAGAGAGAGAGAGAGAGAGAGAGAGAGAGAGAGCACAATACATACAACGTAGAATAGAGACAAAGATATTGTTTGCAGAACCTACCTTTGTGTAATTTACATGCTAAAAGTGTTTTTTATGTGATCCAATAAAGAAACTTCACATGAATACCTTCTACCCGATTAAACTTCATTCTCGAAGGTTATAAAGTTGGTTTATACCGAAAAAACCAATATACTTTTATATTTTTATTGATATGGCTACTCTGTCATTTTCTTTTTTAATTTAGTCCACATACCTTTTTGAGGTACTCATTTTAGTCACTCTAAACCAACTCATAAAAAGTATGATTATTTTATTCTAATGATATATAAACAGTTAATACTTTCATGTTTTTATCAATTGGGTCCTTTGACTGTTGAACACTTATTTTTTCATGACAAAGAGATCAAAGTGAATATTATAAAAAGAAGTTAAAGGACCAAAATGAGAAAAACTGACAAACGGAAGAAATCTATAGAATTATAAAAATATGCTAATATGCTAAGTTTTTCAATATAAACCCGTATCTATATGATCATTTGTTGTTTTGGTTTATAGAGTTGACAAAACTTATCGATTTACCTCGATGTTTCCTACGTCTCCTGTTGGTTTTCTTCGACCCTTTGTCTCCGTGAACATATCGCCACCCTGTAAGTTAGAAGTTATGCTACCCGATCTGTGTTGCACACCTTCATGTTCGCCTTCTTTTCGTGCTAAAGCCGCCTTTAGATTGGCAATCTAAAATAACATATATGATTTTACATAATCAATCAATCTCCCGAATACGAAACAAAGATCTACCCTCCAACCCAACATACTTTTCAAAGATTTTGGCAAGTATTCGGGGTATGCAACGAACCTGTTCTTTGAGGTCTTTCACATCCGAACTTTCTTTATTCACTCGTGCAGCACCAAGTTCAACAGTCGCAACCCGCTCTGCAAACTTAAGCGTACTAAGTGTTTCTCCGATAGCGTCCAACTCTGGGCTTATGTGAACAAACATAAGTGTCTTCGCCTGTCCACCTAAAACGATACAAAACCTTAAAAAAAATCTAGAAACCCGAGTTGAAGCTTTAGTCGATCGTCAAGATTTTTATTATTTTTTACCAAGTGAATCTTGTAACAATTGAGTCAGTTTGCTGTTTCGATAAGGGACATGTGCATTCTTTTGGGCAAGCGAAGAAATCACATCTCCTAAAGCGGATAGCGATTTATTGATATGTTGAGCCTCTTTTAATCGATCTCCAGTTACTTCGGATTTATCGACCCTTTCACTTCCTGCAAGATCGACTAAATGCATACAACCACGAATAACGCCTCCTGAAGTCAGGTCCCTGCCTTGAACATGTACGGTCAAGCAACTGCATTTTATCGACATTTAAACGTCACGATGAGAAAATTTATAAGTGCTAAAATACTTTTAAAATGGCATTATCGGAGTACGGTCAAGCAACTGCATTTTATCGACATTTAAACGTCACGATGATGAGAAAATTTATAAGTGCTAAAATACTTTTAAAATGGCATTATCGGACCTGTGAGAGCGACTACTTCGATCATTTAGAGCAGTTGCACCCACAGCACGGTTTCTTTGGCCGAGGTTCATCAGATCAATAACATCATATGTTGATGAAACACGAACCAAGCTAGCATCAGGGACGTTGAATCCGTTCTGTGAATTGTTACGAATCTCTAATGTAATAAAAGTTTAAGGAAACCTAGTAATAGTACGGGAAAATGTTACGAAATATCAATGAACTTATTGAGTTGGTCCGTTTTGTTTATTGTAGTTTTTTTGGTTCATTTCGTTAAATAAACTTTCTGAAATCGGCTAATTTGGTAATTATGCTGATTGGAAACAGTCAACATGCTGACATGACGATGATATGTAATTTTTTACTTAAGTGGCAATGACGTGTTGATGATGCATCGATGACATGGCGATGACGCGTCAGCAAGAAAAATGTCATGTAATCGGCCATATAAGAAAAAACAGGTCACCGGTCACTAAAATTGCCAAATTAGGGTTTAATGACTATAACATATCAATAAAAGCTTAACACCTAAAATGAACAGTTGGTTGGTATTTTATGACATTTTAATATTAAGACGAAGCTGCTAGTATATGCCATAAGAAAAAAGGATATCTTTTGTTTAAGCCGTCAGTAGTCAGGAGATCGCGCACTTGCTCGTTATATATCTCAATCATTTGAACCGAAACATCGTATTCAAGAGTTCCTTTTCTCTGATCTGCCAGAAGAAACAAATCGCTTAGCGCCCTGTAGTTAACTCCTTGATTATCCTCCGTAAGATCTTTCGGTCCACTCTGGATGAAGAAAAAGCAAAGAATTTCTATGTTAATCATCGTTCGAGACACATATATACATTCAACTTTTATAAAAAAATGTCGAAAAATCTAACCATTGTATGTGTTTTTCCTGAACCAGTTTGACCATATGCAAAGATACAAACATTGTAACCGTCAAGAACAGAACGAATCAAGGGTCGAGTATCTTCAAAAACTTCCCCTACAACATATAACTTACGAAGTCTTGAGAACAGTCGAGACGCTTTCACAAAACGATGTTGTAAAATTGTAGAAATGAGCAGAAACTAACCCTGAGTTGCTGAGGGCCCGAAAACTTTGTTAAAGTTAAACGATCTACGTCCTTTACCATACTTCGGTGGTGTGTTAATCGCAATCGTTCCTTCCTCAATGTAATCCACAGTATTCGTAAAGTTCGCTTGTCTTCCCAGAAAAGGTCTAACCCGACAATAAACTCGAATATTTCCTATTTGCGAAAAAACAAATTTTCAATTTTTTGTTAGTTTTAGAAACAAGAGGATCGATCGATGACACTTTTGAGGAACTTCTAGGCACCTTTAAGATCCTGTACTTGATTATAAAGCTTTCGGTTTTCCTCAAGAACTCGATGATAACTTGAAGCAGCATGAGCTAGACCGAGAACATGCTGAGCTATAACCAGAACAAACGATACAAAAGATTCATTTTAGAAAATGAGATAAAGATGCGGTTTTTTTTTACTCGAAAACAAATAAAATGTTGGTTTAAAGACTACCAAGATTCTGGATTTCCTCGTGGAATTTCTTTTGCATAAACTGCATCCCGGCTTTCGTGGTTGATAGAGTTTGCCTCAATGCCTGGAAAACCGAATGATCATTGTATACAATGTGACCAAAAAACGATAAATTTTGCTTCAAAACGGATCATATATACCTTGATATCTTCTTGCCGTTCATCAAAAGCCATTTGATATTTAATCTGTTTTCTTCTTATTTCCTCATCAGATACCGAGTTCTTATGCGAGCATTTTTCTTTCATTACCATTGCAGAATTTTTGTTTTCCACCTTTAAAAACATACAAAAAGATGATAAAAGAAACATGTCACATATTAACATAATAAGGGCTGGGACTTGCATTTAAAAAACTGTGTTGGTGGGTAGGGGTGTTGTTCGGGCGGGTTAAATAGGTATCGGGTCGGTTCGGGTTTGAGGGCGTGGGTTCTTTGGCCGAACTCGAACCAAATAAAGGTACGGGTTAATCGGTTTCGGGCTAAATGAGTATCGGGGTAATCGGTTTGGGTTAAACGGGTTTTTCGGTTTTGATATAAAAAATAAAATACTTTACAATTTATTCTAAACGGGTTAAATGGGTTGGATAATTTAGGTACATGGGTTAAATAGTTTGACTATTAAAATTGGGTATTTAAATCTTTACATTATTACATATAAAAAATTCTAATTCTAATTGAAATTGGGAATTTAAAAATTAAACGGGTTATTCGGGTTATTTGGGTACCCGAATAAACATAAATCCTACCTGATACCCGAACCGAAATTGTTATTCGGGTACCATTTAACCCGATTAACAAAATCGAAAACCGAATAACCCGACCCAAATAACCCGTTTAAGATTCGGTTCGGGTGGGTTATTCGGGTTCGGTTATTTTGCACACCCCTATTGGTGGGTGGATTTCAGTAAGAATTTAAAATATTAGGGATTTTTTAAATCTCATTCTTCTTTGTCATTTAAAAATCTAGGTTTCCTTAGGATGTGTAGTTTTAGTTACATTGTAAATTCTTTGATAAAATCTTGATAAATGAAAATGCTGCATAATGCAATTTCTTTAACATAATTTTTCTTTGATAAAATCAGATAGTGAGTTCTTATGCGAGCTTTTTTCTTTCGTAACCATTGCAGAAATTTTGTTTTCCACCATTAATAATAACATACGGAAAAGATGTTAACAAAAATGTCACATATCAACATATTTAAATCAAGAAGTTGTTACCTTAACGTCGTAAGACGTATGTTTTAAAAGAGTTCTGTTTCCGCTATAAACAGGAGAATCCTTAGGAGAAGGTTTGTTCTGTTTAACAAGAAGCGCAAACGAATTCAAAAGTTTGTTGCATATTTGTATTCGTATAAGACTGAATTGAGGTAACGACGACATAAGAAAAAGTTCGATACCAATTCAACTTGACTTGCTATACGATGCTCGAACTCTTCCATGACCTTACTTAGCAATGATTCAAGAAGCTGCAGATGCAGAAAATGGTATCATACATTGTACTATTTGTCTCAGATACAAACTAAAAGATAATCTTAGTTTTGCTAAGAAATAATTGCATAAAGAGGCAATGTATTTGAATCTAATTTCTATTTCAGGTAACAAACTAGACTTGTCGTTGTAAAAAGGTAACACACTTTAAAAAAATCCTCAAAAGGGTACTTGTTTTTTCTTTTTTTTTTTGGCAATTTTGACAATTTTTTTAGTGACATTTTCTATTGAATATGACCAAATTTACCATTTTTGAAAGTAAAATTACGTCAAAAGGTGATCTATTTTATATATATATATATATATATATATATATATATATATATATATATATATATATATATATATATATATATATATATAAATTTGGGTAACATACTAATTTTTTTTTCTTATTTAAGGTAACATACTCTTCAAATCAAGTCAAATAAGGTAACCTTATTGGGATGGAAGCAAAAAATTACCAACGTGACAGTTCTTTTAATTTCTAATATTACTTAATTATTTTCTGGTTTTCTCAAAATAGCAACGTATCATCAAAATACCATTTTAAAAGCCCTTTTTGAAACATTTTAAAAGTAGGTTACCTTGGCAAAGAAATTAGTCTTAAGTACGTTACCTTTTTATGCAATTATCGTTTTTGTTAAAAATATCACAGGTTACAGTACTTACAATGGGAACCTCATCAGGTTTTTTATCCAACAAAACTGCATGAACAAGCGAACTTAACGATGAATTAGGCTGCATATATAGAAGAATTTGACAACGTATCAAGATAGATCAAATAAATACGATCAGAAAAAGGTGATCGAGCATCGTACGTAGTTGAAAAACCCCATTTACATACCATTTTTCCATTATCAGTTTCCGAAGATTGGACATTTGTGGACTTCTCATTCATTGACGCGCTTCTCAACAATGAATTCGTGAACGGGTCTGAGTTCTTACGAACAATGTGTTTGCTAGATGCTGTCGGTTTCAAAGTACCCCCGAATTTCCAAACACCATTACCGCCTGATTGTTTCCAATCGCTGTACGATTTAAGTGCTAAAACACAATTAACAATTCTTGAAGATTTGCCACCCTGAAATTTTAAACAACACATGATGTTTTTTATATATATCATTAGTTGTAAAGTAGTCGAATAAAAACACAAACCCACTTGTTCTAAGTCGGATGCTTCAAACGTAGGAAGACCCATTTCTTCTACGGCTACGAGAAAGTTCCTAACATTCTCGAAATACTGATACGCAGATAAAGCAGCTCCATCGGGTACAGCTGCAGAATCACATGAACTCTCGACCACCTAATAAAAATCAAAATCAAAACCAACATGATCGAGAAACAGTATCTTAACATATTGCAGGCCGTTTCAATCATTTTTAGGGTCCGGACACAAACGTATAAGAGACTTTATACATACATACATTCATATGTGTGTACACAAATACGTTGTGATTTATCTCTGTTCATAAGCAAAAGAATAATCAACTGTTCATCGTTTTTACGTTGAGGACTTGTGAAATTCGAGGCCTTATGAAATTTAGAGCCCTGGACGGTCGCTTCCTCTGGACGTCAACGACCGCCCAAGGCCAACCAAACCAACATGAGTGGGTATTTTTTTTTCTCACTCATTGGTTTTATGACTAGTACAGGGACCAAGAATCGAACGCTTGACTTATCTGATTTTATGACAAGTCTTTCCACCTCATTACCAACTGAGCTACATTCCAATCGCAAATACTGATATCGTAAAATCGTAAATTAATAAAGATGAGATTGAATTATTAACCTTAGGAACAGCTCCTGGATGAACTTTATTAATCACATTGCAGAGAATTAATCCACTTCTTAAACCAAGTCTAAATTCTTCCTCAGAAGGCTCTGCTGGTAAATCTTTTGCACCAACAACTCCCACCATTTTTCTAAGCCAAGCTGCACCTTCATATCTTCTCATTGCTATATATATATACATATTCCCAAATTTTAAACAAAATCAAATCATACATAATTTACTATAAAACTAGAAAACCCGAGTCACAAAATGAAATTTAAAGAAACTGAAATTTACTTTATAATATGTTTATCAGTTTGAGGTGTAAAATGGTGTTTAAAATCAGCTAATGGTTACATCGTGAGACATAAGAAATCTAAATTCTGTTACAAAGTAGATTTTGATGAAATTTAAACAAACTTCAATTTAATTTTCATTAATCCGGCCAGAATTCCAAAATAAATAAATCTAAGTTCGTTTAAATTTCATTCCATAAGCCAAACGACCTGAAACTTAAAAAAAAGAAAAAAGAAAAAGGAAGTATGCAGTGAACTTGATCAGAAGCAACATTTTAAACCAGAAAAAAAGGTAGTTATTCCATTCTGCATATGATGAACAGAAACTTATATAAAAAAACATTTGAAAAATAGCAATGAACTTTTAAACTATGAACAGAAGGACACAAAACAAGCATATAAACACACACACACACACACATACCGGCTTCCTGGGCTCTACGAGAGTCCATATCGAGAGCTTGAGATCGGTTTAGAACATCTTCCACGACAGAGGCCACGGAGAACGATAATACAGCCTCCCCCGCCATCACGAAAGCATAAATTTATATCGAAAAACCGAAATTATAACATAAAAGTTTCTTGAATTTTAGTAGAGAGAGAGAGAGAGAGAGAGAGAGAGAGAGAGAGAGAGAGAGAGAGAGAGAGAGAGATTGCTTGATCCTTAATACAGAGGGAATGGAGGGTTGGCTATACAAAGGTTTGCCATCTTTGCTTTTTAATTTTCTGGTTTTATATATAGTACTGTACTAGTAAAATATTTATTCAATTTTACTATTCACTTAACAACCTATCTATAACTCTTTAATTTTCTATTAATTTTTATTTATTTTCTTATTAAAAAATATATAAAAATTACAAGCTAATGAGAGTTTATCAATGGTTTATTATGAAAATAACCAACATGTTCACTACTAGAAATGGTTTTTGCGTTTTCATCCACTCATGTTATTTTTTCTAGAAAAGTTTTCAAGTTAATTTTTTCTTTTTGGTTTTGTAAAATTTGACTATTAGATGTCTGTGTTTCAGTTTTTAGAAACTCGATTTACCAATTACAACCGGACTTTAATAGTTTTACAAAACCAAGAAAAAAAATATCTTGAGGACTTTTTAGGAAAAGAATAACATGGATGACACAAAAACCGTGAAATCATGTTTGTTTTTTTCACAATAAACCCTTTATCAAACAACTCGATGGGCGAATTTGAATTTTTATCAACTTTTTTTTTAAAGATTTTAGGTCTGTTAAACAAAAACTAGTTGGAACCGGTACGAAGGTATTTATGTAAATAAACAATTGTATATTTGTATATGTAAATTAAAATAAGAACGGAATTTTGTTTTCTTTTTTTATCCATGAAGAGGTGTAATTATAAAGAGAAGAAAAGAAAGGCAAAGGTAAAGTGAGTATGAAATATTGGGGTATTTGTTATTTTATATAGGTTTTACTTTCCAGCTTGGTTGGAATCCTATGACCACCTTCATAACACTAATATATATATATATATATATATATATATATATATATATATATATATATATATATATATATATATATAGATTGAGGTTCAATTGAGAACTTTTATGCATCGGGGCACCTCGAGGCACTTTTGTGCATCGGATAATCCTATAAGGGTGCACAAAGGGCATTTAGGGAAAACTAAAGGCATGATAATTAATTTATTTCTAAAAAACATTAAATGATAATTAGGAGTTACATTTTGAATTAAAATATCATATTAACTACATTCCTCGTTTTCCTCCTCATTTCTCTCTCTCTCTCTCTCTCTCTCCCTCTTTCTCTCTCTCTCTAATCGCGTTCTTCATGATTTTTCTTAGTGATGATGATTTGAAAACGAAGATTAACGATGAACAACGATGATGATGAACATGAACAAGAGAGGTAACCGATGAAAATTATGAAGAACATGATGCATAGATGGATGATGAACAATGAACAATGAATAATGATAATGCATAGATGGATGATGAACAATGACAATGCATAGATGGATGATGATCGATGAACAACGGAAAATGATGATGCATAAATGGATGATGAACAATGACGATGCATAGATAAATGATGAACAAGTTGAACATGATGCATAGCTGAATGAAGAATATGAACGACAAACACGATGCATACAAGAATGATGAACAAGTTGAACACGATGCATAAATGAATTTGTGTATTTTTTTTTGTTAAATGCGTTTTTTTAACATCATGCATAGATAAACACGATTAACGATGAAATGCATCAATCTCCATCATCTTTTTTGAATTTGTGTAATTTTTTTAAATTTGGAAATGTATCAATTGAATTTAGTTAGCATTTATTATTTGATTATTTGTTGAAATATTAAATTTAATGAGGTATGCACATTCCCCAAAATGCCCTTCTGTCTTTGTTTCTATAATGCACAAGATGCATAAAATTGTCTAACTATTTACCCTTTTGCCATTAATCTAATCCGTACAATTTTTTGATCTAATGGATGATATAGGTACTTTTGTACCTCGATGCATAAAAGTGCTCAATTGAACCTCCCTCTATATATATATATATATATATATATATATATATATATATATATATATATATATATATATATATATATATATATATATATATATATATATATATATATATAGATAGATATATATATAGGGGTGAGTTCAATGGAAAACCACTATGCACGTGAAAACTATAGAAACCTATGCATACCGTCCGATTTGGTGCATATAATGAAAAACGCGGTGGCATGATCGTAAATAAGATGATGCATCATGCGAGAAATTTGATGCATCACCCGGGATTTTGATGCATCACGCGGGGAATTTGATGCATCACGCGGGAAATTTGATGCATCACGTGGGATTTTGATGCATCACGCGGGGATTTTGATGCATTTGTGGTGGTGCAGTGCGGTTTTCACAAGTTTTCCGGTGCATAGTGGTTTTCCATTGAACCCCCCTATATATATATATATATATATATATATATATATATATATATATATATATATATATATATATATATATTGGGTTCAAATGAGTACCACTAGTTTTGCGGAGTACCGGAGGTACCTCGCTTAAAGTCATTTTTTCTGAATTTTTTTCATAATCATGTTTAATTTAATAATACAAGACTACTTGCAAAAAATCACACATAAACACACACTAAAACTATGTGAAACGTGTATGTTTACATGAACTGTGAACAAAAGAACTTATATCATCCCTTAGATCAAAAAATTGTATGGATTAGATTAATGACAAAATGGTAAATAGTTGGACAATTTTATGCATTTTGTGCATTATAAAAACAAACAATGAAGGACTTTTTGGGGAATGTGCATACCTCATTAAATTTAATACTTTAACAAATAAGCAAATAATAAATGCTAAATAAATTTAATTGATACATTTCCAAATTTAACAAAAATTACACAAATTCAAAAAAGATGATGGAGATCGATGCATTTCTCGTTAATCGTGTTTATCTATGCATCGTGTTTAAAATTTAACAAAAAAAATACACAAATTTATTTATGCATCGTGTTCAACTTGTTCATCATTCATTTATGTATCGTGTTTGTCGTTCATATTCTTCATTCAACTATGCATCGTGTTCAACTTGTTCATCATTTATTTATGCATCGTCATTGTTCATCATCATTTATGTATCATCATTTTTCGTTGTTCATCGTTCATCATCCATCTATGCATTGTCATTATTCATCATCCATCTATGCATCATCATTATTCATCGTTCATCATCCATCTATGCATCGTGTTCTTCATAATCATCATCGGTTGCATCTCTTGCTCATGTTCATCATCATCGTTGTTTATCGTTAATCTTCGTCTTCAAATTATCATCACTATGAAAATCATGAAGAACACAATTAGAGAGAAAGGGAGGGAGGGAGAGAGAGAGAGAGAGAGAGAGAGAGAGAGAGAGAGAGAGAGAGAGAGAGAGAGAAATGAGAAGGAAAATGAGGAATGTAGTTAATATGAGATTTTAATTCAAAATGTAACTCCTAATTATCTTTTAATGATTTTTAGAAATAAATTAATTATCATATCTTTAGTTTTTCCTAAATGTCTTTTGTGCACTATTGGTAGATTATCCGATGCACAAAAGTTTCTTGAGGTTCTCGATGCATAAAAGTTCTCAATTGAACATCAATATATATATATATTATATATATATATATTATATATATATATATATATATATATATATATATATATATATATATATATATATATATATATATATATATATATATATATATATATATATATATTGAGGTTCTATGGGGCACCATATGCATCGGGAACCAAATGGGAACCAAAAATGCATTGCTTGTTTACAAATGGTGCATTAAGGGCATTTTGGGAATGCTTAATAATATATTGTTAAATTATAAGATTTAATTTAATATTTATCATTTATTTAGGAAACTAAATAAAATGATCAACCACCTTTCCATAAATCCATCCCCTTTTCTCTCTCTTTCCCTTTTTCTTTCATGGCTAGCCTCTCTCCATCTCTCTTTCTCTCAACCAGTTTTCACAAGAAAACCACTACTACTACCGCCAGACCCAGCACCACTATCGCTGTCCACCGTCCGTATGCAACTCTGCAGCATACCTTTGCATCGATTTTTGACGAGAATTTTGCGTCTGTTGATCATGGTTTTTGAGTATCAGTTTTTTCACAAACAGTTCATTCTACGATTCTGTATCATGCTTATGGCTAGTCAAAGAATTCTAAGATTCTTTATTAATGTTGGTGGTTATTGCTTCCAAGAAATAGTTGGAGCATCTGGTATTTGTTGTTTCAAACATGATGCACAACAGCAATGCATCACGACAATGATGAACACATTGAAAACGTTGATGAACACGTTTAAATTTCAGAGATGCATCACGAAATTAACACGTTTAAATGTCGAAATGCATCACGATTTGGTGATGCATAATGATGGAACAAAGACGGGGATGAATATGGCCGAAATGCATCACGATTTTGGTGATGCATAATGATGGAACAAAGACGAGGATGAATATGGTCGAAATGCATCATGTTTGAAATTGAATTGGATGAAGATGCATCGTGTTTGAAGACGAATCCAATAAATTGGATGAAGATGCATCATGTTTGTTTAGATTCGGATAGAATATTTTCTGAATTCAAGCATCTTCCGATTTTGCCATTCCGCGCACGAGAAGTTATGCACCCGTGCACCCATTTTCAAGTTAATTACCCTTTTGCCACTACAATCTAAACCATTAAAATTCAAGATCTAACGGTGCATACAGGTTCCCAAAGTGTACAATGCATACAGGTGCCTCATAGAACCTGACCCTATATATATATATATAGAGGGGGGTTCAATGGAAAACCATCATGCACCTGAAAACTTGTGAAAACCGCACTGCACCACCACAAATCCATCAAATTCCCCGCGTGATGCATCAAAATCCCGCGTGATGCATCAAATTTCCCGCGTGATGCATCAAAATCTCACGTGATGCATCATCTTATTTACGATCATGCCACCGCTTTTTTCATGAAATGCACCAAATCGGATGGTATGCGTAGGTTTCCATAGTTTTCACGTGCATAGTGGTTTTCCATTGAACCCACCCCTATATATATATATATATATATATATATATATATATATATATATATATATATATATATATATATATATATATATATATATATATATATATATATAGACTAAAGATATTTTGTGAACACTTTATTTGTTGTGAACAACTATAAAATAAGTTTTATATATAGAGGGGGTTCAATGGAAAACTCACATGTATCCAAAAACCTTGGAAACCTTCATGCACCACCACAAATGCATCACAATTCCCGCGTGATGCATCAAAATCCCCGCGTGATGCATCAAATTCTCGCGTGATGCATTGACTTTCTGCGCGATGCATCACCTGATCCAATGACTATAAAGTGGTTCCCTGTTTTTCCGATGCATATAGGTTTCCATTGAACCCACCCCTAACGTTGTGAACAACTATAAAATAGGTTATATATATTGTGAAGACCACCCCTTACGGGGCAGTTCTCACGAGTCTAAGTCCCACATCATGCAACACGATATCAATCATAACTAAGATAGAGTAATTAATCGTGGAATATTAAATTACAGGTACAGGCATTTAGGATTAAGTTTAATACAGATTAAGGTTTTAAAATTAAACTTATAAAGGGTACTATCTAATCTAGTTCATGTCATCACACAATCAAGATAAATCTACCCAGAACACCACAATATCATCATCCAATCAGTACCAAAATGGTTTGCTGAGTAGAAGTCTATGAAAACTTCACTTGATTCTTGTATGACCTAGGTACTAGGTCCCACAGGTGACTTTCCTTTGTCTTTTCCTGTAAAAATGTTATGTAGCAACTGTAAGCAATGCTTAGTGAGTAAATAGATTTTCAAATCAACATGCATAATCAAGCGGATCATCATAAGTCTAGTGTGATATGTCAAGGCTGCCGCTACAGCCACTCATGATCGAGACATAGAAGTCACAGAGTCGGATGATGCTCAAGCCACGCTCACGCTTAAATCGTGGTGAATTTGTGAGAATTCTAGAGAGAGAGTAGAGAGAGAAAGTAGAGAGAGTGTGGAGAATGATCAAATGAATCCTAAATCTCGTTTATATACTTCATCTAGTTATATTTGCTACTTAACCCACTATTACTTTTGTATCTTATATCACTTTTTTTTAATTATCTTTAATAATTTATTAAATCATAATTTAAATATTTATATAATTTAATTAAATATTTCATAACTTAATTAAATTATAATTCAAACAATGTAATAATATTACATTATCGGTTTAAATACTGAATTTAAGACTAGATCAAAAGTTAGGTTGTTATATATATATATATATATATATATATATATATATATATATATATATATATATATATATATATATATATATATAT
>JAANYP010003811.1:199325-244325 GCA_020465985.1 Centrapalus pauciflorus | reverse complement strand
TGAATATATAAATAATGAATCATAAAATTCAGATTAAATAAATCAATAATTATTATTTACATTGATTCACTAGTTTTTTAATTTATAAATATGAATCATAAATTTAAAAATTAATGAATCAATATATAAAATTAATGAATCAATATATAAAATTAGTAAATCATAATACTTCTTACATTTCTGAAGATATATTTAACTTATCTCGATAACCTAAACCAATATGTATGTATGTGTGTCTATACACACACACACAAAAAAATCAAACAAGAACACACACGTTGGAATCAATATTAATTTTTTATTTACCACAAAACTATAAACACAATCTACGTCCTAGAATTATAATTAAGTATAATTGCACACCCTCAACTTGTTAGTTTTTTTATATTAAAACCTCAAATCATTTTTCGTTGCATTGAAAACCCCGAACTAACTAAAAATCAGTAAATCAATGTTTTATCAATGGGTAAACGGTTGAAACCGGTTATTAATCTTGCATGGACCTGTAAATAGCCTACGTGGAATAAATTTTAATTGTTGAAACCGGTTGCCAAGTATTACACATCATTTAAACCCCCGTTGATAATTTTTAATTGTAATTTTTAAACGGGATACATAATTCACGGGGGTTTAAATGATGTGTAATACTTGGCAACCGGTTTTAAAAATTAAAATTTATTCCACGTAGGTTATTTAGCGGTCCACATAGGATTAATAACCGGTTACCAATTGATAAAATCTTAATTTACTGATTTTTAATTAGTTCGAGAGTATCTATACAACGAAAAATGATTTAGGGTTTTAATCACAAAACACTGACTAGTTGAGAGTTTTTTGCGCAATTATCCCTTATAATTATAGTGAAGTGTAAATGAAAATATACAATAAACTACAACCTCATTGCCTTTTGCTAGTTTATTAACACGTGTATTACACAAAAGTTTTTATAAATAGCTTTATTTTAAAACTATATAAACTTCAAATTAAAAAAACTAATATCTTCATTAATAACTTTTAAATTTATTACTATTATTAATATACTTTTTAAATGTCGTGTGTTGGGATTTTAGTGGATCTAACATAATCATATTTTTAAAGAAAATTGATTTAAAATTTAAAATTAATCTAGAAAATTAACTAACACATGTTAATTATTGAAGATGTCACATGGCATAATGAGAAGATGACAAACGACAAATTATTTACTCTTTTATTAGTAACTGGTTTATTACCCGCGTATTACGCGGATATTTTTAATATATATAAAATATAAAGATAAAGATATAAATATTATTTTTTAAACAAAAATATATAAGATGACATTATTATTTATTATGACCTATTGATTTTGTATATTTCTAAATATAAATCAAGGGTAATTATTTTCTTATATATTTTTTTAAACTTTTATTATATTATCTTATAATTAATAAGTTAGTAGATTATTAGATTTTGTTTGATTGATTATATCAGATTTGGATAGATTTAATTAATAAGTTAGTAGAGTATTAGATTTTGTTTGATTTGATTCGATTTGATTTGAATTTAAAAATGGATTATATTAGATTTGATTTAAATTTTTTTATTATTTTTAAAATCTATAAATGCTACGTGTCGATTCATGGTGACGACACGTGGCTTCACCAGAAATGAGTATAGTTACTCTTTTAATAGTATAGATAGAATAGATAGATTATAGACTTATAGATACGTTCAACATATATATTGATATTCGTAAAATTAAAAAAAAAAACAGATTATCTCCATTTTATTTTAATTTAAATAACAATAATGCGATTTATTTTTCTTATTAAACTTTACACAAACATTTTATATTATTTAACTTATTGATATTGTTATATTGTTTGAACTAATTTTTATGCAGTATAAATATTATTCGAGTTATATTTAGTATAGTGGAAATATTCATAATTGATTAAATAATCTTCGACATTGAATCTAATATTTAATATTTAATATTTAACATTAAGTGTAGTAATTAATGGATGCATGTTGAATAAACTTTCATTGATACAAAACCCATTTCCATTCTTTTACATAAGCTGGCCCCGCCATTAATATACATTTAAAATAATATTTAATATTTACCTATATAACTATATTAATAAGGAATTCTACGGTACACTTTTCAAATTGCTAATCATACTTTGCTTGTTAATGTGTTGAATAGATCAAGTTTAATCACCTGTATCAACGTCATTAACAAATAACATGCGAGATAAGAAAGTGTATGGTAGCGCATTGTGCTGGGATCGCAGCAGTGTAGCGACATGCAAAGGCTGTACATTTGTGGAGTAGTCTTGCCAGCGAGTGTGGATGGTGACGATGGCGGTCAGTTAGACAGTTACAGGCAGGGTGGGGTTGAGGGATGGTCGTAAAACGTGACATATTTTTGAGATGCAAAGAATTATGGACCATGGTTCACGATCTTGTGTGACATATTGTTTTTAGGAATTACTGTTTGCTAATAAGTAAAGGTTCTTAGTTAACCGAATAAGTATGGATAAGTAATAATTTTTATTTATCAATTATTATTTAATATACAACAAGTTTATTGATTTTTTTTTTTTCACTTACTGAACAAGTGATAAGTGTGAAAAATGAACAATCCCTTAATTAGGAAGCAAAAGCAAATATGAGTTTATATGACACAGAGTTTCATGGATACATAAAAATTATATCATAAAAGCTTCTTTTGATAAATATGTCCATCTTTTTTCTCCATTAGAAATACTCTTCTGCATCTTTTCTTTTTCATCCCTTTTTCTTTTGTTATTTTTCAGAAACTCCCTGTCAAAACCTATAAAAGGGTTGACAGAGAGTTTTTGGTAAATAACAAAAGAAGAAAAAAAATAAAAAAAATATTTCAGAAAGATAAACGTATTTTTGAAAGATGCATTTTATGACATATTCGAGATAAAAAGCATTATGGACCATATAAACTCAAATTTCTCAAACAAAATCAAAAGCTTTAGTATGCTTTGTGGGTTGATGTGAAATAAGAGCATCAAAAAAAGTAAAGTTGATGTCAAAATGGATGCCTAATTTCATGTGATATTAACATGCAACATTGCTTCTGATTTACTCTTTCTTATATTATGCTTTTAATTCCAAAATATTTCAATTAATTTTTTTTGTCTCCTTTGATTATAACACTATTCCTGCCCCCTAATTCCCTTCTCATTTTCTCCTTTACCAAATTATATGTACTATTTTATAAAGATCATAATGTTTATATATTTAAAACTATTACATATTAATGTTATATAAATTTGTTTGTTATCATTTCCTATCTCAATTATTAAAAACACCACCTATTAGTGAATTATTGTATTTCTTGAAGCTTTAAAAAAATGTTATTCACCAAGTTTATTAACCCACGTACTACATGGATATTCTTAATGAATGATTATTTTTAACATAAATATATATATAGTGAGAAGCAAAACATATAAATATTAATTTTTGTAAAAATACAGTATTTTTATTAAGGGTTAAAGTCATACAAATGTATTTTACTTTGTTGAAATTATCGATATGACTAAATTACTTTTTCTTTTAATCAGATGGTACTTGTACTCAAAGGTGACATGTCGATATGGTACGTATGACCAGTAACTATGCTAACATGATGGTTTTTGCTGATTCAAACGATAACATGACACATACATTAGTTATACAAATATATGTTACTTTACTGAAATTATCGATATGACTAACTTACTTTTTCTTTTAACCGGAGGATACTTGTACTCAAAGGTAACCTGTCGATATGTTACATATGACCGGTAAGGATGCTGACATGACGGTTTTCATTGATTCAAACGATGCCATAACATATTTATTATGACACGTCACTTACTTTGTTATTATTATTGTTGCAGTTGGTGTTATTATTATTTATTGTTTTCTAGAATGTTCAACATGAAACTAAAAGCCCTAGAATATGCACATAAAAACCCAAATATTTAAATCCGAATCTAGAACCTTAAACACAACAAAATCAAAATCGGAATCGAGATTGAAACATTTAGCTAAGCTGTAACATCCCGAAATTTGTCAAACCAATGTTAATGATAAACTAAGATACTTAGAGGACGGATGTTTCATAAGCAATCGAGTATATTTTGAACCATAAATCTTGTGATTTCGAAACCCAATCGTTCAAAATCGAAACCAATAAGGTGAAAACAATACAGTAAATGAAATCGAAATTGATGCTTGAACCTAATCCCAAACTCGTTGTACATTTTATTTCAAAATGGGAACCACCAAACACTCATAAAAACAATATACTTGAACGAAATCGAAATCGATTCCAAAAATGTAACCACACCAAATGTACCATATCAAAAATAAAATACAAGTACAAATATCATCCGAGTAAAAAAAACTATATTAGTCATATTGATAATTTCAGTAAAGTAGCATCCATTTGTACGACTTTATTCCAAAATAATATATTAAAAATATAGAGTTTTACCGGTGGAACCGGTA
The DNA here is from genome assembly GCA_020465985.1 of Centrapalus pauciflorus. Lineage (NCBI taxonomy): Eukaryota > Viridiplantae > Streptophyta > Magnoliopsida > Asterales > Asteraceae > Centrapalus > Centrapalus pauciflorus. The sequence continues at coordinate 239,807 of JAANYP010003811.1, read as the reverse complement.
ACACCAAATGTATCATATCAACAATAAAATCAAAGTATGAGTATTATCCAGATAAAAAAAACTACATTAATTAGTCATATTGATAATTTCAGTAAAGTAGTTATATAACTTTATCCCTAATTAATTACAATTGTTTTTTAGCTTTGTTAATACATGTGAAGAGTATATATTTTATCACAGTTTAAACTTTTTATTCATAAATTTCAAAATTTTAATTAATATAATTAAATATTTTATTTTCTATAATAATTAAAATTTTATTTAATGAAATATATATTTTTTTACTAAATTTGTATTAATTTTGCTTTTCAGGATATGAAATAATATTTACTTATTTCTTAGTAACTTATAATATTTTTATATAATCAAAATTTAATTTTAATATATTTTAATAAATTCATAAACACATAAAATATTTGTTAATTAAATATATAAATAAGTATGCATGAACTAAAAATTTAATTTACTTTTGATTAAACTGATGAAAAAATAATGAGAAATTATAGATGCGGAGCGTGTTTGGATTTGCGTTTGAAAAAAATATAGTAGCGTTTTGGAAACTAATAATCAGATAATAGCTATAACAAAAAGTGCTACAAGAAATTTAGTGTTTGGGTTAACTTCTGCTGTTTGCTATCAAAATTATCAAATAATCAGTTTTTAAAATGTTTGGATTTGTGTTTTAACTTGTAAAATGACCAAATAATCACTTATTAAGCAAATAAGCTACATTTTTTAACTTATGAAAAAATATGGTAAAATTAACTCTAAACGCAAATAATCACTTATTAACGTATGTACTCCACACACTTTAAATCAATTATTTGCGTTATTGTAACGTAATAAGCTAATAATATCGTTCATAACGTAAAACCAAACACTAAGAGATAGCAACACATAGACAAATTCTATTTTGTTTTAGTACAATATAAAGATAAAGATTTTTGCAATAAATTTTTCCTAAAGAATGGAATTAATTTAAGTTTTAAGTTAAAGAGGGTAGAATGTTGCTTTCAAGCAACCAATGGTTGTTGAAAATAACAAATCTAGTTAACATTAATATTAATGGCAAACAACCTACTACCACTTTTGTGTTTCTTCTTGGTGATTTTGAATGCCTAAAAGGATATATTTGTCCCATTAATATGTCTTGTTAGTTGTATTGGTTACTAATGGCACCATAACCACCCAATGTCTTGTTTTATATAAAAAAAATTTAATAAATGAGAAGTATTTTGTCAACATGTTTATTATAATACCATATTTATAGCATGGTCAACAATAAACATTTTAAGATTTTATTCTTAAATTATTAAATTATAAAATAATACTATAATTCATATCATACTCTTTAAGGACGGCATAAATTTTGATTTAGACCTGACCTCTTCTCCGATAACTGTTCTTTATGTATATTAAAAATACTTAGAATTTCGAAATGAAAAGATTACATACAATATCGATAGTCTTTTATCATATGATCATCGACATAACATGATTATGTATATGTTTAACAGAAAACGCTAAATGAATTTTGACTTTTTCTATGAAAAGAAAAAAAAGTAGACTGAAAAAAATGTATAGTTTATCATAAGATTAAGGATTTGTTAGCGTAATGAAAACCCTAGTAGTTACCATAATCATAGCAATCTTTTTTTGAGTTGGACATTAGGTTAAATTATATGCATTTCCTTTTGGTTACTTAGAAAGCTAATACCAATTACCAATAATCAACTTACTTTATTAAAAGGCTAGGCATTTAATCATACCCTCCTACTCATAACTTCTCACACGCTTTATATATATATATATATATATATATATATATATATATATATATATATATATATATATATATATATATATATATATATATATATATATATATATATATATATAGACACACACATTAGTTACTCTCAAATTGTTTTTTGACTTAAACATTACAACTAACTCCAATATCGAAAGGTTCCTTCCAAAATAAACGAATACGTATCTGATAAACGTCCTTTTAACGACTGTTCATAGCAACATGATCTTGTTTTTTTTCGTTTTCTTTTACAGATTATCTGAATCATTAAATTATATATTATAAAATTCAAAGGGTATAAGAATTTCATGAAGTTACACTTGTCATGAGATTAATAAGTAATTTATTATTACTATAACATAAAAACTATTAAACAATAGATATCTTTTTGATTATTTATAGGCCAAAAAAGTAATGTAATTCTTTAGGAATATAATAAAATGTTAAAAAAAATATAATAAAGTGGAAAAGAAGCAATGAGAGTAAAGAAAAGATATGAAGAAGCAAATGGTGGTGGCATTGGTTTTTAATTATGGAAGTTGAGGGCCCAAAGGCAAGGGTGGCAATTGACAATTGGCAAAAGATATCATGAAAGCAAGGCACACCCTCTTTTTATTTTTCTATCTTTTTGGTGGGTATGGTGTGTTGTGGTTCTATACTTTGTGATTAAACTAAATATGATGATGTCTCTCATGTAATAATATATCATCATTAATCTTTCTTTAATCTTTACTATGATGAATCTTCATGTGCAAAGTTGAATCTAGTGATTAAAGTGAACAGAGTTATTCGTGAGCTGCTTAAACCCATCTAGTTAAAAGCTTGAAGAAAAAAAAAAACATAACTGAAACCGGTTCAATCCTAAAAATGTCATGGTCAAGCAGTAACATGTATGGATGAGTTCGAATCCAAAACCGGTCCAATCCTAAAAAGATTGGAAGTCGAAAATGCCCAACATTAAGAACTGAAAACTGACCCAAAATATAGTGTCTGCGTTTTTTTCCCGACTTTTACAAAGAAAAATAGAAAACCAAACGCGATGGAGTTATAGAAATCGAGAACCGGCTCGAAAATATCCGGTCTGGTTTGATTCGGTCCGGTTCTGGTTCGGGTAATACGAGTTACATGCTTTAAGCTCTACTCGTTTACACCTCTAGCTGGATCATAAATTTCAACATATTATCATTATTTTACTTTTTACATAATTCAGAGCTTCAATGCCTGCCTTTTGAAGTGAATATGATATGGTCCAGACTCCATTGTAGTACCTCACTACCTCCTAATGTGTAGTTCAGTAGGGATTTGATTTAATCTAACTCAGTACTACTTGTCTCCCTGCTCATGAATCAGCCTTCATTTGCTCTCTGACAACAATCACGCAAACCTATCGATTCGCCCGGTCCCCCGGTTTCTACTTTCAAGTACATCAAACTCTTCAATGCTAAGCAGATCATTCAATAATGTCACTGTATTTTCTTTCAAATTTTAAGTAAACAGATCACAAAATGATTCAGACTGCCTCCAGACATGTAGCCTAGTTGGAAAAGACACTGGTAAATTTGTACCTATCAAACAAAGGTTAGGGGTTTGAGGTGGAGTGACAAAGTTGCTCACTTGAAGTCATTGGACTTCCTAGTGTTGTCTTACCGCTAGGTCAGCTCGATTTACCTCTCACGTGATGGGCTTGGGGTGGTCTAGCATGGGCCGGTTGTTCCTAGTGTTGTCTTACCGCTAGGTCAGCTCGATTTACCTCTCACGTGATGGGCTTGGGGTGGTCTAGCATGGGCCGGTTGGGGTTGCCAGTACATCAACCTTTTGACCCTACCTAACCTAAAATGATTTAGACTTGGTTTTCCAAAAGTGAAAATACCCCAATGTTCCAAGTTCGAATCCTAGAAGCAAAATTACAAAACAAAAATATACTACTTTATGGTTACAGAGGATCTCACCTGCGATAACTCCTGGTAACCTGTAAAACGAGTGGTCGCCTTGGGTTAGTCGGGTCGCAAGTGGGTCGGACGCTCAGGTTCATTAAAAAATGGTTTTAAAAGAGAACAGAAAATCGAAATCCTCACTGAATTGATTACTAAATTCAATAATTTGTTGTATACTGATTTACATTTCGAATGTGATTTCGAATGTGCAAGTATAAAAATATCAACCTCAGTTTCTGTTTAGAAACTGGGTTGTGTAGAATGTTACTGTATACCCAACCAAGAAACCAGTAAAAACACAGTTAAGAAACTATACCACCAAATTCTTCGAGCCGAATTTAGTTCATCTTCACAATGTGTGAGGACGAGGATCGGAGGGAAATAAAGTGACGAGAAAACGGTGAATCATTTCAAAGCTGGTGAATGTTATAACAGCGGCTGGAGTAGTTCGTAGCAGGTTGGTGGCACAACCGCGGTAGAAGCCAGGGATGCCCTCTTGTTCTAGAACTTTCTTTATGCAATCCACCATTCCAGAGTACCTCTTTTCGGAACGGAGTCCTTGCTCTTGCAGCCTTGAGCGAACCACCTGTTAATGACTTCTTATATGAGTTTTCGTAAGACTATGGTTGTCAAATTTTTGACACCGCCCGAGAACTCGGACATGAAAAAAGCGAAACGACGCTGACACGAACCAAAACGGGTCGAAAACGTGTCGACATGAAATTTTTTGGATCGGGTCAGTGTCAACCCAGGTTATCCGAAACTGACCCAGTTTACCATTTAAACTTTTGCAGTAGAATAATAAAAAATTTATAAATATAACACAAGTAACTATTAAAAATATATTTCTGTTGGACAATAGATGTTCATTACTTCATTTTAGTCAAATGCATAATTTTAATTTTATTTCAAAACCGAATTGATTACAGATTTGTAAATCTAAAAAACTCAAATTTGAAAATAGAAGACCAATCTTGAAAACCAAAAACCGGATTCAAAAATTAAAAGCCAAATTTGAAAACCATATCTTAAAAGACAAACCAGGTCAACCGGTAGGTCGATGCAAACCCAACACGTAAAAATTACAAAAACACGAACCCGACACGAAAATATAAATGGGTGAAAAATGGATCGACCCGATACAGATATGAAAACTTGTTGACACGAACCCGACAACCAGAAACGATTGTCACGCCTACATCAGACGCCACGAAAGATTCAATAAAAGATTTCCTGTTTAAAACACAATGGACGATAGAATCCCCGTAATAGACAAAGAGCTATGCATTGGCATTCCTCCTAATGTTTGCGTGACCATGTTTTCTAAAACACCGATGATATCTTTACATCATACCTCATGTGGATACGTCAAAGTGGATGCAAATATTTTTGAAACAGAAGAAGCAACAGCAACATCACGAGCACCGAGTTTATCTGTTGTGGTATCCTCTGTAGTTATTGACAGACAAGCAATTATTATCATTCATATAATAATGACGAAAAAACGGAACTATAAGCAGTGTATTTTTTTGCTTGTACCTCTACTAGCCAAATAGCTTTTGATCTTCTCATAGGCTGGAAACTGGATAGCAACATGACTAATGCCTGCCAGAGCAGGTACTATACCACTGTCCACAGAAAAGAGCATTCGAAAATACAAAAGTTAGAATCACGATTCAATATATAATACTAATGAGCCCGGGCAGACGGGCTCATGATTTGTAGGGTGTCCTCTAAGCCTAGGTTTATCTGCCAAGTCACCGATGGTGACTCGGGTGTGGTTTTCACTCGTATTCAATAGAAATACCACCATTTTCACAAGGTATCGAAAGTACCAATGTGAATGTACAAAGTAACCATATGATTACAAATAATGTACAAAATAACATTACAAATGTACATTATTGCATGGTGACATTGTCTTGTGATTCTACGAAAAATAACGCTTTACATGCATAGAAGTAGCTTGTGAACATACCATTATGAATGTGGAGAACTATCTTGTAAATGTGCCAATTTGAATGGTAATACTCACTATAATTAAGGATGAAAGTTAATACTTAATAAGAAAGGGTTGTTTGTTTTTTAAGAGGTTAAATGTCTGAAGTCTGAAAATCACTTCTAAAATTAAGAGGCTCTTAATTTGACTTCGGACCATAGTTACCTAATTCGCGGTACGATCCGGTACGGGTACGCGGTACGAAATCGCAATTCGCTAGGTTCCTAAAATTCGGTACGAAGGGGGGTAGGCTCATTTCGGTACGTTCCGGTACGATGTACCATATAATGCGGTACGGTGTACCATATAATGAGGTACGATGTACCATATATTATATATTCTTACTTATTAGTTATTACTTTGTTACTATAATTTAAAAGACATAATAAACTTACAAATTAAAACATAAACTTGATTTTTTCATAACAGAAGTACATAAGCAAAAGTACAGAACAGAATCACAGATTCAACAGAAACATAGATAATCAGAAATGCTAAAAGCCAAAAACATAAGCAGAAGTGCTGAACAGAAATGCACAAATCAATTCACCCTTGGTTTTTTCCCTTTCCCTTTATCATTATCTTCATCCAGATCTTCCCATCCAACATCTATCATTGTTGAACTTTCTAAGTATGTAGAATCGGGATCCATATCCCACTTCATGTGTGGTCCTTCTTTATAAGCTTCAGAAAACCTTGAACATAGACGGATATTTGAATGAACAAAGACTAACTTATCAGCCCTTTTGCAATTCAGCCGATTTCTCTTGACATTATGAATATACGAATACGTGCTCCAATTTCTTTCGGCTGATGAACTACTTATAGGCTGTGACAATACTTTTTTTGCCACTTCAGCTAAGTCTGGTGTTTCTGCACCATAACAAGACCACCAATCAATAGCTTCCATTGTGACCGCATCCATTTGAGCTGCTGGTAATGAATAAAGACCCTTCTTCATGTGAAAAATGGTGAACTGTTCTCGTAACGCCCGTTCTTCCTCTTTATTTTCAGCAATTCGACTGAAAGCATCCATCACACCTTGTACAACTTCTTTGTCAAGGTTAGGTGCTTTTCGCCGTGTTCCACCCGGTGCTATGCTTTCAAGATAACTTGTGTCGTAAAACCTCGGAGTTAACGCAAAACCCAAACAGTGTAATGGGATGGTCATTTTCTCCCACCTCTTCAATACAATTTGCTCAACTTGAGGAAAAAAAGACGAATATATACTTTCTTTCATCACATCTTTTATTTCCCCCAACATATTATCCATCTTCTCATATATTTCGCCCATTTTTGGGCCTTCACCATCGCAGAATTTGACCATCAAATAAACAGGCTTCAAGACTTTTAGAATATTTTCAACTTGGTCCCAAAAGTCATCATCTCTAATAGTGTCAACAACAACCTGCCCAATCAATTTAGTGTGTTCATCGCCTTGCTTTGCCCAATCTCTCCGCGAATTCAAAGAAATTGTTGTAGAAAGGGCTTCTCTACAAATGTTTAACCTTCTCAACAAAATGTAATGAGAGGCAAATCGGGTTTTTGCAACCTTTAATAGCTCCAACTTTGATGTCTCCCTAAAAATGGATAATGCTTGTCCATGTTTTCTCCACTCCTGAAAAGTCTTCGGCATACATGAACATAGCACCGCGGCTGTTTACAGCAAGAACATTGATCAAGGGTTTATGTTTGATGTTTGACCACCCATCAGAAACTATAGAAATCCCCTGTGAATACCATGTGTCTTTAAATGGTGTTAATTCCTTCTCAACATCTCTAACACATTCATCTAGTAGAGTGGTTCTTGCTTTTTCACATGATGGCGCTTTATAACCTTCGGGTGCCTTTCTTATTGCATCAATCATTTCACGAAATTGTGGATTACGCAAAACGTTAAATGGAATCCCGTTTGCACAAAGCGCCCTCACAATCTTTAAATCAACGGCACTTCGCTCCATCATTCCAAAACATTGATCTAGCGGTTTACTAGAGCTTGCATTCTGTTTTTTTGTAAACAGAGAAGTTTTTAGAGATTTAGAAACACCTTCCTTTTCAGCCGCTTTCACCTTCTTTTGCAACCGTTCGTACGTTTCTCGGTCTTTTAGTACAACAAGACACCTTTTAATTTCAGCCTTTTTTTCCTATCGGTGCACCGAAAAAATGATGGTGTATTCGAGTGTAGGTGCTTGTAAACTTTGCATGGCAATGTTTACAAACCCACACTCTAGTACCCCCTGGATTTTTGCTACTAGCAGCACCTATCAAAGTGACTTCATCATACAAAGGCTTTTCATCTCGTTGTTGATTATCATTCCGTTTCCGATTTGGTTGCTTATCATTCCGACTTGGCTCATTAGCATCAACGTCATTCTGGTCTTCTTCATCCACGAGATTAACATAATCATCAGCAACATCAACAACTTGTTCTTTTTCAGATGTAGCAGCAGTAGCAGTCCGATTCTTTCCAAACACCATTATTAAATTTTGAGAGTAGAAGTGTAGAAAGTTGAGAGAGTTCTTCTTTCTTAGATGTGATGTAAGTATTATTCAGACTTGAGAATTGGGACATATTTATAGATTAAAATCAGAAGGTGTTAGGAAATTAGAAATTATTAAATTAAAAATTAATAGGAATTAGGATTTAGGAAATGCAGCAGTAGCCAATCACTCAATTAGAAATTAATAGGAAACGCAGCAGGCAATCAAGCAGCAGGTGAAGGAAACGAGCGGTTTATTATAGAAATTCGAAAAGGGAGTCGAATTCGAACAGTCGATTATAGAAACAAGCAGTCTGTGGCCGCACGAAATTCGAACAGTCGATTCGAATTGGGTCTGATCGGTTCGAATTGGGTACACGAGTTTCACTGATTGAACACGCAGAATTGCACACGAAATGAACACGAATTTCTTTAATTGAAAACGCAGAATTGCACACGATTAGAACACGAATTAAACGAATTGAATTCGATTTGGGTTACTGAATTGGACGGCGATCGGAACGCTATCGAATTGCGATTCGGTTCGTGGCGATTGGAACGGAAATCGCGGCCTCTTGGGCGAATTAGGTAACTATGCTTCGGACTACTCTTCCCCTCTTAATTTCAGATATACTGTCCTCTTAAACTTGAATGCAAACAAACAGTCTAAAGTAAGTTTAAATCTGAAATTCAGATTTCAGACCTATTTAAGAGGGTCTCAATGCAAACAAACAGCCTAAAGGCCCTAAATCATAACTCGGCAAAAACAGTGGTACTTTTGGTACCTAGCGAAGATAGTGGTATTTCCTTGATCCGTATCCCACACACACGCACACAATATTAATACATACTAATGTCTCATAATGCACATGAAAAGTGTTGGCAACCTGTATAAGCCACGAATACCCTCTTCATGAGCAATTCTTCTCAGAGCTGATAGAGTACCCCTATACGGGATTAAGCCAGTCCTCATTCCTTGAGTCTGTAAAAAGACAACAAAAAAATCAGTAATTCCTTAAAATTCAGCCTCGTCAAATCATTAGCTATACTCTATCTGATCACGTAGAAGCCCCAAAAATACAGTTTCTTATATAAATATACATTACACGCCACCATTAATCATAAACATTAGAAAACTTAAATTGATATAACAGTGTTTCTACACTGCTTCATTGTATGTATCATAGCTAATTAACATTTAGAAAATATACCCACACAATCCAAGATTTAACCAGAGAACCTACTTGTACCCTTGTCTTCACCACCCATAAAGGATTTGTCACAATGGTTGTCGCAGCTCCAGCCCCTGAAGCGGCAAGCATATTGGCACCAATAGATAGCTGATGATTTCCATCTAAATATATAAATTAACTAAAACCCATCAATCACTTCAAATCAAAGAAACTGAAGTTGAAGACATTTGTAAGAACATCATGTTTATTCATTTGAAAGAACTAAAACATATATTATTTAAATAACAAAAAAGGAAGTAGTAGATTCAAGTCATTCTACACTAACCCGAGCCCAGCAAATCTTTGAGCTGCTCATAGACGGTAAAATAGACCTGCAAAATAGTGGTGCATAAATATCTATTTCTGGAGTGAGGTGATTGTAAAAAACAGTTGGGCTATGAAGAATAGTTGTTAGCATAGACTCAAGGATGCTGTAATACGAATATTAGGATAATTATCTTCTACTAGAAGGGTCCCCATGCAATGCAACAAAATTTAAAATTGTAAACCAATAATAGAAGGTCATGCAACTTCTATATCTGATTGATGATGGATTTTGAATTTTTAAAAACAAAATCACATTTTAATCCTTACATTAAAGATTAATTTGAACAAAACTACTCGATCACTATGGTTTTCATATATTTATATATTTTGAGCAAAATCTATTTCTGATTGTTCTATTTAATGATATGTATTTAGAAGTTACTTAGGTTAGAGTTTGTTAATTGGATATCAATTCTTTTATTTTTAATAACTTGCAATGATTTCAATACGTTTAATCATGTCAATTATTAAATGAGTTTTGTAATTTAATGATTCACATACAATTTAACCATAGAAAACAAAATCTGTCGTTATTTTAGTGTAATTTCTTGACCAAGTTAATTGACTTTGATTGGAACTAGAACGAGTTTAGGAGGTGCGCAGTGCACACTCGTATAAGTTTGGCCAAAGTCATGACAAAAGGAAGTTAGGTTTAGGTTGTTAAGACAAAGGATGTTAGATAAGACTTCTTATCTTAACAGCCTTGAAATTGCTATCTTAACATCCTTGTAGCTTATCTTAACAGCCTGGTTATGGTCTGTCTTAACAAGCTTGATTATTGCTATAATGCTATCTTTATAGCTTTGGTGCTGTTAAGGTAGTGTTGTTATCTTTAAAGCATTGGGTGCTGATAAGGTAAGGCTTTAGCCGTGTGAAGCTTGTTATCTTAACAGCCTAGGGTGCTGATAAGGTAAGGCCATTGTTCAGATAATGGCGGTTTCAACCATTTTTGTTGGTTGAATGAGAAGTTAACCAATCTTATCCACTTAATTTTGTGGGTTAATAAAAGCATATATATACAAACGAAAAGATCAGTCAAAGACTAACACATTTTTCTTGTGATCATCCCTTAACAATATTTGGTACCATTGAGGGCAAATAATTGTTACAAGAAAGTGTATAAACACGATCACGAAGATCATCCAAGATTCCAAGTTCTTTCCATTTGTCTTCATCCATGGTTTTCTTACAAAATCAAACTACAATAATCCAACTCAGAATAACCATATCATTTGGCATAACTAGTTTGTAATGCATGTTAAAGTTTATAGATTGTTATGTTGTAATGTAATTATATATAGAATTATAGACTGTAATGCCCAAGTGGATGTTTTTAGTACTTTGTATTGTAAAGTAATATATGTATACAGACACAAATTATTATATCCCAATTAAAAAAAAAAACAACTAAACAACAAACATGACAAATAAATTGATTTAATTGACAAACTCCCAAACCTTAGAATCCAATCCGACTCTCAATAAACTTAAAACCGACGAACACCCCCAAGCCCATGACCCCCAGAGAAATTTTTCTTGGATCCGCCACTGTTTGATGATTTCCACGGATTAGACAAATCAAACAAGTAAGAAAATTAGACTACTCCTTTGTTGAACTATATTATGAAAACGTTCTCCTCCACAAGGAAGGACATACAATTTAACGAGGATACCACCCTATTGAAGAAGAGTCCTAATTGACATGTCAATGACAAAGTTATAAACGCAAAAAAATACTCATTTGGTTACCCTACAATTTCTTCTGCTTTAAATCAAGTTTGCTAGAAACATAACTTGTGAAAAAAGATCATCAGTTTCAATTGAGCACTGTACAAAAACAACGATTTTGAATCATGTGCAAAAAATGATGCGCATATGCGCTTTGCTGGTTTCTTTCTTCAATTTATCATGCTCTTGAACTAGAAATCAATAGAAAAGTGAGACCCAGAAACGGTACAATGAACTCCCTTTGTTGTCAATAAATGCAAAGGCATCTCAATTTAGCTGCTATAAAATAAAGGCTCTGTTTCACTCCTGTTTATTTTATAAATGAAAACAGAAAAATGTTACGTGGAGATGACATATGATTGGACATGCATTCTGTATGTGTGTTTTATTTTTTATTTTGTTTTTGTATTTTTTTAGGGTCCCGCGCACGCAAGGGGGGAGTCGGTGGTGAGATTACATGGTACTTCTGGAAAGTGGCAGCAAGAGGCCAAGAGGCACTATCTGACTATCAAGACTGTTCAATAACGTGTTGCCTGTTTTATTAATGCAAACATCTTAGACACTTCCAATGCTGGAATCTGGATTTTGTTTCAATAATATTTCCCTTCGCCAGCAAAACCCACAAAAAAGAGAGAACGAAAAACACACCAACCCATAAAAAAGAAACAAATTATATGCTTGATTATAGCTTACTTGTGGTAAAGGAGCATGACATATTACCCTTTTTTTGTCCTTCCATCAAGGTACAGGGAGTAGATAAATAGATTTAAGAACTGAATGCAATATCACCAAGATTTTTTTTTATCGAATACGAGGGAAACCCACCCAAACAGGCCAAACCACCATCAGTGACTCAGAGAACACCTTACAAGTCCTGAGCAAAACATAGGGCTGGAGAATCTCAAGCCTCAACCACCAGGCAAATCCCTATAAGATTCTAATTTCTAACGTATTGTTTTCGGATAAACATGCCAGAAATGACAAAGTTAGAAGCTTTATATCAAGACAACAAACCAGGCTACTCTTCTCTGCTATAATTCATTCGGTGTGGCCTAAATCCTAACCAAACAGAACGCCAAACCCTTAAAAAGAATCAGCATAAATCAGATTTCTTTGTGAAAGAAAAACACTCGACTTACCGCCCAGTTCGGAAGCAAGGCAAGAATAGTTGGAGAAAGCCCACGGTACATGCCACGCAGCCCTTCCTTGCGAAAAATCTGTTCTAGGCTACCTACTATAAGACTACCTGATCCATACAATTAAGAAATAAAAACTTATAGAATCAGAGACTCTAGCCATGATCAAATAACCAAAAAAAAAATGCTTTCAATCCAAAGGCTGAATAGCAAACATAGCAAGTAGAAGAGTATCCCACTTCCAATTTCGAAAGAGTTAATTACGAAAAAAGGTAACATATTATCAATTTTTCTCTATTTTGGGTCACATTTTAATCTCTTTTTTTTCAGTTAGGGGATTCTACTAATGAAAACACATCAATCTACGTAATATTACCACCATAGAAGGTAAATTGAGTTGAAATAATAGTTTTTTCGTCTCGTTAGCAAAACTTTTCGATGTGTCATTTAACCAAGTACCCTAAGGGTCCGTATGGTTCGCAAATATTTTTCTCTAGGATTTACATTTTGTCAAAGAATTTGCATTGTGCAGCATTTGCATTTGTCAGGATTTTGTCAAAGAATCTACGTTATTTTATAGAAAAAAATTGTTAATCTGAAAAATGCAAGGTAACTGGGATTTAAAATCCTAGGGGGAGGCTGGATTTTTAAATAAAAAAGAAGGAAAGGATTTAAGAAATCCTGGGATTTTAAATCCTTACTGAAATCTGCGAACCAAACACTGGATTTTAAATGCAAATCCCAGGAAATCCCAGGAATCCACGAACGAAACACCCCCTAACGTGACACTTTTAAAGATCATTGGTTACCTGATCATAAGGCATGTTACCTTGATTTGTGTGTTTTCATTAGTATAATTCGCTAATACAAATGGCAGTGTTCTAGAATATATAAGAATATATCAATTGACCTAAACATCATAATCTAGATCGCTACAAGAAGATCAAAAGACTTAGGTCCTGTTTGGCTCGCACAATGAAATATGAAGGACTTAAAAATTAGTTTATACTACATGGTATGTTTATTGGTTGATTTATGGAATAGTGTTTAAGTATAGCCAACGATATGGGTTGTGAAATTTTAGGAATCTAAATTCTATTACAAATAGCTAAGAATGATGATTTCCTTTAAACATAGATTTTGACAGAATTTAAGCAAACTTTTATTCATTCTTTCTATAATTCAAAGTTCAAAACACACTATAAACAAAATCCCATTCCTTCAAAATTCATTCCATGTCACAAAATAAATTTGGAAAGTAAATAAATGTTTTTGGAGCTTTGGATTACAAAGTTAAAGAGTCAAATTTAATACATAATTCATTAAAATCTTTATTTTTATATTCCTACCTTCAGATTCCTAATTATTCACAACCTTAACCCGAATCTAAAAACTATTTTCTGCCACTCCCTACCAAACACATTAAGAACTAAAATTTAAATTCATTAAAAATTCATTCTGCAAGCCAAAAAATTATACAAACACAATTGGCATACCTCTAATAGTACCACCGGTAAGCTGCGGAAGACCATGAACCTGAAACCTGGTTTTGATCACATCTAAAGGACATACAAATGTAGCTGCAATAGCTCCTGCATATAATTTTTTTTGTTTTTTTAAAGAACAATTTTTTATAAGATGTCAACAGTAGACCAACGACAAACCTCAGATCAAACTCAAATCGAAGACAACCATAGCTTTTGATTCAAGAAAAAAAGTACAAAAAGAAACCCTACCAGCAGCAGCACCGGCACCGGCGTTACACAGAATTGGGAATGAAGCAGGGGGACATGAATCGGCGGTCATGGCTTAATGTTAGAGAAATGATCTGAAACTGAAACTGAAACTGAAACGATTGGTTTAGGAAGAATTTGTTGGAGTCCTCTGACGAGAGGGCGATTGCAGATGACCAAGGTCGCATGGCCAGCCAGAGTATATAGAAGTATATAAAAATCAATTGTGATGAATTGATACAAGATTTTTAGGGTTTATTGGTGAAAAAATGAAATGGGATTGGTGGTGTTTTTTTGATTTTTGGCGTTCGCGATGAAATCAAGAAGATAAGGAAAACGCCATGAAAGATTGATGGAAAAATTGCAGAGGTTTTTGGGCCCTAAAATGGGTGGATGATGCATGGACAGGTTTAATTGTTGGGCCGGGTTTTCAAACAATGAATGAAATGGGTCCTACTATAAATTTATTGGTAGGAAATATTTCTATGGTTTTGTTGTTAGGTTTGATTATGGATTGTAAATTGTAAATTTCGATGCCTTTCGAAAGCATGATCCGAACCCGACATAGAAAAGAAGATATGGATTCTATTCGAACCCGAAGCAGATTGAAAGTGGATGGATACGAGGTTAACTCGGGTTTCCGAAATCAACCTGATTGACTAGTTTGGGTTTTCTTAAAGAAATGAAAAAATAATCGCAAAATCTAAAAATATCAAATTATAATTTATGTTTAGGTTTGTATTTGTTAATTCATTTTAGCACTGATATATTATTTTAATTATTATTTGGGTTTTGTGAATTTAATCAATGATTTTTAAATTCAAAATGAATATCTACTTTGATTATTAAAAATAGAAGCCAAAAATTGAAAAACAAATTCAAAACAAAAGTCGAATTTGAAAACCAGATATTAAAAAGACTAAATGGATAAATCTGCATGTTGATACGAACCCGACACGAAAAAAAAATATACACTACTCAAACCCGACACGAAAATATAATAAGTCAACATGATTTTGACATGAAAACTTATCAACACAAACACAACAATTTGAAAATCCGACCTGATTGTCAGGCTTAGTTGACTTATAACACCCCGAAATTTAAGATAACCGATTTAGTTAAATACCATCGAATATGCATTATAGTTTATAAATAAGAGTTACAATAATAGCGATGTGTGTGTGTAGGGAATATTTCTTCTAAAACCTAAATCTTTGTGAGAACCTAAGAACCATTTGTGGTCATTTAATCAAGAAGATCTATGGCTAAAAATTGTCAAATGATATTTTGTAATTATTTTGAATTTTGATAATAGAGAATCTTGAAAATGTGTGCAAATGATATTTTTAGAAGAAAACAAAATCTGTTTTTTCTCTTTCTCTCACTTCCTTTTTTCCATATTCATTTTCTATTTCTTTCATGAGAATTGATTTTTATAGTTAAAAAATGTTATTTTATAAAAAAAATATTTTTTTTCTATATAGAAAATTATTTAACTGCTAAATAGATTGCTATATTATTAAATTAGATACAAGAATAACAAATAAATTGTTGAACGTATTCTATATAGATTATCATGTATTATATGTAGAGTATTGCGTATTCTATATAGAAAAACCCAAAAAATTGTTTTTAACAAATTATCCGGTGAAAGTATTCTATGTATATTATCATGTATTTTATCTAGAGTGTCATGTGTTCTATGTAGAAATACATCAAAAACACAGTTTTAACAAATTAACTGGTGGACGTATTCTATGTACATTATCATGTATTATATGGAGAGTATCATGAATTCTATATATATACAACAATAACTAATTAACTAGCACAACAATAACAATATTCTACATAGACACAAAAAAACTACAATCAATTCTGCATAGAATACTATTTGTTCTATATAAAGTATCATGTATTCTATATAAAAATACAAACCAAATCTACATTGAATGCATGAAGATGCAGAATCATCAAATACAAACCCATTAGGAACTAGAATCTCCAACGAACAGATGCGCGTAATCTATGTAGAATATAAAATTTTTATGTAGAGTATCGTGTGTTTTGTGTAGAGTATCGCGTAATCTATATAGGATATCACAAACTAAAATAGAAAAAAAGAAGATATCATTTAGACAATTTATTAAACACTTGGTATGCAACTTATACAAAATACACCAAAAATATAGTTTTAAACAAAAAAAACATTCAAATCTTGTGCATCATACACAAAAATCTTTTTAACAAAAAACACATATATAAGTATAACATCCTAGATCTAAATATTCTCCATAGATCATTTATTCTATATAGATACAACAATAATAAATTAGCTAGTACAACAATAACAATATTCGACAGGAGCGCTCGCCTTGGACGGACTCGCTTGCTGCGGACTTATCGCTCGCCCGGGACAGACTCGCTTGCTACTGGTTTTTGTCGATCCAGGGATCGACTCGGTGCCTCGAGTCCAAGTCTCGGCACGATGTCACAAGGTTTTGTGCCCTTATACCAGTCATAGCTTGGTAAAAGTCTAGCATTTCCATGGGTTTGAAACGGTGGTTGCGGGTCTTAGTGCCACCTGAGATAGCGACGAAACCGAAGGTAGCGCATTACGATGCGGCGAATCCGGAGGTAGCGCACTTTTGCGCTACGGTGAGCGGACATTTACACACCAACATATAGAAATACCCTTTTTTTACTCTTTACCATAAAAAATAAAAATAAAATGCCAGTTCTTAGATGGTTAGAACAAGAATTATGGAAAAGGAAACTCTCTCCTTTCATAGCTCTCGGGCCTATTCTATTTATTATAGGAGAAAGTCACTATCCTCAATTGCATTGTCTCTTTATTTAGCCCCAGCCCGGTAGATTCTTTCGATTCTTCAATGAAAGCCTTCATGAAAGCAGATAAAGGATATCCTCTCTTCTCGCCCTGTCTGCTTAATGCCTTCTATTGAATCGATTGGTGTCATTTCTTCTCTTGGAGGCAGGGCAATAGATTCATCTTGTCCTTGGCTTGTGAAGGGAATGAGGTAGGGTAGCCAAAGCCCCCGACATAGGGATAGGGCAATCCTTCCCAAGTAATGCATAAAGAAGATCAGGACTAGAGTAGGGGGGATCTCTTGTGCAAAGCAAAGATAGGTACGTGCTAGCAAAAAAGGGAAGTGGCAAGGGATTTCAAAGAATAGAAAGCCAGTACACAGAGTCTTCCCCTACCTAATTGATCTAGTGATATTGTATTATAAGAAATAAGTTTATAGAATATTATATTTTGTTTGATTTTAATTTAATTTTTTTTATTTTTAAAAACTATACATGCACATGTTGATTCATGGTGATGACACGTGACTTTACAATGAATGAGTATAGTTACTCTTTTATTAGTATACTAGATTAATACTCTTGTATTACATGGGTTAATTTTAGAAATTGATATTTATATGTATGTATAATATAATAATTATATGAATAATAAATTTTGCTTAATTTTAGTTAGTTAGTTATTAAATTAATCCATATTAGATTTACATAGATTTGATTTGCTTTAAAATTTAAAAATAAAATCAGTAAATGACGTGGCAAAATGAGAGAGCGACATGTGGCAAATTAAATGAGAGCATGCCATGTGGCATTTAGTTACTCTTTTAATAGTATAATTTTAATAGTATTATATATATATATATATATATATATATATATATAGAGAGAGAGAGAGAGCGAGAGAGAGAGGTGGGTTCAATGGAAAACCACTATGCACCTGAAAACTATGGAAACCTACGCAAACCGTCCGATTTGGTGCATTTCAAGAAAAAACGCGGTGACATGATCGTAATTAAGGTGATGCATCACGCGGGATTTTGATGCATCACGCGGGAAATTTGATGCATCACACGGGATTTTTATGCATCACACGGGGAATTTGATGCATTTGTGGTGGTGCAGTGCGGTTTTCACAAGTTTTCAGGTGCATGGTGGTTTTCCATTGAACCTCCATATATATATATATATATATATATATATATATATATATATATATATATATATATATATATATATATATATATATATATATATATATATATATATATATATAGAATATGGTTTGTGTGAGTACCTAAAAAATGCAGAGTACCGTGAGTACCTGTGAACACACGGGTTTCAGATGTGAACTTGCTCCGAAAAAAAGTTTTTTTTTTGAATTTTTTTTCATATTCATTTAGATACAAATAATATAAGACTATTCGTAAAAAAATTATATACATTTACACTTTCTATCATCTTAAAAGTCATGTGAACGTGAAAAAATTCATGTGAACATGCTTAGTTGTGAACGCAAGTTCACAACAGTACACTTCATGTGAACACACACGTTTCACATAGTTCTAGTATGTTTAGGTGTGATTTTTGCAAGTAGTCTTGTATTATTAATTTAAACATGATTATGAAAATTTTTTTCAAAAAAATGATTTTAAGCGAGGTACTCCGGTACTCCGCAAAACTAGTGGTACTCATTTGAACCCAAATATATATATATATATATATATATATATATATATATATATATATATATATATATATATATATATATATATATATATATATATCTATTCTATTAAAAGAGTAACTAGATGCCACATGGCACCTAGATAGAGCGCCACTTGGCTTCACCTAAGATTGCCACGTGTACATTACAATTTTGGCATTAATTTGTTTTAAAATTTATTTTTTCCAATCTATACATAAATACATAATAATAACAAAGTATCTATATTCATTCTCGTGAAGCCACGTGTCATCACCATGGATCGACACGTGACATTTATAGGTTTTAAAAATTATAAAAAAAATTTAAATTATATCTATCCAAATCTAATATAATCTACTTTTAAATTCAAATCAAATCAAACAAAATCGAATTATACTCTACTAACTTATTAATTATCATATAATATAATAAAGGTTTAAAAATATATAAAAAAAATAATTACTCTTCTTATATATATTTAGACTTATATAAAATTAATAGATCATAATAGATAATAATATCATTTTTATATACTTTTGTTTAAAAAAATAATATTTATACATTACCTTTTAATTTATTGTGTTTTATATATATTAAAAATATCTGCGTAATACGCGGGTAATATAAATATATATATATATATATATATATATATATATATATATATATATATATATATATATATATATATATATATATATATATATATATATATATATATATATATATATATATAATGGTTTCCATATTAGTAATCCTCGTGAGAGTCAGATTAGAATGATTATAATTATGAAATTTAGCATTTTGAGGTATCAAGTATTATACCCGTGAAATTTACCGAACAAACAACGAGAGAGGGGGGGGGAGAGAGAGAGAGAGAGAGAGAGAGAGAGAGAGAGAGAGAGAGAGAGAGAGAGAGAGTAGTGTGTATGTGTGTGTAGTGGTTGTGGCCGAGAGCTAGCCATCCCCACCTTTACCCTTTTTTATCTTTTTATTACACAAACGGTGAAAAGTGGTAATGATGGAATTGTTTGTTCTTTGGTTAATCATGGATTTTTTTAATAATTTAAAAAAGCAAAAAACTTTGCTCACCTATGTTGCTCCCCTCTCATTATCAAAATCTCTGCCTCTCTAACTTTCTGCAACTTTCTCTTTTCTCTCTCTAAAATTTGGTTTGGACGGGGTTGATGCAAGAACAAGCCTTTAAACTCTATTTTCATAGCTTTTAAGGTAAGATCTCTTTCTAATCTCATGTTATTACTTTATTATATGTTGTAGAAGCTCAAAACCTCCTGGAAATGCTTGAAAACCATAAAAATGCCATTGTTAAAACTCGAGTTCAACAATGGTGATTTTCATGACTAAATAAATTGAAAACAAACACTTGCGATTTATTCTTGGAAATTTTTAAAAGCTTTTGGCAAAAAATTTCAGAATATTTGGTAAATAAATGGAGTCATGAATTTTTGAAGATTTAATGAGTTTTTATGAAAAAAGATAAAAGATTTGGGGTGATTTAATGTGTTATAAAGGCCAAATAATGTTTGTAAATGATTGAAAATAGTAGATATATCATATTTAATGAGTTTAAGGGGTTAAAAGTCAGATTTCCAAAATGATCTCGGTAAAATCTAGTTCTAATCGTTTGGCATAAGGGGTGCTGACGAGCTCCAGCCCAGCGCTAATGCGAAGATGAAGATTGTCAGATTAGGGTTTTTGGGCGCTGGGCAACTGGCTCAGCCCAGTCTGAGTATGACTTGTTGACCAAGTTTCGTTTTAAATTTTGGGGCGTTGAGGCAGCGTTGGGACTAGATAAATATATTTAAAATATTAAAATTGATATGGTTGGCATTGGGTGAGCATTGGGGGTGGTGCTAATAGGGCCTTGGCCAGCTCTGGTCTTGCGTTCGAGGCTTAGTTCACACATTTTGACTTGTTTAAGTCAATTGAACAACTTGGATTTGGTTTTGAATAATTATAATAGAGTGGTAGTGATGCTAGAATGATTTGAGTAATAATTGAAAGTCTTGGAATAATTATAAAACACGTTTTGAAGGTCTCAACGGAGGGATCTTCAAAGAATTAAGTAGCAAACGACACTTATAGTCTCAATGAGATTGAGATAGAAATTGTAGTGGACTTTTCATATTAATCAAACAATAACTTGTATGGAATGTCACCATCTCAGGCATTATCGTATGGAATCTTTGGTATCCGTGAGTAACCACTTTACTTCCATAACTCGTAATATACTAATATGTAACACTTATGACATGTGACAATGGCAATATGCAATGCTAATGATATGATATGCTCACAATATGCAACATTGATGATATGCAACATTGATGGTTTGCTACTATTTTACTTGGACTGATATATACAACTAATCATGGAATTACTGAGAAGTACATTGCATAGAAGACATCATGAATAACTTGTATTCTAATTTCTTTGTCATGCATTATACTATCGTGAGGGGTGGTTATTCCCGTTATGCATATTGTGTATTGGAGTAAGGATGGATTAGGAGATTGGAGTGTGGCGTCTGTGTGTCATAGTGCTAAGCATGGCGTTTGTGTGGTGTAGCGCTACGCCGGGTGCCTGTGAGAAGGGTTGGAAAGGAGTGTGGTGTGTGTGGGGCGCAACACCGGGCTTGGTCTATACTCTGAGGTCACCGAACTCTTTTAGATGGGGTGTAGTTCTCTTGTATGACATATCTTTCGTAACTGATAACGAGAATGATATCACTTTCATGTTCTTCCGATTCTGCTAATTTAATTGTTAACACTGCTATTTGAATATGTATATGTTTATTGTGTTGTTATCTTGGTTACTCTTCAAGCGATTTGTTTAACCCATGTCGAGGACATATTTTTCATAGATCATATGGATGTTCATAGATCTACTAAGAATTATGATTCCCTATAGACCCATATAGTACCCGGATAAGGTGTTCAAAATTAGGTGTCATATCGCCCAAATTATGGACGCATCTTAAGATTTAGTTTTGATCCTTATAGTTGAAATGCCTATGCGAGGGAGATTTATGGTATTTGTTAGGTCACCTTCACTCATATTGTAATTAGAAAATGATAAAAAAAACTGTAGTCACTATAAACTGTGTTAGTGACTTAAGAGTTGTATTTTCATACAACTCTTTGGTCTGAAATTCTCAGTAAGTCTAACAGTTACTGAGAATTTTCATTTGTACTTGACTCAAGACTTGAAGATACACTCCCTGAACATGAAGTCTGAAGATGAGGAAAGGTCTACTCGTAAAAGTGGAAGATCAGCAAACAGTCACATAAAGTAAAGCATGAAGTTAGGTCAGTGAGTCCTTGACAGATTAACATACTGACTCCAATGTAATTTGAAATAAATGTCCACCCAATATAAAATGGGAACATTTCAAATTACAAGGTAATTTATCAGAACCTTTTGTGTTCGTTCGTACGATAAATATCAACAAAAAGAATGGCGCATGCAAAAGTAACATTATTCCAATGTTACATTTGTACTATATCTGCTCATTTAAGGATAATGAGTCATCTCGTTATTTAAATCTCCTTTGTCAACCAATCAAAATGTGACAACATCAAAAATATGGTTAAGAGCATTAAATGTATAACTGCCTATATAAACATAAGCTCAGATCAATGCACAATACTTTTGGTACTCAAAAATATCAAGACATTTACGAGAAAATAATTTTCTCAACGAGGAACTTTCAGTGAGCTGGTAGAAAATCACTTTATACCATTTGTCATTAAAGATAAAATATTTAGAATATGTTTTAAACTTGTTATCCTTCTGCAATACTTTATAATTTGTTTCGTACAAGCAATAACTAATTTATATTTAAAAAAATTTGTGTTACCATTGTGATTACATTCAAAGCTCCATTCTGTAATCTTATCTATAAATACTGTGAGTAACAAACTGCAACTTGTCAACTTCTCATTTAATTTGCCACTTGTCATTTTCACAAATTGTTATATCATTTACTAGAACCATTAATAATATCAAATAAAATCTAATTCAATCCAATCTATTAAAAACTAATTTAACAATTAACTAACTAAAAATTCGTTAAACTAAAATTTTATAAATTATTTTATATATTTTAAATATGTTTTAAATCAACCCAATACATGGGTATTAACCTAGTACTTATTAAACTACTAATCTTGTAAGCCTTAATGGGACCAACAAGTAAATATCAATATAGTGTTAAACTAATCAATAGTTTAAGATCTTTGATTATATCTCTTTCATATTTAACTATTAAAAATTGTCGCTCCTAGCTTCGTAGTTCCTCCTTTATAAACTACCATGTTCACGCGCCTAATATTGCACCTCCAAAATTCAATGGAGAGAAGTTCTTGGTTTGGAAAGACTGCATGCTATTACACATTGAGTCTGTAGAGTTTTATCTTAAAATCCTACAAGATGGACCCTACACACCTGTGATCACCACAAATGTTCCCTTAATAATGAAAGGGAGACTGACCATTGACTAACGGTTAGACGAGGATAGGCGACTGGTCAGTTTAGACACCAAGTTGAAGAATATATCATTTATTCACTTCTTGAAAATATCGTATCCCCAATCAATAAATGCAAATCAATAAATGTAAGACTGCACAATCAATATGGAAATCTCTTTGTATTCAATTTCAGGGCATTAACGAAGTACTGGAAAACATGAAAGTGATCTTGAACCAACAGTAAGAGTCATTCCTTGCTAAACCTACTGAAATTTTAGCTGAAACTTTTACTAGGTGGAACAGCTTACTGGATGACCTAGAGGAAGGATACAACTGTAGCTCTTAACAAGTTCTTATATATTCTCCCTTCTAAGTGGGAATCTCTAATTCTTGTTGTGAGAAACAATTGTACTCTAAAAAAGCACTCGGTGAACTCATTTTATGGCTTTTTTTTCTATTGAATGAACATAATAAAATTTAAAGAAGAGTAGCCGAATAATAGTAAAAGAAGAATGTGGTCAACAAGGCATCTTCCACATCTACCTTGGTTGCTTCCGAGACCCCCATGAAGAACAAAGCCACTAAGAAATTCATGGATATGGCTTGGTAGAGAAGTGAAGAATAAGACTCTGAGACGAATAATAGTCTAATGACCTTGTGACTATGGTTTCCAGGACTTTTCGCAAATTTAATCAAAGGAAAGAAAAGTCAGGTGGATTCAAAAGAATTTATGGATGTCATCATCAACACCATCAACATCACCAAACGAGAACCCTGATAAATTTGAAGAAGGATGCTTCAGATGTGGATTAAAAGGGAACTTAATAAAGGACTACATCACCACATAGTAGTGAGAAGCACTATCGTCACAAGTATAAGGAACTTAAAGCTAAAGTTACCCTAGGAATGATCTCAGAGACAAAGAATTTAAGCTTCATCGCTGAAATAAAGAAAGTGACTCGGTAGATTTTGACAACTCCTCAGATGATGAAGAAGAAGAAGTGGTCAACTTCTGTTTGATGGTCAAGACTGAACAAGATCATTTAACAAGGAATCTTGTGGTTGGATCTCACTAGGTGAGTGCCACACTATGGAAGATACATACTTATGTTTCTACTCCCTCTTCTTATAAGAAAAAAAAGACATGTTTGACTCGCTGACATGTGATCTTCACTTTGTTGAAGAGAGGAAGGCTAGTTGAAAAAAAGTTTTGAAAATTGTCAAGCTGAACTTGCCCTATGTTTAGCTTAAGAAGGAACTAAAAGATGTCCAATTTTCTCTAAAATATCAAGAATATATAAAGTCACTAATTTTAATAGAGAATGAAAGTTTGAAGCTTTAAATTAAAATCCCAAGGGAATATTTTAAGTCTAGGTCGAATTCTGGCAAGCTTGTGGAACAATGTGTTGATGAACAAATTCCATACCAAGTACGTGTTGTGCTTGGTGGTGATTTCAAAATAGTTGTCATATTTCCTGAATTATATAATATTGATCCTGAATTTAGGCCTGCTTTGATGAGGGTAGTTCAAGTGAGACCAAGAAAGTTTTTTTGTTAAAGCTAATGTCTCATTTGAAAAAAAAAGTGGAAAGTAAGTCTAAAACCTGAGCAACTGTGGAGATTGCTACTGACAAACCAGTCATAGTGACTCCCGAAGTCACAGAAACCTCAGACAAAGCTCCTGTGTCCAAGGGTAAAAAAAAATCTCAACTAAGGAAAGATAAAGAAAAGAAAGTTGTTAAGAAGGGTAAAGGTGTTCTGGTTAATGATGGGAAGCAAGTCCTTGAGAAGCATGTCATTGACAAAAACTTTCAGCGACTTGAAGCTCAGGCTTAACCAAACATGTACAATCACTATCTGTGCATATGATTCTAGTAGCAAAACTCCTATCAAAATGAAGATCTCTTCCTCCCCTAAAAATAAAACTATATTAAAATGAGAGACTTTAAATGTAGAATCTGATATCAAAAGGGATGATGTCAAGATAACCACTAATAAGAGAACTCATTTAATAATTTTGTTCTCAAAGGAAACTCATCTTCAACCCATGTTCAGTCATCCACTAAGGTTTCGCAACGACCCATCTCTAGATGGGTCCCAATAAAGAATTAATTTCTTTTGTGTTTGTGTAGGACAATCAACAAGATCAATTCTAGTATTTGGATAGTGGTTGTTCAGGATACGTTAGAATTTTTATTTCTAGTAATTCAAGCTTGTGTAATTGCGCTTAATTGTAAATATTTAATTATACACTAAAGGGGAGATTGTTAGCCCTAAAATAGTGTATAATTAAATATAATAAAAGTCTAGGTTCAATTTATAATTAGGAATAGTTTACTTTGGGGGGAATCTTAATTTCCAAGACTTTAAGGGGAGTGTTTGGACAAACTCCCAAAGTAAGCTTAGGTATAAATAATATTGTTCTCTTAGGGTTTTAGAAGAAAAGACACCAAAGGACCCTCCATCTAGCCTCCATCTACTGTGTGTTCTTGAGAGTGTGAAATTCCTAGAGATTGAGATTTCAAGTTTAAATCCAATCTTCTTGCTTTGATGCCAATTGACAACTTTGATTCCCAGTATATTTTGCACTCGAATACATAAAACCAAACGATTTGTATTAAGAATATGAAGATTACAAGAGAGAAATTGTGTTCTCAATCTCTAGGAATTTCACACTCTCAAGAACACACACTAGATGGAGGCTCCTTTGGTGTCTTTTCTTCTAAAACCCTAAGAGAACAATATTATTTATACCTAAGCTTACTTTGGGAGTTTGTCCAAACACTCCCCTTAAAGTCTTGGAAATTAAGATTCCCCCCAAAGTAAACTATTCCTAATTATAAATTGAACCTAGACTTTTATTATATTTAATTATACACTATTTTAGGGCTAACAATCTCCCCTTTAGTGTATAATTAAATATTTACAATTAGGCGCAATTACACAAGCTTGAATTACAAGAAATAAAAATTCTAACAATCTCCCCCTTCTTGTAATCAACGCTTGTATTCTTCTGAAGTCTTGGGCTCTAAACTCTGATCTCTGATCTTTGAAGTAACTCTGATCTCTGAACTTTTGAAGTATATCATTGATCTTCTTCAGATGACTCTCCCCTTAAATGTTTCAGATCGGTGGCTCTTCCCTTGCGTTTAATAGGTCTTTCAAAACATTTCAACTCTTTTCAGAACATTCTCCCCCTCATGATGATCATCATGTAATCTCTTCAGCTCTCTCCTTCAAATGAACAACCTCAATGTGTCTTCAAATAATCTTTCTTCATTGAAATAGATGATTACAAACTCAGAAAGAAAATATTACATTTAAGAACATGACAGACACAGAAGTACTTATCTCTCTCATGCTACATTCTCAATCCCCTCAATAACAGAATATAAACAGTTACACCATAAAATTTTCCCTCGCCTTCAGAAACAACAAACCAAAAGGATATTACAGTGAAGATCATGGCTTTGCAACCTGAATATAAGAAAATGAAACAAATTCATTTGTAAGTAACATTCCAGTTCCACATAGGAGTTCTGTTTGCATAATAGACTAAGTCTATGTGACCTACATTCAGCGCTGGTGTGACATTAACACTGGTAGGATTTCCAAATAATCATCGTGAAATCCTTTATCATGAAAGAATCACTCATATTTGTTCCGGCTTTGTCTCGGTAGACAAGCTGTTTATAGTCATGCAGACTGTAGACTCCATGTGTCCTAAAAGTGTATAACATTAAGCTCTAGACTCAAAGTGCATCAACTGAAGTCGGAGACCGGAGAGAATGTCTTCCTTGTTTCAATATCAACAATATCCAAATGATATGTCGATAGAGTATGTGATATAACTCCGTGTGAATTGAAACAGAAGTCTTTTAAGAGACAACTGAGTAGCTAGGGAGGTTAGGTGCATGCGTCACTGGGTCCATGACGTCTTGTTCAATACCTAATTCCAACACATGGAATTTGGTAGCAGATGTAGGAAACCCAGCAGACTGACACGGTGTTGGTAGGATTTATCTTTTATTTTAATCCTTTCTCACCCCTCAGCTATCGTCATTTTTCAACTGTACTCTCACTGGCTCACTTTTAGCTCATGATGCACCCCATCTCCTTTCGATAAACCCTCTCATTTGCATTTTATCTATGCTCGACCCTGCTAGTACCCCGTGGTAACTAACACTCCTCAACTAATTGACCTAAGAACCCTTACTCACACAAACTAAAGTAGTTTGCTCCTTGGGTAGGTCTTCCGGCTCTGGTTTAGACCATAGGAACGATATATATGCCTAAACACGCATATTGGGCATCATCGGAGTCAGCATGATATCTTGAAGGATATATCAGTTAAGCTCATGGGGTATTCCAGAAGAGGGACGAGAGTTGAATGAAATATCTTGGAAAGTTTGAGAGACTGTATGAGTGAACTTCAATATAAAGTCTGATATTAGATTTGAAAATAAATCAGACTATCATGAAAGAATTAGCTTGTATGGGAGAAACTTGATGTATGAGAGAATCAGAATATGTGGGAGAAATCAGAATATTTGAGAGAATCTTAGGAAGAATGAGATCAACATCATCACGAAGATTAGATCAATTAATCTTGGTGGAAATTTACTCAATCAGAGAATCATATTATTCTAACAAAACCTTTTAAAGTGTGCATTAGAGTATTCAGAATGCTTACACACTTTTCGTTAAGATGTCATCTTCAAAGCGAATCTGAAACTCCCCCTGCAAATAAGAACAGTATCAGTGAAATATTAAATGTTATGAGTGAATTTCAAGAAGGAAACTCAAACTCAAACTGATAAGCATAAAAAGTAGAGAAAATTCCAAAGAAGTCTCGTAAACACGGGTTCTAAACTGGGTGTTTAGAAACCATCTAAACATGAAAGATCGGGTTCTGATCTGTCATAATGCAGAAGCCATTGCTTTGAAGTACGGGTTCCACTCGAAAGTAAGTAGAAGCCATTTCTTTGAAGATCGGGTCCTGAACTGAGCGATCAGAAGCCTTTACATTGAAGTCCGGGTTCCAGTCTGAAGTGATCTGAAAACCATCTCATTGAAGTCCGGGTTCCAGTCTGAAGTGATCTGAAAACCATCTCATTGAAGTCCGGGTTCCAGTCTGAAGTGATCTGAAAACCATCTCATTGAAGTTCGGGTTCCAGTCTGAAGTGATCTGAAAACCATCTCATTGAAGTCTGGGTTCCAGTCTGAAGTGATCTGAAAGCCATTTAACCTGCAAAAAATTAAACAACTTTTGGTACCCATCGAAAGATGGGTCCTTTCTTGTTAGATTTAGGATTTCCATCGTCATGTAACAACACAACAGTAGGAATCCATTTATCATTCGACACAGGTTTAGATGCAGAACCTTTTGGCACCCATTTGTATATGGGTCCAGCTGATTTTGAAACAACCTTAGGTAATGGAACAACCTTTGGCTTGGGTGACTTTGGAAATGCCTTAGGCTTGGCCTTTGGCGATGGTTTTTCCAATTTGTCAGGCGGTGATGAGGCATGCACTTTTGTTTTCTTAGATTGGCGGCGTTTCCGTTTTTCAGGATAAGGTACAAACTTAGTCATTTCAGGAACAGCACGCCGAAAGCTTTTTGGACATAATTGAAACAGATTGCAAAAAGAGTATTTCAAAGGATTACTAGCAACATCCTTTCCAGGGACACTAACACTACTATCGATTTTCACAAAAGATTCAGGCATGACTGCCTTTTTCACAAAGAAACTTTGAAAATCAAGAGGTGTTATTTTAGGAATCCTCCTTGCATGATCTGTAGGTGCAAAACAATGAGAGTTCGTACGTTTGGAAGACTTAGACTTGGAAAAATTTTCCTTGGTGAGTGGGTTTCTTGGAAGACTTAGATTGACTCCGAGTCTTCTTTGAAACCTCAGCTTTGGAAGATTTGGAGCACTCACCTTTACAACTGACAGAAGAAACTTCAACCTTGGCTTTACCTTTTTCAGATGATGTGAGATGGACTTTTGTAGGATGAGAAACCTTTGAATCTTTTAAATGAGAATTTAACCTTTCTGAAACTGTGTCAAGCTTTTCTTTGTAGATGGTTAATTCTACATTTTGTTCAAAACTTTGTCTGACCAATTTTTCCTCGCTCTTGAGAAGAGCTTCTTGATAACCAAGAGCTTTCTTTCGAGCTGTCTTTAATTCCTTTTCTAAAACATTTATTTTCTGTTGAAGAACTTTTGTAGGAATGTAAAGGTGAGGGATTGGTTTTACAGGATCCATATTCAATTCTTCTGATGAATAAGTAGGTAAGCAGTCTTCCTCTGGAGTAGGTACTCTAGAAGAATAGCTTTCATTCAGTTCATCATATTTCAAAAAGATTTCCTTTTCTTTGTTTTCATTACGTTTCTCATCCTCTTGGGTTAAAACTTCTTTTGATGACTCAAAAAAGAAAGATTTAAGCCCAGCACCCATGTAATTCATGTCATAAAAAATAGGTAAAACTTGTTGAACCTTTTCCAAGTACTCAGGATTTTTAAAACCAATTCCTTGTTTGGAATGATAAAACCTAGTCTCTTTGGGTTGGTTTAAATGAATAGTTTGTTCAGTTTGACCCCGTTTTAGAAATTCATCATCTAGGGTCTTTATGCGAGAGTACAAACCTATTCTTTCTTCTTTTATCATTTTGTATTTTTCCAAACTGTCTATGTTTTCCATGCTTACAGACTCTAAGCACTTTGAAAGAACAGATATTTCTGATTTTAAAGAGTTCTTTTCATCAGTGAGTTTATCCATACAAGATTCAAGGTATTTATTCCTATCCTCAACATCTACCTTTTCAATCAACATCTTCTTTATCACCTCATGGTTGTTTAGCAATTTCTTTTTATACACAGCGGATTGTTCTTTTTCAGCAATCAATTCATTCTTTAACTCATGTAGTTGTGCATGCAGTTCATCAAATTCATCACTAGACTTAAAATCAGATAAAGATTGTATATCAAATAAATCACACGAAGATGAAAAACTTTGTACCTGTTTGGAGTGATTCATGAGACAGACTGGAGATATATCAACTTTCTCCTCCTCGACAGTCTTCTCATGTGTGGATATCCCTTGAGTCATGATTGTGGAGTGCAAAAGGTGGATCTTCTAGATTGGAAACTGGAAAAACTCAGAAACTTCAGAAGTTCGGATGTATCCGAGGTTGGTAACTTGGAGAAACTTGGATCAGAAACGGGTTTTTGATGTTGAAACTTCAGCTTATCTATTCTAGAAATTGTAGATCTCGTTTCTAGCTTCGTTTCGGCGTATGGTAGGCCGTCTAACGATGTTCCAGTCAAAAGTTATGGCCTCTGGAAGCACTGAATGTCAAAAGTTTGGATAGACCCGGACCCGAAATTCGGATGATACGAATTCGGATGGGTCCGAATTTGGATGGGTCTGAATTTCGGTGAGGTCGTAGATCTCGTTTCAAGCTTCGTTTTGACGTATTGTAGGCCTTCTAACGATGTTCCAGTCAAAAGTTATGCTCTCTGGAAGCACTGAAACGAGAATAACACTTAAGAAATTACCGATTAACAATTTCAACGATTAAACAAGAAAAACTTGTAATTATTGAACAAGAAATGCTCGAAATCAGTACAAGATTAATTGCTTATGATTATGGAATAGAAAACCAAACAAAAACAGAATATTAACATAGAATTAAGAGCAAAACCTTTGATTTTTGCGAAGAACACGAAGAACAATTAGATTTAAAAAATGCAATTACTCCTTGGATACTTCAAATTAGATCATGAAAATTTCCAGAACAAATTATCTAACATATAAGATCATTCATGCAAAATTTCAGATCATTTCAACAAGTATATCACTCAAATCAAAAATATAATCACAAAAACGTAACCGAAAATGACCAGAATAGTAAAATTGCGATTACTCCCTCGATATTTGGAGTTAGCCTCTGAAATTTTGACAAGATGTTTCTGGCATATACTCGCACAACATATCCAAAAATCAGCTCAAACGGAGATCGTATGAATATTTGGTGATTTTTTGAAGTTTCAGCCCAATTTCATGATGTTTTTTGTGAAGAACACGAACAAATCTGAGATTTCAAGTTTAAATCCAATCTTCTTGCTCTGATACCAATTGACAACTTTGATTCCTAGTATATTTTGCACTCAAACACAAGTAATCAAACGATTTGTATTAAGAATATGAAGATTACAAAGAGAGAATTTGAACACTCAATCTCTAGGAACTTTCACACTCTAGAACACACACTAGATGGAGGGTAGATGGAGGCTCCTTTTTGTCTTCTTTTCAAACCCTAGGAGAACAATATCATTTATACCTAAACTTACTTTGGGGGTTTGTCCAAACACTCCCCTTAAAGTCTTGGAAATTAAGATTCCCCCCAAAGTAAACTATTCCTAATTATAAATTGAACCTAGACTTTTATTATATTTAATTATACACTATTTTAGGGCTAACAGGATATATGACCGAATGTAAGACCCTGCTGAGTGACTTCCAGGCTGAAGCTAGACCAAAGGCCACTTTTGATGATAAGTCTTCTAGCATCACTGAAGGATACAATATGTTTAACTTGGATTCAAATCATTCAAAATTTATTTTTTGATATCCGCTAAAAACTACGGTTCCATGTTATATAAAGAGTAAACTTGTTGAAGTTCTTCTATGACAACAATATGTCAAAGGCAAGCCAAGTTCAACATGTGAGAAGGGCAAATTTCATTGTGCTTTATTTAAGTCCAAGCAAAACTTCTCGCTTTGCATTTATTGCATATGGATCTATTGGTCCAACAAGTGCTCAAAGTTTGGTAGGTAAACTTTATGGATTAGTTACTTTTTATGAATATTCACATTACACTTTGGTATTCTTTGTCAGGACTAAGAATGAAGTTGCTGATGAAATTATCAATTTCATCAAAAGGATTGAGATGCTCAAAGATTCTAAGGTAAGATGTCCAAGAAGTGACAACAACACTGAGCTTAAAAACTCTTTGTTTGAGTCATTTTTCTTAGACATGGAAATCTCTCATAACTTTTCAGCAGCCATAACTCTAGAGCAAAACAGTATAGTTGAAAGACGAAACTATACTTCGATTGAAGCTATAAGAACAATGCTCAGTGAGGCGAGAATTCCTCGTCAGATGGGTTTCAACCATTGAGATTAGGAATGGACTCAACTTCGAATGATGTTGTAATATGTTGAATATGCCAATGAAATAGTTTTTTATGTTGGTTTGAGCTCAAATCCCAAATTAGTGATCAAATGAGCTTTGAGTTAAATGTAGTTGTTTTATTATATCTTAGAAGCTCCAAATAAGCTTAAATATATATTAGAAGCATTTCCAAGTGTTGGAGTTATATTGAATATTGGAATTTTTGTTGTAAAATTCGTAGCTTAGGAGTGTAGGTCTGGTGGTTACTCGTGGAGTCACCTGCCTCCACTCGCTAAGTTAGTATCAACATTTGGCCAAATAATTAGCAAAATGCATCGACTCATCGAGCTGGCCCTTATGACTCACTGAGTCAAATCATATTGTCCAAGTTTTCCATTTTGAGCCTTAGGGATCTAACCTAAAGTCAAATACTTGACTCCACATCCTAATGGAAAGGTTAATCGATTCAAAAGTTAAAATCCAAATTCGATTGTATGGTCCCGAAATGGGCAGAGACTTTTCGGTTTGAAACCTGAAATATTATTGGGATGGTTTTAGGAGTTGCTTAGCATATTAGGACTTATGTCAGTACTATATCAACCTATTGTAGGTAAATTAAATTTTTGAAGCTCTCTCAATGAGTCTTGGCCTTGTTTTGTCACTGGTGGTTAGGTTTAAAGGACCGAGAGTTTGTTATACTAATCACTGTGAGTTTTAGATAAATGTAGAATAATGATTACATGTTAAATTATTGTTAATAACCTTGTTCCCACCATGTTACTTGATCATGCATAT
This sequence comes from Centrapalus pauciflorus, assembly GCA_020465985.1. NCBI lineage: Eukaryota > Viridiplantae > Streptophyta > Magnoliopsida > Asterales > Asteraceae > Centrapalus > Centrapalus pauciflorus. Next base: position 206,427 of record JAANYP010003811.1, on the reverse strand, counting down.
TTCCATACTAAATTAATTACGATCAACATTATAAATTGTCAATAGAATCATTAACAATTGACCATTAAAGTTGATAAATCATCTATGCACACATATATAAATAATTAGAGGTTTGGACTTGAAAACATATACCTTGGTGACTTGTTGGTTGATTAACTCATTACGTGGCTACTTGAGACTATTTGTTAAGACAGCCAATACGACAATTTAATTGATTGGTAATTGTTGGTTGGGGTGGTTTAGTCGGTAAGCCTAAAAGTGGTAACCAAATGGTGCCCGGTGAGAATATTAGAACTGGTAACAGTATATGTTTAGTTGGGCCATATATATGGCCATTCTTAGTTGATCTTTGTATCATTGCTCTTGAGGCATGTTGGACCTTACCTTCTTGTAGCTTATTATTTAGACTTGCCTAGATGTTCATGAATTATTCCCAACGCACTTGGATTGTTGGATGTCTGACGTACTTGAATAGTCGGAGGTGTGTCGTATTTTCTAAGGACAACCTCGTACTGGTTAGAGGCAATACCCAACGTACTTGAATTGTTGAAAACCTTAATGAACAAATATTTATTATTGTTCAAATCCTTGTATTGTGATGGGACTTGCATCATGTAAGGTACAACAACGGGTCACCTTCATGGCGATGATGACTAAAACATTGGATTTCTCTAACATGAATTAGCAAAGATGTCCTAGTTCAAGAGTAGCACCATGTGAGGTACAACAATGGTCCGCCTTTCATGACGATAATGACTGAAATGTTAGATTGCACTAACATGCTTTGACAACACTTTTGTTGTTGGAGTCATTAGTACTACGTATGTGGCAATACAACGTGCTGCCTGTGACGATGATGACTGAAACGTTGCAACACGCTATTATGACATTTATATGGATAGCCACCTTGACTCGGCTAGGCTGAGCGGTGAAAGTGGAAGTTGATTTATAATTTGAGAAAAGAATCTAATTTCATTAGCATTACATGAATTCAATGGGCCTCAATGAGGGCAAGGTGACCCCAGTTATAACTCGTAAACTATTCATTATTTAATACTTGTTAAAAATCATAGTAGTTGGGTTTTGTGACATTATTAACATGTCATCATTATTTATATTAATATTCGAACGTAGTAAACAACCATTATTGTTTACCCAATTAGTTGTTAACTATTTTTTAGGTATTGAGATATTGCGCAAGGATTCTCCTGACTTCCTTTCCATTTGAGATCATGAAGTTAGTTGTATTGAGACTACTAGTATGTCTTGGTTGCCGAATTGGGTAATAGGTAGTCGATTTCTTGAATTGTTTATATATTTTACTAGATGATAACCTGTCTTAGAGGTTATCTGTATTGTCAAGTGTAGTTAGTTATGCATTGTACGATATTTTTGCAAAAGTTTTAATTCTAATTTAATTCTGCAAGTATCAATGTATCAAATATTATTAATTATCACTTAATCATGTTTATGATTTTATAGGTGTTTCAGAGAATGATGTGCTTATTTATGACAATGTCGTGCTCTCCTCAACATCTAAATCATAATTCTTGGGAAGGTTGGCATGCTCTCATGAGCACTGCTATGTATCTACGCCAATCTACAATAAAAGAGAAGGCTCCATAAGAACAATTATTTATTTCTGGTCTATGCTTGTCGGCATGCTATCTTAGAATGTTCCATGTTATATAAAGAGTGACACTCCTAATGCATATTTCACGGGTTGATGATTAAAACTAACTTTTGAGTATGGGAGACTAAATATAAGGGTATTTTAACTTTAAAAACACTTATTTTACGTGTTTAAAGTCTTTTAAACATGATGAGTGAATTTGAGTCGTGTAGGGTTGCAGAATAACTCGAAGCTCCCGTTTTAACACCTGAACACGCGATTCTGAAACTTTATAAACTTAATAAGAAATGGAGATTATGTTACATGTGCATTATTGAGTTGTCAAATCCTATATGAAGGGGCTTAACTTTTTGGTCATTCTTCGATTGATTTGTGAAGGCCAGAAATCATAATACCCGATCATTGTGAGTTCTACCATTAGAATTTCATAATGTAGAATATGATGTACTTGTTGATATATTATTGATGATATCATATTAATTCTCATTGTATCATTGTCATTGCATGCATATCTATTTGACCTATTGATGCATAAAGCATAGATTGTTCTCGGGGCACATAGGATGTCACTTTGTTTGTTAGATTATTGTTTTGACTCGCCTGGATATCCATGAAATATTTCCAGCCTAATTGGATTGGTGGATGACTATCCCCAACATAGAAGGTAGGGAAAATACTCAACATACTTGATTTGTTGGATGGCGATTCCCAAATTTGAGGGCTACGAACCCCGAACTAGAGGGTAGGGGTAAAAGTGGTAGTCAATCTTAAATTGAGCACATATTCATTGTTGTTGAACTTGATTACAAATTTATATATACAAACACAAACAAATATATATATATATATATATGTGTGTGTGTGTGTGTGTGTGTGTGTGTGTGTGCGTGCGTGTGTGTGTGTGTGTCCATGTGTGTGTGTGGAGGTTTAGTGGAAAACCGCTATGCATCAAAAACCATGGAAACGATTGTGCACCACAAGGAGACATAGATGCATAAGAAGCTTTTGTATGGGTGTTAGTGGAATCATACATTAATATTATTTAAAAAATAAAGTTAAAAAAATCTGATTTTAGGAACATCAATCAAATAAATCTTTCTTCATATTTATCCCACAGAATATAGCTCAAAAATCAAATCTTCTTATTATCTCCTATTCCCCCTCTTTAGCAATGAAAGTCGGCAACCACCATATCGCCTCCCCTTGCACCAACATGTTGTTGACCCCTCCAGCCTTGCACAACCATTGATCATCGACGGTCAAATGTTTCTCGTCCGTCATCATCGAAAATGAATGATGAACACGAAGATGAAGAATGAATGCAAAGATCTCATGATAAACACGAATATCTATACCTGCATCATAGATCTCATGATGAACACGAAGATTAATGATGAATACAAAGTTTTTGGTGCATCAAATGTCTTATGATAAAACACAAAGATCTCACGATGAACAATAAGTGATATCATGATGAATACGAGATTTCTGGTGCATCGAAGATCTCATGATGAACAAGAAGTTTCTGTTACATCACCATTTTTATCAAAAGTTTTTTGTGCATCATTCAATTAATCCCGCAAACCCGAAATCCAAACCACTTAATATCATCCACCTATCATGATCAACTTAATTTGATCACAAGAGATGGGTTTCCCAAAAATCCTCTTAATATATGATTTCAACAATTCTCAAAAAATAAATATTTTTATATTTTTGATTTTTTATTTCAGTTTTTGATTTGATTTAAATAAACAATAATTGAAAGGGCAAATACATGGGTTATTAAGATGGTATTAAAAAAGCATTTAGATCATAAAAATACAGATTTCTTATACCTAAAAATCGACCAAAAAACATTACACGTCGATTAAACCGTTTGATTTCGATTTCGATTCCCGATTTAATTTAAACATGCAATTAATCGAAAGGCAACACTTGCCTAACGAGGTAAGGCTCTAAAATGGTTTTGAGATAGAACCTGTAACACCCCAAATAATTAAGAGGTAATTATATCCCTAATAATGATGAGTTAATATAATTATTGGAATAATGAAATATTTTGGAGATAATATTAATTCTAACTAAAAAAGTAATCAACTTTGTTAAACAATTTTAATTGTGAACATTAGTGTGTAGGTCCCAAAAGGTTTCCCTAGTGTTTTGTTCTAAGCTGTAGAGGGGGGTGAATACAGCAATTTAAAACTCAACACTCTTTTCTCAATGTTTGTGTATATTATCAACAAGTGTTAATTACATACAAACTTGACTGCGAAAAGGTTCAAGCTGAGATGACAGATACAACAGTTGTTCAACTAATCTAAGACACACTCAGACTAGATACAATGACTACACTCACTTAGATGCACTCACTGTTTTTACAAGACACAGATGGATAGCTTGAGTATGAACAGCTTAGACACACGTACTGTTATATTCAAGCAGACTTGCATGCATGAAAAACACACTTTAATGCACGATCTGATTTCACACTCTTGATGTCTCACAATCATTAGAAGCTTCCTTTTATACTCTCACTGAGAATCTCAGTGAAGCTTCTTCATTGGACAATGAGAAAGTGGGATGTCTTTCCAAAAAGACAAAACACCTTTTCTGCACATGTTGATAAAGCAGACTTGTCTTCATGTGTCAGAATCTTTGTCTTTTTCTTTTTGTCACTGTTGCATAAGGCTTTAACCAAAAGAGGAATGTCAACTTTGCATCTTTCTTCTTTTGTTAAGGCCATTTTGATATAAGAAAAGGTCTGTCACCTTTTTCAGATATCCATTTGTCTTCATGTAATAGAACAGCGTAGGCAGACTGTGCAGATTCTGTTTTCCACTTTGTCTTCGACTTGTAAACTGATCTTGTAGCCAAAAATAATACATGAGGACTTGGAAACATATTCCATAAAGTGTTTAGCCTGTTCACAAAGAACATGTTCTGTTCACAAAGAACAAGTTCTGTTCACAAAGAACAGAACACTTAGAATCTGTCCAAGCTGCTCAACAGAACAGAGTAGCGTAGACAGTGTTTGTCCAGCCTGTTCAGCAGACAGAACAGCTTGGACAATCTGCCTTTGTTGCAACGAATGCAACAGGGTAAACAACTTTGGCTGATATTGCAAATCACTTTTCAGGTTTCAATAAGGCATAGACAGGCCTTAAATTATACCTTCAAGTGCATCAAACAGGTTTGATTAGAAATCTCCCCCTAAGATGAAGAGCAGGTTTGACTGGGGCCTTTTTGTGCCTAACATAGTGTTATGGAAATTCTATAGAAATTACCTTAAATATTTTTAATTATGGCAATGTAGAGGGTTGTAAAGTGATTTTGAGGAAAGATAGGGGTTGGAAGTGGCCAAAGGCCAAACTTCCCCTTTTTCCCTTCTATAAACCGTGAGACACACACACACACACACACACACACACACACACACACTTGCATTTGTGTGTGTGTTTTGTGCAAGAAAAAAGAAGAAAAAGGAAGAAGATTGTAAGGGTTTGTGTATGTGTTGATCAAGTGTGAAGATTTAAGGAAAAATATTATGGATTGAAGCCATAATACTAAGGTATAACCTATTTCCTGGTTGCCTCTTCTTTACTTTCTTCATTTCTTAATTTTTGGAGGTATGAAACCCAATTGTGTTTGGGCCATTGCATTGGCAACGGTCACAACATTAATATATATATTATAGTATGTTGTTATTAGTTATTATGGAGCCAAAATATGTAGTTTGTTGGGTTTGATTGTAATGATTTTAGTTAGAACCCAATCTAGGGCTCAAATGGGTTATGGAATTTAGTTTGATGTTTTAGTAACATAAATATGATCAATCTTGATCCAAATATGTTAAATGACGATATGGAATTGAATGGAATTAAGTAGAAGCTCATTTGGAGCTTTGAAGATATGATTTGAGTTTTAACCCATTTATGAACTCAAAAGAGTTCATGTGAATCAATGGATGATCTTTTATGTTTAACCTGTGTTGGAAGGGTATAAAATGATCTAAATATGTTACACTAATGATTCCAAGTATTGGTCGGGATTAATCACGAGCAAAGGCTCAACTTGGTGTTTTAAGTCTAAACCACACACCATGTGTACGATGAAATGCCACAATAAGTTATTAATCATTGTTGGATTAAATTTAATGTTTGAATATTAATTTAATGCTTAAAGATGACCCAAAAGTGTTAGATATTAGTAAGGAATTGATTATAATTGAGTACAAGCTCAACTGAGGCTTGGTGTTGGCAGTTTGAGTTTTTGGCCATTTAAGAACTTAAATGGAGTTCTTGGAAGTTCAATGAAATCATGGATTGATATGTATGGAGTCTAATGTGTTTAGAGGTGTTAAAATGATCTATGTATGCTATAAATATGGTTGGTAAAGTCCCTCCAAATCTACAAAATCATTTATTGAGTTTTGGGGGAGTTTGGGAGCTTAATGCTGAAAAATGGGCAAGGATCTGGTGCTGACAGTGGTCACGGAGTGAGCACCCCTATGGTCACGCCATAACCAAATTTCTGTCCACCAGGGTTGGTTTTGTTGGTCGGGGGTCGATGCTCAGGTCTTATACTTGCAATACACCTCTAAATTAATTGTTTAAAGCATTTGAGTGCCTTTGGTCAACTCTCGGAACTCCTAAGGCCTCATATGAACTTAGGGGGTGTTTGTTTTGAGTTTATTGGGCTGAATGAGATAAAAGAATTAATCAGTCAACCATCAAGCTTTGTTTGTTAGATACTTTTGTTTCAGTAAAAAGAAACACGATCAACTAGATCAATAAGTCACATAACCACTGTGTTCCCCATTCAGTCTTAAATCTCCCTGAAACGCCCTCTTCTTCTTTCTTCTTCATCCATAAACCACAAATTCATCCTCCATCTCTCCTTCAATCTCCTTTCTCCACCAACCACAACCCACAAATTCATCCTCCATCTCTCCTTCAATCTCCTTTGAATCGACGATATTTTGCTTTTTGCTTGTTGTTAGTTCTTCTTCTCATTCGTTGTTGCTCCTTACAATCCTTTTTTTCTTCTTGATTGATGTTGTCGCTGCTTTTTTTCTTCTATATATTATTCCTCTGCAGTTGTAATTTTTTGTTTGTGAAATAGTGACTTGGTGAAAGTGTGCAAAGAGTCAGTTATTTCTTTTTACTTGTTGCTTTTCTAAAGTCCTGTGGCTTTTGCAGGTAGACATGTGGTGAAACTATGTACATGCCAAGTTGCTAACAAAATACACACACATGTTTATATATATATATATATATATATATATATATATATATATATATATATATATATATATATATATATATATATAGATATATATGTATATATATATATATATATATATATATATATATATATACAATACATGTATATATATATATGTATATATACATGTATATATATACATGTATATATATACATGTATATATACATGTATATATATACATG